>JAFEMH010000331.1:702500-742500 GCA_022495995.1 Adenophora triphylla var. japonica
ACCGGGATGTCTATGTTTGGCGAGAGGGTAGTCGTCTTTGGGGCCGGCCTTGTTCGGATCTCGGAAATCCACACAGCAGCCGCACCTTCCCATTGGCCTTGGTTACGATCACGATGTTGGACAACCATGTCGGGTATTCAATGACTCGATGAACCCTACCCGCAGTAGCTTCTCAATTTCTTCTTTGACCTGTAGAGACCATTCCGGCTTGATTTTTCTCGCTTTACGCTGCGGCTTAGCATCGGGTGCTAGAGGGATTCGTGTTCTACTATCGAACCGTCTAGCCCCGGCATATCCTTGTATGACCATGCAAACACGTCGACGTATTCTCCGAGCGGCTCGATCAATCTGTCCCTTTCAACCCCACGGAAGAAGATTCCAATCGTGTCTCTTTAGGTTCCTCAATAGTACCCAGGTTCACACTTATCAAAACCTCCTCGGCGGCTTGGGCCCGGTTTTCCTCTTTTACGAAACACGCTTAAAGATTTCTTTAATGTATTGTTCATTTAGTGTGTTTGCATCTTGTTCAAATGATTCATTATTAACTGTTGTTAAGTTTTGAGTTAATTTATCATTTGTTAAGTTGGGAATAAGAGGATAATCGTAAAGATTTGTCATTTCATTCAAGATAAGGGAAAGATGACATCGATTACATTTTCATAATCCTCGGGCGTGAGGCCTTCGGATGACTCGAGGACCGGAATTCAAAGATTCCCGACTCGACCGAATAGACAACACCGACTCTGGACCCTACGCTACTTATTGACTCGAGGGGGACTTGACAAGGGTTGGGCCGGGATCTCACTTCTTCTTGCCGTTGCCCTGGGAGTAGCAGCCTTGTCGGCGTTCTTCGAAAGTTGGAGACTTCGAAACGATCAAAAGCTTGCCGGAAATCATTAACGTGCCGGTGCGTGGAAAGATGGTGAGGGGAACTAAAGTAACTTGTTGCAATCTTTCGCCTAGCTCTTCCGTAGCGACCGGACTCATTGGTGAAGGGTCCGACTCATCTTATCAATGCACCGCCGATAACTCATTTTCTCTTTACCGATCTTGGACACCACGACCTTGTCGGTGTAGCCAATGTAAGGGTTGGCCTGGATAATGCCGATGAAGTCTTCTTCAGAGGGGATCTTAATTCTTCCTTGACCGGCTATGTATTCAATAGGCTTTCTGTGTTCGCTTCTAGATCTCGCTAGCTTCTCATTGAACTTCACGATGGCCACAAATTCAGCACTTTCGCTTCAAGAGGATCACTATACATGGGGATATCAGTGGGACTGTGCTTGGGGTGACGGGTTCCTTGACAGTTCCTTGGCATAACCGACATAGTAGTCGAACTTGCCCGAAGGCTCTCCCAAAGTTCCTACGCTCTTGTCCCCGCCTTCGTATCTTTCCTTAAGCTTCGCTGTGTGGACTTTCTCTTCTTCTTCTTCCTTGAAGGAGCGTCCTCATTGATCCATTCTTGATACTCATACTCTAAGCAGTCTTCACAATCACATACATCATACCAGATGTGAGGCTTGGGTTGAACTGGGATAGCCCCTCCAATTGCTTGGTCATTACCGTTGTGGATTACCATGTTGGCCATTTTGACACCGAAAGCCGACAAAACCGAGGATTCTGCGAACTGTCCGAGGATTACGCACTAACAAGTCGGCCGACCCGGTGTTCTCACCCACTTCTTTCTCGCCGGGAAAGGGATAGGAAAGGTTTAGACTCGGGGTAGGTGTTTAGGCTGAAGGCTCAGGCAATATGCAAATTAGAATCTTCAAGTTTACTTAAAACAGTGTCTTTTATTAATATCTATTTGGTTGGAAAAGGGATTCTGCCCTTCTTTTTTTTTTCATGACTACTCTAGATCCTGGATCAGTGGGTTCCGTCACTACGTCTATAGCCCCTCGTATTCCACCTCGTATTTCGACCTCCCGGGGTGGGACAAATCCCGGGCGAGGGTCCTATAGGGCACGCGGATCCCACCAACCGAGAGTAAAGAACGCTCCTATCGGGTCTAGCGGGTCATAGGACTTTTCAACGCACGAGCGATGCGGATTATAGTCAAGGCAATACCGGGAAAGTCTCGTCTCTCTGCCTTGACGGATCTTTGACAGAGTTTCGCTTGAGCGAATGACGGTTTTTGACTTTCGGTAATGTCCGAGAGAATAATAGGCATGGGTCGGGCGGTAAAAAGCCGGATGACACAGTGTCACATTGAACTTCGTTGCATACGCAGTGCGTGAGTCGGAATCGAAGTCAATGCCGGTCAAGATCTTGCCAATTTTTCTTGTCGGAATTCTGGCAGAGCTTCGCTTGAGCGAAAGATCTTTTGATTTTTGGCAAAGACTCGGTCTTTACTCTTACGCATTCCGTGCGGGTCAAGGTCAATAGTCAATGTCGGAGTCAAGATCCCACCGATTTTTCCTTGTCGGAATTTCGGCAGAATTTCGCTTGAGCGAAAATCTTGGCTTCCGTTATGAGCTAAGGCTTGACCTTTACGTGGGTATGCAACTGGGCTATATGACACGGACTAGACCAAAAACCAACCAAAAGTCACGGTTTTTTGAAACGTGTGACAGGGACTGTGCATTGGTCGACACTGGCTGCCATGGGGAGGTTGGGATGATTCCGTTCGCGCCCGGGAGCATCGTAAGGCTGTCCGTGACTGCAGCTGGAACCACCCTCGGGTTTGAAGGACGTGCGTGCAAAAGTGTACAGGATATATCGTGCGCGTAGTGTGCGGTCTCCTAAAAATGTTCCTTTTGAGTTAAAACAGAGATTTTCGTAAATGTGTTTTAAAGGAATGATTTTCGGGACGGGGAAAATGCAACACATAAGCACGTAAATTTTCTCGGGAGCCCCGGGCCGCCATGGAGCTGAGTAGCCCCAAGCTGCTAGGACTGCCAGATTAACCATGATTTTTCCTGGTGGAATTGCCACTGAGGTCGCCCGGTCAGAATCCAATGAGGATTGAGCCGTACGACTGCATGGATCAATTTTCCAGGTTCCACTCATTTTGCTATTTTTCGGGTTGTTTCCCGTTTCAAAGTATGCGCAGATCCCAAGATGCAAATGATGCAATGCATGGTAAAGAAAGCAAGCATGATTAATGAAATCGGCGATGGGAGTCTAACCCGCTCAAAGGGAAAAGCTTTCTTTTTTTTTCAAAATTGTTTTTTTTTGAAAAGGGATACTGGTACGTGGATTGTTAAACCACCGGTTATCCCAACTCCCACGTCAGGGAGTGTACAGGAAGGGTAAGTGGTTTCCACCTATATACCGAGTATCGATTTTTGTTTTGAAAATAAAAGCTTTTCTCCTTTGGGATGTCCCCAGCAGAGTCGCCAAACTGTGAATGTGGTGCCCAAATTTTGTGTTGGATTCACGCGAGTTTGAAGACATCCGAGTTTAATTTGAAAAACGGAGTCGCCACGCCATTTTGATTACCTCAAAACTTTGAAAAAAAGGTTTTATGGGTTCGGAGGTTAAGTTACCCCTTGGGAAGAACGTTTGGCGTTCACCCAAGGTGCCTTGCCGGAGCAAGTCTCCCAAGATTTCAGTAATCATGCTTGCTTGCGTGCTTTCTTGTGTGCATGTGTTTGAAAATAAGGGGGAATGTCCCAAGTTGTCTTCCGGACGTACAAACCATTTGTTGGTTGTCGCTCGGGATTTCTTGGAATTTTATGTATTTGGGATTATGATCCCGTCCTCATCTTATGACTTGTGATCATCGCATTTTAACCTCGGGACCCTCGGGACTTGCGTGATCGAGAGAATGACTCTCTTTTGGTCAAAGATGAGGTTCTTTAGAAAAGGAGGGTCCTTAGCCCATCAATCCTACGCTTTAAGACGGTCGAGCTCGTGTAGAGGCTTCATACTCTTTCTTAAACGATAATTGGAGATATAGGGTTCAAGGTGTCCCTTTCTAAAGAAATCGTGAACCTTTAATGGAAGGAACGATGTAAAGATAGGATCTTTTACACCGGTCCGTTCCAAGGTTGGGGGAAAGGGGGAAATGCATGATGAAAAATGACACTTTAATGAAAAGATGACATTTTTGGGTTGCAAATGATGCACTTAGTTTAAAGAAATAATCTTTATTGCAAATGATGCATAAAGATTTGATTTTTATGCAAATGATGCATTTTTGTTGAAGAAATTGGCATTCATTATGCAAATGATGCATAAAGATTGCATTTTGAAAAGCATATGATGCTAGTTTATGGTAAAGACATGGTCTTTAAAGCAAATGATGCTTGAACAAGGGGTTTTGAATGCAAAGGATGCATTTTTATTGAAAAGATTGGATTTTTATATGCAAATGATGCATAAAAATGACATTTTTATTTGAAAATGGAAGTTTTAGGTGCAAAGGATGCACCTTTATGAAAAAAGACTACATTTTTATGACAAATGAGGTCTTAATGCATGCAAGAAGGAAAGGGGGTGATAAAGATGTGATCTTTAACTATGAATGCCAAGTCCCAAGCAAGATATATGAATGCAATGAGCAAGTATATCAATTAAAAGCAAGGTTAGGGCGTGCGAGGTTACCAATTGCTTCCTTTGCTTCTTTGGTCGGAGCTAGGAGGAGAGATTGGTCTTGGATCTTTAAGGAGGAGGGAGGGAGCTTCTTGGCCTTCTTCTTCACCTTCTTGAGCCTTCACCAATATTCTTCACGTCTTGGGAGTGACTGATTGTGAGTATATTGCTATGGATTGTGTCTTGTTGATGATTAAATGGGTAGAGGAGGGCTCTATTTATAGGCAGTCTGGATAAGGCTAATGAAGCCGTGCGGCCAGAGACCTTGGGCTAATGCAGCCGTGCGGGCTTATCCACAATGACTCAGCATTCTAGAACCATGCAAGGTGGCATTATTCTAGAACCTTCTTCCTAATTAAGAAAAACGTGTTTTCTTAATTAGGAAGGCTCCCTTCAGCCCTAATTTTAATTTGGGACTGTTCCAGGACATTTCCGGAACACTAGGAAGGTCCGGGGAATTACCGGGAAACTTACCGAAATTGCCGGGAAATTTAACCGGAAGGCATGAGCCAGATTTGGGTACTTACAGGGGGAGCCTTCAACTAGTGGACTTAGACGGAGATCAACTACCGAAGCCGGTCAATATGGACAAGCTCAAGAAGTACTTCGCGTGACTTGGCCTCTTAAAAATAAAAATTGCTCGCTAGGTTAAAAATCTCAAAAAGGAGCGGCCTAGGCAAAAATTAGAGCTTGCACAAGAAAAGAAGCCCGCTGGACTGAAAACCTGAAAGGGCAGTCTAGATAAAAGCAAGGGTGTGCATTGAAAAAAAAAAGGAGAGGCCTTATCTCACGCGAGACTACCCCTCGGTCTGAAATCAAATTTTGTCCTTTTTCTCTCAAGAATAAACTACGTTAGACCTGAGCCTCTTATTTAATTGCTATAAAAGAGGAATATAGGCAGCCTTCGAGTTCGGTCTAATAAAATAAATAAATCAAATCTTGTCCTTTTATTAGTCAAGTGCATTTTATTAATAACAAAAGGGAAATCCTAACGACAACGACTAATTTGCTAAGCTAACAATCTTGAAAAAATACACTAATAAATAAAACTATTGATCTATCAAAGCAATATCTTGGTACTCTCTAGGATCTAGCCTTTCATTGACTTGGTAGGCCGGTGGACATGATCGCCCCCGTCATCTCGATCTCTCTTGCGATTTGGACCCTTCGAAGTAGAACACCCTTCAAGGCGAGTGAAAACAGATTCTGAAAGCCTCTTGAAGACATGGGGCCTATCCAAAGCTTGCATCTTTCTGGGAAGACCCCTACCTCGTCTCTCATACCAATCCCCATCATGAAAATCTTGGGTTGGATCAGTCCATACATTAGCAGGATCAGACTGAGACTCAATCCTTCTCAAAATACTGCTCATTACGAAAGAATCTCCTAGCAATGAAAGCCGCAGATCATCAATCTTCTCCGCACTTGGGTGACCGGTATGAAGGAACCAATCCAAGTACTTGTCAGATAAGAAGACACTTGCATCAAAAGTCTGAAGGTTCGACCAACGATCTCAATTAGTTCTTTCACCCCATGCTTGAACTAGCACCTTCACAAACTCCACACCAATATAGGACACTTCACGAGAGGCTCCTTCGAAATGATAAGTGTCCTGCTGTTGCCCAAACTGACGGAGCACCCGCTTGGGGAAATAGAAAGAGGAATCTTGTAGGCCCGGAAGAACAACCCTGTCAAAACCCTTGGTATTGGCAACATACTTGTTTAACCTCCAATAAGGGGGACACCAAATAATATCTGCAGTGGTGGCCTTTGCAATCAACTCAGCCCACTCGTCCACCGAAAGATCCTTGATCAGCAACTTCCTCATATGATACATAAAGGGAGAATAATCCAACGGAGGAGCTACCAACTTGAGATGCTCCCTAAGCCAAATAGTCAATAAAAGAGGACTCCCTTGAGTCATGGTGCCAGTCTTATGCAGCTCATCAAGACCATGAAGGGTCTCACCCAAGATTAGCGGAATGATGTTCCTAGAACGTTTCCTAGCCTGCAGAACGATTTCCACCAATTGGGAGTCAACCAAGCCATCCCTGCATGTGAACAAAACATCTCCGAAAAGAGAAAGAGCCAAGAAATTCTATTTGTAAATATGGAAGGCCTTGTCATCCGAATCTCCGCTAAAGTATTCAGGAAAGGAAGAGCAATCTACCCATCTGCGGTGAACCAACTCATAGCAAGTGTCAAGGGTGATCCATAACAATTCGTTCAAAGCTTTCGAATGGTTCCTATCGAACTTAGGAACAGCAATCTCACCAGTCAAAGGCATATCCAAGATAATAACAAATTCCTCAACGGTAGGAACCATCTCATTAAGAGACAAATTAAAGAGATGAATAGAGGGATCCCAAAATTGAGCAGTGCCCTGCAGAAGATTCCATTCTGGTTGGTGGTTCTTCAAAGTGAAAAGGATTCTGAATCTGAATTCTGTAATAAACTTATTGCAAGATCGATTATGAAATGATCTCACAAAATTCCTTGATGCTTGCTTAAATGCTTCGACTACATCGGGCGGCAGATAAAAATCATCGACAATCATGGACGTTGGAACGATCTCTTTGGAAGCCATGGATAACAGGGTTGGAAAAGAAGGCAAAAATTCGACCCTAACAAGATATCTCTATAGTTTGGGAGGCTGGAATGAGTCATCTGGCCGGACTACATGGGGATTATATAGGGGAAAACTAGCAGAATCCTGTTCGAAGAAGAAAAGAACTCTTCCTGGGTAGCGTGTCTCGCGTGAGACACCTAGTCCCGCGCGATACAAACCCTTCGGAAAAATCAGCAGCCTTCCTGCACAAATGAATGATCTAGCCCCAACTTGAAGAAGCAAGTCTCGAAAAATGCAAGAAAAGTTCCTAATATGCAGTGCAGGCATTAAAAACCAGGCTCAAAACCTTGACCTAAATGGTCATTTCATTCCACCACGGAAGTCGAGAAAATTAAAAAAAAAAAATTAATTAGACCTAGGATTAGGAATTAAGAAAAATTTGTTGTTATGCTCCCTACTTGCTAACACGTACAAGAAAAGAAAATTGTCTGGGTCAACCCGGCCAATATTTACAAGTTCTCAAGAAATGAATAGGGGAGAAAGGTGGATCACGTCATCAAATTTCCCGAGCTGCCAGCACCTCCATCATCTTCACCGCCGTCGGGGCTACCGTCCCTCCTTGACCGCTTGGCTCCATAAGAGGGGTTCACTGCAGAGGCTATCATCGACACCGTCGAAGCCGCCTTTTGAAACAGCCTCTCGAACAGATCTGACAACATGACCATCAGGCCAGCCATCCTGCTCGTACTACGGTCATAATCCTGCGCGGACAAGATGACCTGTTAGACAAAGAGGGATACTCAGAGGAAGTCGGACATATACACATATATGGATGAATACGAAAAACAGTATAAACAGAAATGTACCGAAGATGCATGGGGAGGGCGACGATAACCCTCCAAAATCTGGTCCGAGATCGCAATATGACCCACCATCTGCATACCTCCCATCATGTACGTGAAGCTCGGAGGACCATAATTTGGTGCAAAAGTCACGGTTTCCACATACTGTGATGAAGAGCTTGGGGCTGACGAGCCTGATGCAGAGGCAGAAAGCAGAAGCTCGAGCACATGACCGCCTGCCGTCTACCACAAGGGGACCCATCAGGCGAGGCAAGAACTCCTCATATGAAGCCCCTCGGACAACGCAATCCGTCCCTCATAGCCATTAACAAAATTGGCATAATTCCCATCGGGGATAAAATGAGTCAGATGCATTGCCCTAGGCGGATCCTCCGGCACTCTCCGTGGAAGTGAACCCATGCCATGCTGAGGGAAGACTCTCTCACCTAGATAAATGGTATCTGATGGATAAAATCTCCTTCTTATTAAAAATACCTAGCAAGTGTACTAGCAACCGCTGTAGTAGTATGCACAAGCAAGGGTCGAATCCACATAGATTTGAGTGTTGAACAAATTGGTTTAATTAGTGTGAAAAGAAATAAAGGGGGTTTGGTTTTGATTTTTATTTAAAGCTAATGACGACAAGCAATAAAACTATTAAAGAAGCAAGCAAACAAAACAAGGAAGCAAGTATCGAAGGGATTTACCAGATTAAAAGAATTCACGGATTAGATTTCGTAGTTGTCTCCTTTCTATGCTAGAGTTTAATTGATAATAAAAATAACAATCTCGTTCAAAGTATCTTTCACTTGACTAAGGGTTGGGACGTTTGGTGTTCGAATTGCAATCCCAATATTTCTATCGTATTGTAAATTCCGGTAGGTCAAAACAATATTCAAGAAATTCATTAAGCAAATAAGAAATTTATGAATCTAGGTTTTCTTGAATTCCAGTAGGTCAACAATTAAACCTAATTGATGAAATAATGATCTTTATATAAATTGTCCATGGTAGTGCAACAATCTAAACCAAATAAATTGAATGATAAATATTTCATTAAATAAGAACGAGAAAGTTTGGAAGAATGAAAATTGTTTTAGCATAGAAATTTGACAACTACTACATCCAATCCATGAAAAAGAGAAATTAGCTACTCATATTCATGATTGAAATCACAAAATATGAATAGCAATACATAAAACCTGATTGATAGATGAAAAGTAAACTCCTCCAATCCCTATTACACCTTCAAAAGTAGAAAATAAAAGCATAATGAAAAGAGTCTAGGCTTTTTCTATATATACTAGGGCAGAATGGGTGAAAAATTAGGAAAGGAACATAGAATCCTCTTAGAATAGGAAACTGATCTTCTGAAAAATGGGCACTGGGCGGTCGCCCACCTTGCTTCTGAGCGTCTGCCCACATGTACAGCGGCTGAATTAACTTCTGAAACTCAAGCTTGGGCGGTCACCCACCTTGCCCTCAGCCGTCACCCAGTTCAACAGTCGTTTTGTGCTTTTCCTTTCTTTCTGCATTCTTCCAAAATTCCTCTGAAGTCCTCCTCTTTCCTTAGCCACTTTGCTTCAACATCTTTTCCAAATACCTGAACAATCCTCTTCTCTTCCTCAAACTCTTGGTTGACTTGGTCTTGACTTGGTCTTCAATGAAACTTGTTTGGGACTTTAACACCAAATTTCCTAAACTATTACATTAGGCAAATAAACATCAAAAATTGCCTCTAAATAAAAATAAACTCTCAAACTCACATAAGTTCTAAAAATTACATTAAAATCGCACAAGATACATGAAAATAGACTAAAATACTCGGAACAATAGGGGATAAAAATATAGCTGAAATCACCACATCAAATTCCCCCACGCTTAAACCATTACTTCTCCCGAGTAATATCCTAACCCCACTTCTAAAGCACCGAGTCTAACAAGCGTAGCATGGGATAAAATGACCCCTAACTCCTCTAGTCTACCAATTCAAGATGTCAACCACAAACAAAGGAGTGTAAGAAACTCCTCTCCATACAACTCCCAGATGAAAAATCAATAATGGCCCTAGCTTGAAATACAGACCAATGACAAGAAGAAACCATATCCAAACTAGGGCCCACTCATAGAAGCAAAAGGGGGACTAAAAATTTCCTAATTCCCCCACGCTAGTCTCACACTACTAACTCTTTCATAAAAAGAAATCCATGTCAGGGAAAGAAGTCCCACACATGAATTTACCTCATATAAAAGCTTCAACACCCCTTATAACTCCAACAGAAAAGACTGAGGGTTTACTAACCTAACTCCTCTAAACATTCCTCCTCCATCAAAAAGAAAATCCTACCCGTACTCCGAACCCCCCTTATGACTTCACGCTGGTGATTCTAAAATATATTCATTCAATTCTCACACCTCTCCTTTTGCCATAGGCACCCTTTCAGGTTTTCACCTAGCCTCTCTAATTTTTATTTTATTTTATTTTCTTTTAATTTTTTTAATTTTTTTTTAATTTTTTTTTAATTTTTTTTTTGAATGAAGAAACATATACATATGGTGATGAAAACAACAAAACCAATATAAACTGCACCCCACCCCCAAACAAATAGTTACATTATCCCTAATGCTATCATAAAATAAAATAGGGGGATAGAGGTACCTCTAACCAAAAAACACTGAAACTGGTCCCAAGGACCAAACGATCCACTCATACTCGAGTCTGAATTGTGCTGCTGCTGCGAGGACGCCGGCTGTGCATCTCACGATGGCCAACCCATCAACTCCTGCGGGTCACGGTACTGAGGTGGGTGATATGGAACATGATGCGGCGATGGAAGGGGTGGAAGTCTGTCCCTTATCTCATTAAACATCGTTGTCTGCTCATCCTCCATACGCTGCCTCCACATACCCGCAGCAAAAATATCCTCAGTAACCTGAAACTGCATCTGCCTCTGGCTCTCCTCCATACTTGCCAGTCTCCGATCAAATCTACCACACTGTACTCGCAGCTGCCCAATCTCACTCGACAACGACTCCACATGACCCGCCATATAATAAGCTGCCTCTATAGGGGTAAACTGCTGCTCTTCCATCTCCTCTTCTAGAACTCTCTCCGACCTTCCCCTTTATGAACCTTCACCTTGCTGCCGAGCATACCACTTTATTGTGAGGGTCTTTTTACTTACTGCAGTCCCAGACGACACAATATCCCTCACAATTCGTGGGCGAGTGAAATTAACCCCAGCCAACTCAATCAACCCAGAAATAAGTAATGGAAAGTTGAAGTTGAACCTGCCCATAGCCTTGTAAGTGTTCACAATCTCCATAGATATTGCAAGCCCGATATTTAAATTCTGTCCGGTCAACACAACATTCATAAACAAATCCCATCTCCAATGTACATCATTATAATGAGACATGGGCATACTTCGCTCACAAATAAACCTATGAAGGGCTCTCAATTCTAAACTCAGATCCCTTGTCTTCTTTACATACCCATTCCTTAACAATGACATGTCAACATCCACAATTTTCGGGGCTAACCTATGGAGATTACCCTCCACATTCCTTTCCATTATTTGCGCATTATAATAGTAAGCACACGAATCAATCGTCAGCTCGGGAGACCTCATCCCATAGTAGTTATTAATATCAGCACCGGTATAACCCACTTGTTTTCCCCTCACGAATGCAATCCCCCTCTCTTCCCCCGTCTCGAAAGCATTTGCATAAAATTCTTTTACTAACATTTTCAACCCCTCATTAGCCGGTTGACACGCTAAATTAGCCCACCCATACCTTTGGAATACATCACCAATCCAAGCCCCTCGGGCTTAAACTCATTCTCAATCGTAAAACCTTTGTTTTCATACTTATCAAAAAATGTCTTGGCTTTACTCCCTACAAATTTGGTTGAGTCAAATTCAATCTCAAGGACCGGGATATTTTTCTTTCTCGACATTATCTCAACACCCACAATAATTCCACAAAATAAGCACTAAAAGGTGAGATTGAAATCTTACTTGATCGGAAAATTCGTCGGAGAAGTCACCGGAGTTAGCCGGAGTCTCGACGGAGCTTTTGAAGATGACCGGAGAAGAAAGACTATGCCTTGAACAATGATTCCCCCAACAACCCCTCAATTTCGAGCTTCAAAATCCCACCTTTCAATTTTCTTCTTCCCTTTTTAACCTTTCAAAATTTCTTCCAAATCTTGCCTAACAATGGTGAATTGGGTCCTTTTCTTTCGATTTAGAGGGTTGAGGATGGTGGGGAAGGCGATTTAGAGAGAAAAGGTTGAGACTTTGGGTGCTTGGGAAAGAGAATTTTAGAGAGAGGAAGAGATGGGAGGCAGAATTGTTAGAGAGAGAATGGGGAGGGCGGCTTAGGGTATAAAAGTTCATGCCAGAAATTGCCTTTGAGCGGTCACCCACATACACCTTGGGCGGTCGCCCATCTATACAGATGGTTTTGTCAATTACGACTTAAGCACCTAGGCGGTCGCCCAACCCATCTCAGCGGTCGCCCATCTATACAGAAGATTTTGCAACTTTTCAATTCAGCTTTGGGCGGTCGCCCACTTGTACAGTGGGTTTTAACAATTTCGAATTCAACGCTTGGGCGGTCGCCCACCTCATTTTGGCGGTCGCCCAATTCAACAGTGGATTTTGAACAGCTTCTTTTCTCCATTTTTTTTTCTGGTTCAAGATCTGCACATCACCACGAAACAAAAACAAAGCGTAATATCTATTGCTACACTAAAAATGACTCAAAAAAATGAAAATCTTTTTGTAGGGTGACACTATATACACACTCCAATAAACCCACAAACTCGGAGCGATCCGTAAAAGGGCGGCACGGACTGAACTTTTGATCGTACTTTTGCTACCTACGTCCCCATTACAGTGAGCGGACTACCCACTATAACAGGCTCTAGTCACCGTAGTTCGAACCGACCCCGAATTTAAGGACAATAAAACGATAAAGCAGGCAAATAATTTTTTAATTTTTTTTTTAATATCTGAATACCACCACCCCCACACTTAAAGAATGCTATGTCCTCATGGCATAAACCAAGAAAACACAACTTAAATGCAAAGATGATAATAACTGAAAGGAAAATACTGAAAGCAATAAATGTTACATACGTTGGGTTGCCTCCCAATCAGCGCTTTGGTTATAGTCGTTAAGCTCGATGTCAAGCCCCAAATAAATTAGGTAGCCTCCTCCGGGTCCACCAACTCGACCACATCAATCATCTCTAAGATTGAAACCCCTTCATAGTATGGCTTCAAACGATGCCCATTTACCTTGAAGGTTCTCCCACTTTTCAAGTCCTTGATTTCAACCGCTCCATGTGGAAAAAAAGTAACTACTTCGTATGGCCCATACCACTTGGAACATAGCTTACCTGGAAACAACTTTAACCTTGAATTGAAAAGAAGGACTTTCATACCCGACCTCAAAAATTTAGGCCTCAAGTGTTTCTCATGATAGCGTTTGGTCCTTTCTTTGTACAACTTTGCACTCTCACAGGACTCTTGTCGGAGCTCCTCAAGCTCATCAAGTGCAAGCAACCGCTTTTCTCCCGCAGCATTCAAATCCATGTTCAATTCTTTAACAGCCCAATACGCCTTGTGTTCCAACTCCATCGGGAGGTGACATTCTTTCCCTTACACGATCCTATACGGACTCATACCAATGGGTGTTTTATATGCCGTTCTATATGCCCACAATACATCCCCCAACTTCAATGCCCAATCTTTTCTGTTGGGACGCACTATTTTCTCAAGAACACCCTTTATTTGCTAATTACTCACCTCCACTTGGCTCGACGTTTGAGGATGATATGTTGTAGCAAGCTTATGCACAACCCCATACCTTTTCAAAACAGCATTGAACCTCTTGTTAGTGATGTGAGTACCTTGATCACTGATAATCGCCTGTGGCACTCCATACCAGCTAAAAATGTTATCAACCACAAACTTGAAAACAACATTAGCATCGTTAGTCCGTGTAGCTATTGCCTCCACCCACTTTGAAACATAATCAGCAGCCACAAGTATATACAAATAGCCATAGGACGGGGGAGAAGGGCCCATAAAATCAATGCCCCACACATCAAAGATATCAATAATAAGATTATGATGTAACGGCATCTCATCTCTCTTTCCTATGCCACCGGACCGTTGGCATCTATCACACTTCTTATAAAACTCCTGAGCATCCTTAAAAATGGTGGGCCAATATAGTCCGGATTGAAAAACTTTTCTAGCGGTCTTTTGACCACTAAAATGCCCACCACAATGGAGCTTGTGACAAAACCTCAAAACACTCTCCTGCTCATGCACAGGAACACGTCGCCTCACAAGATTATCTAGACACAACTTCCACAAATAAGGATCATCCCAAATGTAGTGTTTCACATCAGACTTAAACTTACGCTTTTGGTCATATGTGAAATTTGGCAGAATCATACTAGATACCAAATAATTAACAAAATCAGCATACCAAGGCTCTTGGACATGTAAAGTAAGAAGTTGTTCATCTGGAAAATTTTCAGTCACTGGAATCACACTCTCTTCAACATTAAGGTACGAGTAGTCCTCAAGCCTCGATAAATGGTCTGCCACCACATTTTCGGTCCCCTTTTTGTCCCGAATTTCAACATTGAATTCCTGTAACAACAACATCCACCTCAACAAACGAGGCTTAGCATCCTTCTTATTAAGCAAATATTTTAATGCAAGATGATCAGAATAGATAATCACCTTCGATCCAAGCAAGTAAGAACGAAATTTTTCCAAAGCAAACACAACAGCCAAAAACTCTTTTTCAGTTGTGGTGTAATTCAGTTGTGCATCATTGAGTGTTCTACTTGCATAATGGATGACAGAATGTAATTTATCTATCCGTTGTCCCAAAATAGCTCCAATAGCAAAGTCTGAGGCATCACACATGATCTCAAAGGGATGAGACCAATTGGGACTAGAAATAATGGGAGCACAAGTCAACTTCTCTTTAAGTAAATTGAAAGCATCAACACAATCTTGATCAAAGATGAACTCAGTATCCTTGGCAAGCAGATTACACAAAGGCTTACAAATTTTTGAAAAGTCTTTTATGAATCGCCTATAGAAACCCGCATGCCCAAGGAAACTTCGCACCCCCTTAACCAAACTAGGGGGAGGTAATTTAACAATCACATCAATTTTTGCTCTATCAACCTCAATCCCCTTACTCGACACAATGTGCCCCAACACAATACCATGTCGTACCAAAAAATGACACTTTTCTCGACTCAAAGTCAAGTTGGTTTCACAACACCTTTTCAAAACAGATGCCAAATTCTTTAAACAACACCTTTTCAACACACCTTTCAATCATATAAAAAAAATGGAGGTCATGCACCTTTGAAATGTCGCGGGTGCATTGCAAAGCCCAAAAGGCATCCTCCTAAAAGAATACGTGCCAAAAGGACATGTGAAGGTAGTTTTGGATTGATCTTCAGGGGCTATGTCAATCTGATTGTACCCCAAAAAACCATCAAGAAAACAGTAGTAAGAATGACCCGCCAATCTCTCTAGCATTTGATCAATAAAAGGCAATGGGAAGTGATCCTTCTTGGTTGCATCATTTAATTTTCTCAAATCAATACACATCCTAAGACCGGTCACTTCCCTAACTGGCACATCCTCACCTTTCTCATTTTGGACAACAGTAATGCCTGATCGTTTTGGCACAACTTGTACCGGGCTTACCCATTCACTCACAATAACCGGGTAAATAATCCCCGCATCAAACAATTTAAGGACCTCTTTTCTCACAGCTTCCTCCATGTGAGGATTTAACCTTGTTTGTCTCTCTCTAGACGGCTTTACACCATCCAAGAGATGAATTTTATGCATGCACATAGAGGGACTAATTCCCTTAATGTCCTTTAAGGTCCACCCTATGGCCTCTCTATACTCACACAGAACAGATATCAACTGGGCCTCTTGTTTTGTGGTCAAATCTGATGCAATTATAACAGGCAAAGTCTCTCCCTCTCCTAAGAATGTATATTTTAAATTTGCAGGGAGAGTTTTTAGCTCAAGAACAGGAGGTGTCACGACAGAGGGCGCCAACTTCTCATTGAAGTGGCCTAGGGAGTGAAATGGGCTATCACTCAGGTGAAAATCACCCGCCTTATCATCAATGGCCATTACGTGGAAACCCACATTATCCCCAATCTTCTCACCGCCATTTAGAAGCCTCTCCAATTCATTAACCTCTCGAACATGCCACTTAGACTCATCATGCACACACTCATCAATAATATCCAACTCACCTACAAGCATGCAAGACTCATCATGTTCCACAGGATGTTTCATTATATCAAACACATTTATTTCAATCCTTTCATTTGCCACAGTCATGGAAAGAGTGCCATTACCAACATTTATCACGGTGTTGGTCGTTGCCATGAATGGTTGCCCAAGCAATATGGGTGAGTCACGGCGACTTCCTTCACCGCGAGGCATCTCAAGAACCACAAAATCGACCAGAATAATCAATGAACCAACCTGAACTAAAACATCCTCTACGATGCCCAAGTGTCTTTTAATTGACCTATCGACAAGTTGTAGGGCCATCATAGTGGGTTTTAGTTCAGGTAAACTCAACTAGAGATACATGTAATAGGGCAACAAATTTATGCTAGCCCCGAGATCTAGCATAGCCTTCAGCATGTTAGAATCCCCCAAAGTAATGGAAATTAGAAAACTCCCGGGATCTTTCATTTTTGGCGGAAGACTATGTTTGACCACAACACTTGCACTCTCTCCCAACAACAATCTATCATCTTTCCCGTACTTAATTTTCCTGGAATTTATTTCTTTAAAGAATTTTGCATAAGTCGGAACATTCTTTAACACATTCAAAAGAGGTAAATTTATATTTACTTTCGAAAACATGCCAATCAGCTCTTTCATTTGATGATCTAGTTTATTTCTTAAAAATCTTCCAGGAAATGGGACGGGAGGTACATATGGCTTGGGGATGGGAGTATCAGCAATCACATCTTTCCCCAATCCATTTGTGCACTCATCATCAGACACAACATCCTCAACAACCATAGTTTTAACATTAGGTGGTTCCAAAATAGGGGACTCCACAACAGGGGATTTAGGGGGAGAAGAAGGAGAAGCTACCTGATTGTCTACCTGTTTGCCACCCTGTAAGGTGATGATGGCCTTAGCTTGCTCCCCTTGGCTAGGGAATATACCTGACTGTCATCCCTATAGTGCTTCAGTCAATTGACCCATTTGGATCTCCAACTTTTTCATTGCAGCAGCTTGGTTGTTACTTGCTTGATGCTGCTCTGCTCTCATCTGATGTTGCTCAGCTCTCATCTGATCTATGACCTCTTCCCAAGGCTCTTTCTTGCTCTCAAAGGGTCCCGGTGACGGTGGAGGATGGAGAGGCTTATTCTGCTGCTGATTGCCTCCCCAAGAAAAATTAGGGTGCTTCCCCTACCCAGGATTGTATGTCTGAGAGAATGAATTGTTCTGTGCGAACCTCTGCATATATGACTGCATCGCCTGTACCTGTTCAGGATCATACAAAGGGGGACTAGTGGTGGGGAAAACATCATAAGAATGAGTGTTAGAACCATAAGTTACACAACCATCATGTATTACTTACCAACATATGACACATTAGATGCAGCATTAGAAGTACTACTCATGTCCAACTTATCAAATTTTTGATTTAGTAGTGCAATTTGTCTTGTAATTTCATCACTCATCCCTACTTTGTTCACACTATTGGTTTTACCCCTTGACCCCTTTTGTTGAGAGTTAGATGCTAGCCTCTCAAATAGGGCTTGGGTCTCCTCAGCAGTTTTGGCTCCTAAAGAACCTCCAGCTGCGTTGTCAACTATAGCCTGATCAGCTTGTGTCAACCCCCCATAAAAATTCTGATGCAATAAAGGTTGAGAAAAATTATGCTGGGGTTACTGCACCAAAAGCATCTTAAATCTGTCCCATGCTTCATGAAATGCCTCAAATGAGTCCTGTGTGAACCCTATGATTTTTTGTCTGAAAGTGGCTAACGTAGCATGTGGGAAGTATTTTCTCAAAAATATATCATGTAACTCATCCCATGTATTAATGCTCCTAGGTGGGAGCAACATTAACCACATCTTAGCATTGTCTCTCAAAGCAAAGGGAAAACATTTAAGCCTTAGGTGCTCATCGGTCACACCCTCTCTCAACGGAAATCCTGACACTATCATCATATATTCCCTCAAGAAATTCAAAAAGTCCTCAGATGGGAGGCCATGAAATTGAGGGATCATGTTGAAAAGATGGCCTTTGACCTCATAACTTTTTGTTGCATCAGTTAACACAATGCACGACACAGATGTGTCAACCCTAGGCCTAGAGAAGGCATCCATAGTGGGCGCTTCCAACGCCATTTCAAATTCAACTTCTTCTCCCTCGGTGGAAGAAGTTTCAAGGTCACTTTCGAGGGGATTGCCCACTTTTAGTTTAAGTTCTTTTAAACGCTGACCCAACCTATCAATGTCATCGTTCAATGGTTCCAGGGTAGGACTCAAAGAACGCTGACCAAGCATACACCGACTAAACGAACTTGTTCAAATCACAACAATCCCCGGCAACAGCGCCAAAAACTTGATGGATAAAATCTCCTTCTTATTAAAAATACCTAGCAAGTGTACTAGCTACCTCTGTAGTAGTATGCACAAGTAAGGATCGAATCCACAGAGATTTGAGTGTTGAACAAATTGATTTAATTAGTGTGAAAAGAAATAAAGGGGGTTTGGTTTTGATTTTTATTTAAAGCTAATGACGAAAAGCAATAAAACAATTAAAGAAGCAAGCAAACAAAACAAGGAAGCAAGTATCGAAGGGATTTACCAGATTAAAAGAATTCACGGATTGGATTTCGTAGTTGTCTCCTTTCTATGCTAGAGTTTAATAGATAATAAAAATAACAATCTCGTTCAAAGATTCTTTCACTTGACTAAGGGTTGGGACGTTTGGTGTTCGAATTGCAAGCCCAATATTTCTATCGTATTGTAAATTCTGGTAGGTCAAAACAATATTCAAGGAATTCATTAAGGAAATATGAAATTTATGAATCTAGGTTTTCTTGAATTCCGGTAGGTCAACAATTAAACCTAATTGATGAAAGAGTGATCTTTATATAAATTGTCCACGGTAGTGCAACAATCTAAACCAAATAAATTGAATGATAAATATTTCATTAAATAAGAACGAGAGAGTTTGGAAGAATTAAAATTGTTTTAGCATAGAAATTTGACAACTACTACATCCAATCCATAAAAAAGGGAAATTAGCTACTCATATTCATGATTGAAATCACAAAATATGAATAGCAATACATAAAACCTGATTGATAGATGAAAAGTAAACTCCTTGAATCCCTATTACACCTTCAAAAGTAGTAAATAAAAGCATAATGAAAAGAGCCTAGGCTTTTTCTATATATACTAGGGCAGAACGGGTGAAAATTAGGAAAGGAACATAGAATCCTCCTTAGAATAGGAAACTGATCTTCTGAAAAACGGGCACTGGGCAGTTGCCCACCTTGCTTCTGAGCGGCGGCCCACATGTACAGCGGCTAAATTAACTTTTGAAACTCAAGCTTGGGTGGTCGCCCACCTTGCCCTCAGCGGTCGCCCAGTTCAACAGTCGTTTTGTGCTTTTCCTTTCTTTCTGCATTCTTCCAAAATTCCTTTGAAGTCCTCCTCTTTCCTTAGCCAATTTGCTTCAACATCTTTTCCAAATACATGAACAGTCCTCTTCTCTTCCTCAAACTCTTTGTTGACTTGGTCTTGACTTGGTCTTCAACGAAACTTGTTTGGGACTTTAACACCAAATTTCCTAAACTGTTACATTAGGCAAATAAACATCAAAAATTGCCTCTAAATTACAATAAACTCAATAAACTCTCAAACTCACATAAGTTCTCAAAATTACATTAAAATCCCACAAGATACACGAAAATAGACTAAAATACTCGGAACAATAGGGGATAAAAATATAGCTAAAATCACCACATCAGTATCCCCCTCCAGCGATACCAAGATCCTTTGCACATCGGTGACGTCCCACGCACGGTGAACCTCACGCTCCAATAAGGTCCATGGGTACAGACCCTGCCGCTCAAAATCGAAGCTATCCAGCAAGGCCCGTGCCTCCTCAATGGTCAGGGTCCAGTCCTGATCCCCCGCCTCCTCGTCCATGGTTCGGTTGGAGTGGCTCCACTTCCTGATATCCGGAAACTTGGGATTGCGATCATCCAGCTCAAACTTGTGCAACGAAAAGATGGCATACCCCCATATCTGTACAAGAAAATAGGGCAGATTCAGTACAAAGGCACAGGCAAAACGTACAGATAAACGACAAAGAATGTCAGAAAATGTACCTCCCAAGTGTAGGAATACCCTGACATGGTATCCCTGGTATGCCTACATGCCTCATCCATGGCATGATAGCAGAAGGCCAGTCCGGCTGAGCCCAAATCATAGGTCCTCACCAGGTCCAGATCCTCCAGCAACCCCAAAAGAGCAAGGCGAGCTGTAGAGGAATGGTTAGCAAAGATAGTCTCTGATAAGATATACCAGAGAGCACCCCTCACCAACCGATCCGTGTCCGCATTAGGCTTGTCAGCATAAGCCTCGAGCTGATCGCGAAGAGGCGGTAATAGCAAGAAAATCAGTAGGGGTCATCGTAGCTTCCCCAAAGCGAAGGTGGACCGTGTGGGTAGTGTCCCACCACCTCTCCCTAATAGCTTGAAGGACTTGAGGAGTCCGCCTCATCCCGCGGATATTATCAACAAAAGTAAGGAGCCCCGTCTGAGCCACCTGAGCCCGGACTCCTTCCAAATCCTTGACTTTGTCCCACAAAGTCTTGGCAAATTTGGCACTTCCCCGACAGTTCTTAGTTGCCCTAAACGGCTGCAAAATAGAGAAAGGACAAGGGAGCAATGTCAGAAATCATCCCATGGAAAAACTTCAAGGAAATAAGAGAAAATTTTCATTGAGGTATTTCATCAAACACTTAGCGTGCACACTAGAAAGTCATGTCCAAGGAAGCATTTGGCTACCCAAATCAATCCCTCCTACAATCCAAGATGTGTAGGGAACTCATACGCATGTCAATACACCAACAACATCCAACGACATCAACAAAAAATGAAGCATGCAATGATAGAACCAAGTTCTAGAAAAATGACCAAATGGATGAATTTGGGGATTCCACACAAGGGATTCAATACAATGCAAAGAATGAAACAAGATTGAGAAAGAGATTCTTACAAAACCCTTGCGGATAGTATGGGAGATATACGAAGGTCGATCGAATGTGAGGTCATCCCGCGAATAATCCTTCCTAAGCAAATGGCTACTAAAAATCGGATTTTTCATCTCTTGAGCCATGGATAATGGAAGAAGGAAAGATCAAAATGTTGATTGAGAAGAGAAATCAACAATCAACACACAAGAAATCTCAGAAAAAGTGCCTTGGCTCGGACTTGCAAAAACAAGTTTGAAATGGGTGTTTTAAAATAAACATACAGCTGCTGTTATATTGCCTCGACAGTCCTTGTCCCACGCGATACAGGCTGTCCCGCGCGAGACAAACCCCCTGGAAAAGTACAAAATTGTCCTTGACAATAAGTGTCTACGCAACGTCAAAGTTTAAAATTTTGACACATTTACCCTCGGAAATGATACCCTAGCAAGGAAACATGAAGAAATCGGTACCGCAAGTCACGGAACGAGCCGAACGTGGCATGCGCACAATCGCCCGATACGGCATCCAGTCACCCGAAATGATTGATTCAGAGATCAGATCATCCCGCACGATTCAGAGCTCAGACAGGTGAATCGTCATAAAAAAGCACGATTCAGAGCCAAGACAGGTGAATCGTCAAAACAAAAGCCCGATTCAGAGCCTAGACAGGTGAATCGTCAAATCAAAAGCCCGATTCAGAGCCCAGACAGGTGAATCGTCATCAAAAGCCCGATTCAATGCCCCAACAGGTGAATCGTCATCCCCAACAAAACCCCGATTCGGAGCCCAGATAGGCGAATCGTCACAAAGCCAACAGAATGCGAAGGACTGGACATGTATGCCTTTATTTTCTAACATCTTTCCCCACAGGTTCGGAGCCCGCATGCACGAATCTTCGTATGACGCTATATTCGTAATTGGACCTTGATTTGATTCCTCAGTATGAATTTGCCTTTTCAAAATAAAATCTCCTCGATTTTCAAAATACCTTAAGCAGCCTTTTTCGTGTTTTGGAGTCGAACTATGTTATGGTCCAATTCTCCGATAGAGATACGTAGGAAGCCGTGCGACTCAACCATCCCGATGACCAGAATGATGTATTTTCTATCATCGACATGACTTCTTCCATAAGACTTGTCGCCGAGGGGCTCTGTAGATACCCCATTCTGAACCCATCGGAGCAGAGTAATACCACTCTAAGTCTCGCCTTGAGTCAAGAGTAGAAATCCACCATTTCGTCATGTTTCGTTAAGTTTTGACTAACAACCGTTAATTTGGACTGAACTGCATACGAGATAACGAGTGAAGGACAGAATTGTCCAGAGCAGCCTTGTCCCGCGCGGGACATGGCGTGTCTCTCACGAGACTAAGCTCCTGCAGGCGTGCAGAAACCAGTTTTCTCGTCGATTTCAACCTCTTTCTTGATAAATCTTATCATCATCTGGTTCTCCAATAGCAATTGAATTCAGGAACCTTCCTAGGGTAATTTCCCTCTCCACCTTTACCTCTTCAACCTCCTATAAATACTTGATGACTTTCAGTATTTCAGAGGTCAACAATTTTGGATCCCTGATCCAAATAACACAACACACACATTTTGTGGGTTTCTCTCCCTGAAAGATTCCTACAAAATCCCCCTAAATCACCTAAAGTTTGTTTATCAACCTTGTTGATCAACAAACATCGAAGTCCGAATCAAGGATTGAGGCGAAGCTCTGTCCGCATCAAGATTCAAGTCTAGGATTGAGTCGAAACTCTGTCCGAATCTCTTCTTAAAAAAGGTAATCTTCCTTCCTTTTCTAATTTATTGTTAGAGTGGTATAGAACATTGAAACTAGGATCGGCCTAGAGCTTCTCCAAATCATGGGGTCTGTCTCGAAGCAATTGATCCTATATTCCGTTTAACCTCGTTAAATGGATATTTTAATTGTTTATTTAAAATGTCTTTTTTTTATTTGAAAAATCCCCCTTTAGCAAGACCAATCTCCGTATTGGGTGGAATGAGTGCTCCTTGACCTTCCCATTCCATAACCTAAGCCCCGAACCCAAAATCTTTCAAAAAAGGGTTTTTCTATATTTTCAATCAATAATATAGGTGGCGACTCTAAAAACGAAAACAAATAGTCTAGGAAAATCGAGTTTTTCCGCGCATCGCTACAATTGCACGATATCTCTCAGTGTGTTCACTTGTATTACTTCTTTGACTCGACTCCTCTCTGAATTGTGAATCTCTCTTAAAAAGTGTTAACATCTGTTAACTCATATTTATCCTTTTGGATGTCTCTTGGTGGGTGCCTAATCTAAGGGAAACAGCTGCTCCACTCTTGGTATGAAGCCATTTCAATGTGATCAAAATGACATCAAGAGAAAGTTTGGGTCAATTGACAAGATCATTCGAAAGAGGGCTATCCATGAAGGTAAATAAGAGTGAAAGCTACCCACAAATAACTTTTCCCACAAATTAAAAATGGGTGGGTGCATCGTAGAGGCAAGCAAGACAAGAATTCAATTCATTGACTTTTTTAGAGGAGATGTGTCCCCTGAAGTGATCACATCCCATAGATTTATCCTACACGTGTTTATACATTATGCATCATTATCTTAGTCATAAATTAGGTCAACCTGGTCATTGGTGAAAATATTATACAAATCTTTTTCTTTCCCTAATTTATTAGGTTAAAAGATCTTATGCTCAATAAAATTGTGAATTTCTTGTTTATGATGATAATGTGTTTAGGGGGGGTATTTGTGCAAATATTTGTGATATTTTTATGGCAGGTATATTATTCACAAAGGAGAAAGGAATTTGACCTTTTCAAGGTTTGCTAAAAATTGAAACATCTAAGGAATTTCAAGAAGTTGAGGTTAGTTCCTAATTCGGATACCAAGGTATTAAGTTCTCTCCTTCTTAAACTATATCTCCCTAGGTGTCCTTCTCCTACTAGGTCTATTTTATTGGAGGGAACACAAAGTGTTGCATATGATATGATTTCTAATGTGGCCACATCTAGACTCACATCTGACGCATTTCATTCATTCTTGTCAAAAAGGGGGGAGAAGTAAGTCAAAATTGAGGATAGAAACTGAAGTTGAAAATAGAAACTGAAACTTGTTTGATAATTTAGTGGGAGTTTTCTATATTTGGTGAACTGGTTTTTATGAAGGGGAAGAGTAAGTCAAAAGGGTAGATACAACTGAAGTTTGAGGATAAGTTGTTACAAATTTAGGAAGAGTTGGATCATTTGCTTATTTAAGGGGAGATTAATATGTGATCATTAGTTTATTCTATATGATCTTGGCTTATGATTCGTTTTGACCAGAAAGCAACAAATCAGGGAAAGATTGAAAGTGTGCGATGTCTCACACACATTGACAAGTCAAAGATTGACTTATATTAAGATTTGTTACTTTCTTTATATTAGTTAATTTAGGTAAATATTGTATATATTGTAATTAGGTTTATTTTATTTACTAACCTATTAACCAAATATTGGATATGTTTAGTGTATATTTTGATTATTTTATAGGATCTCTCACACAAGGAAATAATACAAGATAAGGAATGATTGCTTGGATTAAATAAAGAAGGTAAAAGTCTAATTGAAAAAGATCTTCTCATGCAAATCATCTTCTACAAACAACGACATTCTTCTCTCTATAATAGAAGTACACGGCACATTATTTTCTGCGGTTTTTAGACTCTAGATTACCGAAGGTTTATAGCTTCTTAGAGTTCTAAAGTGTGAGAGGGTGCTTTTGATTATTTTGTTCTTCTCTTAGTGTTCTTTCGTGTAACCGAGTTCGTTATTTATTTTTAATAAGAGAAGATTTATTGTCTACAGCAAGTTGTTATAGATAAGTGTTAATTTCGTGTTTTAGTTTAATTTAAACTGTTTATTTCGCTGCTTTTTGTACTGGTGCTATCACATCAGGACTTACATCAGGTTCGTTTGTGTTCAATTGTCATTCCTAGCCGCTCAATTTCTTTCAAATATAATTAAAAATTAGATTTTAATTTTTTTTTGATAAAAATAAAATGATATGAATTGAAATAGAGTGTGTTAATGTTCAGATTAGTTTTAAGAGTAGGAAAAAAATTATAACACGAAAATGACGAATTAGTTAAAGATATTAGAAAAAATAATTATTAATTAATTAAATAAATAAATATTAACACAACAATTTTTATCATTTTCAAGAAACAATTTCGCTACTAACTCATATTTTCTCTCCAAATTGAAATATTCTCCGTCCAACTTTCCATCCAAAATAAAATTTGGATTTTCTTTTAAAATTTCTCATGTGAATCTATTATAGTATATACTCCCTCCGTCCCCCACGATAATATCCCCCACGATAATATGCAAAAAGACCCTTTTGGACGTCCCACAATAATCTGTACTTTCCTAAAATTGAAATGTAACTCACTTCTCTCTATTCACAACCATTACTCACTTACTCCACTTTCTCTCTCCTACTCAACCATCTACATTCACAACACATCACCTTTTTCACTTTTTATCTTAATTTCCGCGTCACCACAAAAAGTGCATATATTATTGGAACGGGGGACTATATATATAGAGGTGTAAAAAAAGTTCCTTATACCAAATATAGCGGTACCACAAAAAGTGCATATATTATTGGAACGGGGGACTATATATATTAATTTAAATTA
The DNA here is from genome assembly GCA_022495995.1 of Adenophora triphylla var. japonica. Lineage (NCBI taxonomy): Eukaryota > Viridiplantae > Streptophyta > Magnoliopsida > Asterales > Campanulaceae > Adenophora > Adenophora triphylla. The sequence continues at coordinate 728,451 of JAFEMH010000331.1, forward strand.
ATTGTTTTCCTGATATTATGTTTGATCCCAAATACTTGTCGATTTTGGACAAATTTTAATCTAAAATAATTGTCGATATTAGTTTAAAAGTATTTAAATTTCTATTTTAACCTTGTATTTAAATTTATTTTACCTTTTTAATTGATTTATGATGAGAAGTAATATAGGAGATATGTAATAAATAAATATAAAAGTGGTACTTTAATAATTAAGTGGGCGATTGAACCGCATAAACCGTTCACGATTCAATGGGTCGGGGGCCTTCAAATACGACACGGGTCAGGCCCAATTACAAAACACAACCTATGAAACAACAAGTTGCCAGCAACGTCGACTAAGGTTATGCCACAAACAATCCTTGTACGGTATGCATGGCCGATCACATCAAGTTGCCCAGGATAAACATGAAAAACAAATAATTTAGGGATAAAATTGGGTCAAATCCCAACAATCTCTCCTAGAATTCCGCACCAAGACTCTTCACTACCTCAATTTACAATGGTCTATGATAAATTCAGTTGCACTCTTTTGACCATTCTCCACTGAAATGTGCGGGACATTCTTCTGTTTAGCATTGACAGCATCCCATGAATCTGGACACTGAAAGATGATTTCCTTCATGACTGAGATGTGGCTTTTACTCGCTGCTAAGTGAAGTCCTGTATTCTTACAATCTTTATCACCAATAGAAGCTCCAGATGGATCGACAAGTAAGAGCTCTTTTACCACTTCTGCAATAACCCATAAGTGCACCATAATGAACTGGTGTGTGTCCATTCTCATCTGCCTGCTTAACTAGACTTGGCTTCCATTCCAATAATTCTTGTACACAATCTGAAGAAAAAAAAAGAGAAGAATTTTAATTTCTAATTTTTCCATGCACTTTCTTATTATGCCTTTTGCATACCAATACAGAAATAGATGATTAAGTTAAGTAATACCCCATTTGTCCCATTTTTAGAAAAATATTTATTATGGCGTCTAGTCAACACTTATCCCTCTTAGTCAACGGGTCATGCATGGTCCCGCGGGATCCCGCGTCCCGCAAATGGGACGGGATGGGACGGAGTATTTTAGTCCCGTCCCATTTTGTCCAGTCCCGTTTCGTCCCGCTCCCGTCGTCGGACAACGTAATTTCGTCCCGTCCCGTCCCGTATTCCCGTATTGACGGCTCTAATAGTTACAAGGCATCAATACACGATTTTGGTAACGTATTCCTTAAACTAGTGTTACTCCCGTGCGATGCACGAACAGCTAGTAACACATAAAAGACAAAAATTAAAACAAATACAACAGAAAATAGAGATGTTTGTATACATTGTAAAAGACTTCTTTGAAAACTATATTATCAGTACAAATATCAGATTGAAGATCATAAAAATAAATCTATATTTAAGGCATAGTTAATTTGTATAAAACGCGTTTTATACGTAAATTTCTGTTCTATTCAATAATACTCACGTTTGCCGTCCCTTTTTCAATGCTATGAAATTAAAACGCATATTTTTGTTGTAAACATAGTTATTGTGTATTGAACGTGATATGTGCGTTGATGCTGCAAGAATTGTGCTTATCAGTAATCCTCCACGTGGCAGGACCAATCACCTGGCTTCTTGACCTGAAATCAGAACCCACGACTAGCCGGATGTGTCTCCGGCGAAGACGCTCGGGCGTGAGAGTAAGATAACAGTTGTATATAGCTCAAAATGTATTGAATAATTAATTCAGATAACAAAATGGCAGTTACCTTTCACCGTTGGTAGTGATGATGTATTTATAGGGGATGACCGTTGTATTTTTGGTGGTGCTACATGAGCTCCGAGATTTTAGGGACAGTTACAAGTAATGTGAACGTGTCCTAGAACGGCTCCTGATTCGTAGGGAATCGGTTATGGAAAGGTTTGACTTCACGTACATTCGTCTGCTAGGTCGACGCTTGTGGATTAGGTCGAGGTCGCCATTTAAGGAATAGTCGACCTGACTGACGGGTAGAGCATGGTTCGTACCCGAATTGTAGTATGGATCATGAGGTCGGACTAAGTTAGGTCGGGACCTGGTAGGTCGGACATGGACTTAGTCGACGGATACTTGAGATGGGCTTTGGGCCTTGCTCTGGTTGGGCTAGCTACATTGAGAATGTGGGTGTCAAGGTTGTCTGTGATTGGGCTTTATTCGTATGGCCCAACTCGACACTTTTGGTATGTTCAGTGGCCCCCAACTTTCGAGTTGACTTTGTCGGCTTGGAAGTTAAGGAAATCTTTGATGAGAATTGCTTTACTCGCAGGTCGCTACTCATATTGATACTTTAGTCGACCAAAATGACGTGGCATGATCCCGGACGTCGGCGATGAACGGTCATAGATGAAGGAGCGCCGCTTTTCAGCAATGATTACTATTCTGACGCTTGGTAGTCCTTCTCGAAAACCGCTTCAGCGTTTAATTTTGGAAAATTAATTTCGAATTTCTTTTCCCATTCCAAATTTAGGAAAATATAAATACTCAGAATCCCCTTCAGATTCGAATTCTTACCGTCTTCAAACTCTCCTTCTCCGGCGATAATTGCGGAATTGCGGCAGGATTTAATCCAAGTTCACGACTTCAGCAACGAACTCCCTTTCTGCAATCAATTAAGGTATTTCCCTTGTATATTTGCTCTAGGGTTTATGATTCTGTTTACACTTTCGCCATGGCTAGAACCTTTCGTAGTGAACCTGGTGCTTGGTATGGGTATTGTACTGTTAACCGTAGGGTGTATAAGAACGTGAACAGTGAGTGGAGAGTGATGTCCTTGGATGAATGCGCCTCTATCTTGACTAGGTGGGAGTTGAATTTCAGTGAGATAGGTTTGCCCATTGTAGGAGACGTTGAAAATCTAGTAGTCGATGATTCAAATACCGTCACTTTCCATCTGTTCCATGAACTACTCGACCATATCACCTTGTTTTATGTTAGGGATGTCCATAAGCCTTCCTTCCTTAGAAATAGAATAGGTTTTCCAGGGGAGTCTAGGTCGCCCTTAGGTAGGTCGACTGAATGTGATCATAGGACTGACTCCCCTGCTTCCTCTTTTGTTTGTACAGATATGACGACTCAAGGTGGAGTTGCAGCTTCAACTTCTTCAAGTCCTCGAATAATGGATGCATTTGGCTCCTCCGTTGTACCGGGGAAAAATGAGAGAGGATATGTACCTCCTAGGCCTCTGCGAGGGAATAAGAATATGGAGTCCCGTTACTCAATGGTCTATGACTTTTGTGGGATAAATAGGGCGGATTATAGGGTAACTATCTTTATTAGGGCGGATTTCATGGCCAAGCACCGTGCCACCTTCACCACTGATGCCACTAGGGTTGCTTTTTTCTATGGTCAGTTCGAAGCGGGCTTGAGGCTGCCCTTAGATCCCTTTATCAACGAATTTCTGGAGTGCATGGATGCTCTTCCTCTTCAGCTTGGGGCCAACACCTGTAGGGTCCTGATATGTTTTGCCATGGTATGTAGACTTCTAGGCCATGAGCCTTGCATGAGAGTCTTCAAGGAATTTTTTGCCCCAAAGCTCGAAAAGGCAGATTGGGGGATTAGTACTCCTTCCAAACCCAATTCTCCAAAGTTGTTTGCCAATCTTCCCAATAAGCATAGCAGCTGGAATTCATACGTGGTTCTTGTAGAGAGTAGGTTGGGATGGGAATTCCCTTTGCCAAATAGCGAGTCTGACGTTATTGACGAGGAGAATTACTGGGAGCCTACATGGCACCAAACTTTGTATAAGAAACTGTGCGCCTTGGTCAAGAAAGGGCCCATTAGCTGGGAGTTGCTAGGGACGACCAAGTACAACTATATCCAGGCTGGAATGATGCCTGGGGATGGAGTGGTAGAACCCCTTGTTCCTGTGTTGAGAGGCCAGGTATATCCAGACTGGGTTACTCATTCCTTGGGTAGGTTGAAGGAGAACTGTCAATTTTGCCAGAAGAATGAAAATTACTGCAAAGACCACGGAGAGCATATTGGTAGTAAGGGTTTACTTGACCTGCATTCATTAGCTCGTCCACTGTTAACTTGCATAAGTAACTTATTATTGGCACATAGAGTTATTTTGAGCTGCATACACAACTCTTAGCTCGTCCGTTGCCTGCTCGTATGTAGAACTAGTTAGCTCGTACATAGAACTATTTCGAATTGCAACTCTGTACTTATCAAATTGCCTGCTCGCATGTAGAATTAGTTAATTCGTACATAGAACTGCTTTGAATCGTATCAATTACCTCGCCAATTGTTTACTCGTAGAACTGTTTAGCTCGTACATAGAACTGCTTTGAATTGCCGAGCTAACACTTGATTACTTTGATGTCGTGTAGTTTTAACTCCCGAACAAGAAGCGAATATGGTGCGTATTGTTGGAGTTTCTGATAAGAAGAAAGCCAAGAGGGCTCATGGGGCTGCCAATGCTAAGGCGAGCAGAGAGAGAGAAGCTGCTACGAGGAACAATCTGCTCCCAAAGGATGTTGCTGGAATGATCCCAATGGAAGAGGTCGAGCTGGAAGACCCTTTGCAGAGTGGTACCCAATCCAATGATGCTAATGAAGGGGGTGACGAGTCCCACAGGTCAGTTAGGGCAAGTCTGAGCTCCGACCCCAATCAAGATGCCAATGTGGAGACCTCTGGAGCTAGGATGGCGGGGGCTAGCCCTTTACAGGTTGTCAATGTTGATGATGATGACATGGAGGAAGATGAGGACGATCGTCCTCTGAGCTCGAAGAAGAGGTCCCGATCTGAGAAGGGAAAGTCTGTGTCTTCGAGCCAATTGCCTCCACCAACTTCCTCTCCCCCTAGTAAAGAGTCTCTGGATGAAAAGATGAGGAGGTTGAGTGACGTTCCTCCACTAGCAGGGGTCAACAGCTTGAGCCGCCGTTACCCCGATATGAGCCTGGGCCAAGTTATTGTTAGGAGGGCAATAGATGTCGACCTCCTAGCTCATTTCGCCGATAAGGGGATCACCCCCGAGGAATTTTCAGCTCGTTCTGGGATGGCTCATTGTGAGGTAATTTCTCACTTTTCTTTTCAGTCTAGTCGCTTATTCTTTTACTCGACCAACTTGACTTCCGAGCTAACTCTTCTTCGATTTCCTTTGACGCAGAATCTTACTATGGTCGACCAAGTTAAATGCTCTTGGAGGGCCTCCATTGAGAGGGAGAGGCAGGCTCTCAAAGACTTATCCAAGAAGTCCCAAGAGCTGTCTGAGCTAAGGGAGAAATTTAATGACTTGGACAACTCATATGACGCCATGGAGATGGTCAAGAAGAAAGCCCTGGTAGATCTTGAAGCTGTTGAGTCCAAGCTCAAGGAGGCGGAGGTAGAGAGAGATGCTGAGAAGAAGGAGTTGGAGAAAACTCAGACTGAGCTGGCAACAGTTTCGAAGCTTCTGAAGGAGAAAGATATTTTCTTAATTGAGCTGCGGGAAGAGCGTCGACTTGAACGGGGAAAGTGGCAAGAAGACCTTCAGGCCGCTGCTGCTAAGGATGCTGCTGAAGCCGCCATTGATAAATTCAAAGAGAGCGATGAATATTATAATACCATTGTGGCTAAGGTGCAAGACTTTCTGGAGGTGGGCAAGAGGCATATGGCGCGTCGGGCGTTGGTGGATCCATCATCTTCTGCTACCCTCGAGCAATTAGTTTGTTGGTTCTCTGAGCCTCAGTATGATATGGTAGCTCGAGGCGGTCATTCACTGGTGCCTTACCTTGAAAATGACCTAGCTTTTATTGCCCAGGAAGATGCAGAGGACAGCTGTGAGAAATGGGAAGCTCCCCCAATTGCCGAGAAAAATTTTGATGCTGTTTTGCAAGAGCTTGAAGACGCTGCCACTATGGAGGAAGAAAACGAAATGGGTATATTCGTAGTCGGGTAAACCTTTAGACCCTCAAAGAACAAGGAGAGAATGGGGAAGGTCGAGCTGCTACTGACGACCAAACTGATGCCGGCTCGGACCTCGAGTCATTTGTTAGAATTGTAATGAACAAGTCTTAAACAATATTTTGCTTTTTGGTTTTGAAATTTATTTGAATGCCTTGGCCCAGTTTTTGGGAGGCATAGAAACATGTAATCATATTTTGCAAGTCTCAGCCCGCTTTTGGGAGACTTATAATCGTAGCCGACTTTAATCTCTGAATGTTGTATGTTTTCCATTTCAGTGTGTGTGTGTCGAGCTAGATGTGGTAGGAAGAGTCGACCTAAGCCTTGTGAGAATTCAAAAACGAGGTAGACTCAAGGTCGAACCTGTTTAGAGATGGCATGGGGTAGAGCTCATTGGAACGAAATCGACCTTGGATCGGACTTGTTATGAGACCAAAGCTGACTAAGAGTCGAGCTTAAATAAAATGAAGTCAACTATGAGTCGGACTTGTTAAAAGAGCAAAGCTGATTAAGAATCGAGCTCGTTCAAACTAAGCTGAGAGTCGAGCTAGTAAGGATGAAGTCGACGTTGAGTCGGACTTGTCAAAAGAACAAAGCTGATTAAGAATCGAGCTAAGTAAAACAGACTGACTAAAAGTCGAGTTTGCTAGAACGAATTCGACTAAGAGTCGGACTTGTTAAATAGACAAGCTGATTAAGAATCGAGCTTGTTAAAATGAAGCTGACTAAGAGTCGAGCTTGTTGGGGTTGGTGTAACACTATGTTTGGTTGAATAAACTGCTCTTTTTATTGAAGTAGGGAACATGCTTACATCAATTTGAAACTAGAACTAGGACAAGCTTGAACTTGGAAGGTAAAAAGCTAAAAGTAATACTTGATGAGGTGAGTAGCATGCCAAGGATGTTTCAACTCTTCTCCCCCAGGATGAGCTATCATGTAGGTTCCTTCCTTGACGACTCGAGTAACCACATAGGGACCTTCCCAGTTAGGAGATAGCTTATTCTGTTGAGTTCTCCTTCCTGTTGCCTCGATCTTCCTTAGTACGTAGTCACCCACTTGGAATGACCTTGCTTTCACTTTCTTGTCATGGTAACTCTTGGTTCTCTACTTGTAGTTGGCCATTCGTAGGTAAGTAGTATCTCGCTTCTCATCGACTGAATCAAGGTCGATCAACCTATTGATGTTGTTCTGCTCATGGTCGAAGAATGTTACTCTAGCAAGAGGGAAATCTCGAGCTCGCAGTGCCATGGCCTCTGATCCATATGTGAGAGCGAATGGGGTTTCCCCCGTAGGCCCCCGAGTGGTTGGGCGAAGTGCCCAAGGAGCAAGGGGGGGTTCATCCAACCAGTTGTTGCGTCGACCTACGAGTCCCGCTTGAGTGGCACAATCCGCTTGTTCGCCGTCAGCCTTGTCCATTTCCTTGAGGATAGGCGACAGAAGATTGCCAATGCTTGATCCCTACCCGATTCATCTCTCGCGAAGGCCTGAGAATCAAGTCCGTTGTCTCGATACTATGGCTCGAGGAAAACCAAACCGACACCAAATGAAATCGTGAATGAAGTTGATAGCATTCTCCTCTGTGATGCGAGCTAATGGTTTGGCCTCAACCCATTTAGTGAAGTAATCTATGGCAACGATCACATACTTGCAATTTCCTAGGGCGGGTGGGAAGGGTCCAATCAAGTCGACACCCCACATGTCAAATGGCCAAGTTCCAATCAACCGGAGTCTCGCTCGGTGGTAGGCATATGAGGTAAGTTGGCAAAGCTTTGGCATTGATCACATTGTTGAACAAAGTTATGAGTATCGCCTCTCATGTGTGGCCGCAATACCCCAAAGTGATTAACTTGTCTCGCAAGAGTTCTCGCCCCCGGTGTCCGCCACAAATCCCACCTGTACTTCTTATGTATCAATAGGCGACCTCTTCGAGGGTGGATGCACTTTAGCAATGGTCGAGTGTAGGATCTTCGAACGCATTGCCTCCTTGAATGACGTATCTCGGAGCTTTCTTTTTTATTGCTCGAGCTTTCTTCTCGTCATCAGCACTCGCCACTTTCTATGTACGCCTTCATTTCTTCGATCCAACACTTCTCATAAGCTCGCTTTCTTGAAGTGTCCTCTACACACCGAATTTTTATTCTCTCATAAGCCGGATTTTCGAGGAAAGAGATGGGCTCTTCAGGTGGCTCATCCGAAGTGGCTAATTTCGAGAGGAGGTCGGCTAGCTCGTTGTCTTCCCTTCCAATCCTCTCGAATCTCCCGTAATTCCAAATCCTTTATTAGCTCCTTCACTAGGTCGCAGTATTTGATCAGAGTGGAACTAAGCACCTCGTACTCGCCTCTGACCTGGTTGACTATCAGTTGGGAATCACAATAAGCCATGATTTTAGTTGCTCCAAAACACTTTGCGTATTCTATGGCTGCTATCAAGGCTTCGTATTCAGCCTGGTTGTTGGAAGCATCAAATTTGAACCTTAGTGACTCCTCGTACACTGTCCCAGATTCTGGCTCAATCAGCACTATCCCAGCTCCACTGCTATTCTTGGTCGCCGATCCATCCGAATAGACCTTCCAACAATCATCGGGTAGGCGTGTCGACCTCGAGACTCGACTCTTTCCCTTTAGTTTTCTCTTTCTGAGCTCGTGACGTTCATTTGTCTTCCTTGGTGAACGTAAGCTCGACCAAGAAATCTGCTAGAGCTTGAGCCTTCGCCGCCTTTCGAGGTCTATACTCAATGTCAAATTCAGCAAGGGCAATTGACCAATTGAGCAATCGACACGAACTCTTCTGCTTGTGTAATATTTTTCTCAAGGGTGCATTAGTCAAGACTACGATCGGTGAGCCAAGAAATAAGCTCGTAGCTTCCTTGAAGCTACGACTAGAGCATAGGCGACCTTTTACGCATTGTAGTACCTGCTCTCCACATCTACGATAAGGCTTTACGATGTAGTATACGGCTTTTGAAGCCCTTCCTCTTCTACGATCAAGGCTGCGCAACCGACTTGTCTCCTACGAGACAGATACACAAATAAGGTTTCACCAAAGTGGTCGGGCTACTCGGGAGAGGTGGAGTAGCGAGGTAATCCTTCACTTGTTGGAACGACGAATGACATTCGGGCGTCCATTCAAAATTTTTCGTCCCCCTCAACACCTTGAAGAAGGGGAGAGACCTCTCTGCTGACTTAGATATGAAACGACCAAGAGCTGCTACTCTCCCGTTAAGTCGTTGCATTTCTTTGATACTGGTGGGAGCCTTCATGTCGACTAAGGCCTTTATCTTCTCCGGATTAGCCTCTATGCCTCGTTGAGATACCATAAATCCCGTGAACTTGCCACCGCAACTCCAAAGACACACTTGCTGGGATTGAGCTTCATGTCGTTTGCTCACAAATTTGCGAATGTTTCTTTTAGGTCGACTACGTGACGTCCGGCCTTAGTTTTGATGACCATATCATCGACGTAAGCCTCCATATTTCGGCCAATTTGAGAAGCAAATACTTTGTTCACCATTCTCTGATAGGTTGCACCCGCATTCTTCAAACCAAATGGCATCATGTTGTAGCAGTAGATGCCTCCAGCCGCTTGAAATGCCGTCTTGACTATGTCGTCCTCATGCATCTTAATCTGGTACCCCGAGTAAGCGTCGAGGAAGCCGAGGTTGAGTGACCAGCAATGGAATCGACTAGCTTGTCGATTCTAGGAAGAGGATAGGCCGGTCCTTGTGGCAAGCAAGGTTGAGAGTGGTGAAGTCGACACACATCCGCCATTTGCCATTTAATTTCTTCACCATGACCACGTTGGCCAACCACGTTGTATGAGTGGCCTCCTTGATTATCCCTGCACTCAAAAGTTTTTGTACCTCAGTTTTTATAGCCTCTTCCTTGTCGCGAGCAAAACTTCTCAACTTTTGGGGTCTAGGTTTTATGGTCGGGTTAACTTCAAGTCTGTGAACGACAACTTCTTCCTTGATTCCCCTCATGTCTTATACTCTCCATGCGAAGACGTCATTACCCTCCTTGAGTAGCTCAATGATTTCTGCTCGCTCCTCAACAGACAGCTGCTTTCCAATTTGAATTTTTTAGTCGGGGTAGGAAGGGTTAGTAATTACTGACTCTAGCTCATCCACAGCTTCTAACTCTGGACCATCTCTGAACTGCAGGGTTTCAATGATGATTTCTCTGACCCTTTGTCTCTCCTCGGCCCCCAGGTGTGGAGCTTCTTCTGCTATCATATCATCCAGCTTATTTGCAACCTCGCTGGTGGTAGTGGTGGCCCCCGAGTTATTGTCGATCTGGAGGCATAGGTTGCCTATGAGGACTTGGTCGACCATAACTACATCTGGATCGACCTCTGTGGTTTCAGAGTGACGTGTCGACTCAATCATGACCTCGTCATTTGAGCGATAGGTCGACTCCTCCACATTGGTGATTGTTGACAATGCCGAGTAGTTTTGGTGACCAGATCAGGACAGCCTTCAAGTAACCATCTCAGTTTCAATTTCTAACTCCCTCTTCTTTTCTTTCCCGAAGAACATGGTCCAGGTAGGCTCGAGCTGTGCCTTGTACGCAGCCTCTACCCCAAAGAGTGTGGGGAACTTGACTCGGCGATGAGGTATTGATGCCACCATTCCAAGTGCGACCTGGCCGGGAATACCAAGGATAGCAAAGATAGTCATCGTTCACATCTATCACAATAAATTGTACCTTTGATACGACCCTGTAAGGGTGCTGGCCTAGGTCGACGTCGAGCTCTATCTGGCCTTTAGCATCAACTCGATGGTTGGTGAAGCCTTCCAACCTGCCGTAATATCTTTCAAGCTGCTCGTCATTAAGACCCATCTCTTTGAAAGTCTTGTAGAACAAAATATCCTTACAGGCCCCCATGTCGACTAAGAGTCTGCTCGTCGTACACCCGTCTATGAGACCTGAGATGACGAGAACTTGCTCCCTAGCCGCCATATTGGTTGCCAACTCATGGGGGGTAAAAGCTGATCACCTCATCTTTGACATCTCTCCTTGGAGGCACATGTGGGGCTTTACTGAGTTGAAAGATCTTGTGCTTGATGGCAGTGTTACTTGCTTGCTCTATAATGACTCCCAGATTCAATCTAGGTTGCCTCGGCCCCTGTTGTCCACCTGCAGGCTGCTCGCTTCCACCAGTTTGAGGTCTCTTCACATATGCGTCGAGTCTTCCCTGCTCGACCATTCTATGGATAATGCGCTTCAAGCCTAAACAATCCTCCGTGAGATGACCCGTGTCCTTGTGGTAATCGCAGTATTTGCTATTGTCCCTTCGAACTTGTTGCCACTGGGTTCATTGGGGGCGAGGTGGAGCCAACTCGGCGGCATTCGCGATTTCGGTTCGACTCACCGTTAGGGGAGTGAAAGTCTCGGGCACCTTCTGCTGCCGCCCTTGTCTGTTCTTGCCATTTTTATTGTTTCCTCCATTCTTGTTGGAGTCCTTCTTGTCATCGGCGACCTCGATCTTGGGGCCTTTTCCATTCTTCTTTTCCTTTCTCTCCTCGGCTAGCGCGACATTGTATACCTTTTCGAACAACTCTGTCGAGTTGTGGCTGTCTGGCTTGTGAGTTCATAATCCGTATGTCGACGAGGAAATACCATTCTGAGCAGGTTGATAACTTCCTGTCGGTAGAGATCTTCCTCGATCTTATCCACCATCTCCTTGAACTTGGTGAAGTAGCTCATTGAGCTTTCATTTTTAGCTTCGCACCAAGTTGCTTAGATCCCGATGTCGTCACTTTTCGAGCTCCGGCGGTCGAGCGATCTAGGAATTTTGTTCTTAAACACGTCCGGTGGTGATGCTACCGGTCGCCAAACCATTGAACCATGTCAAGGCGCCCCGTGAGAGTGCTTATGAGGGCTTTGCACATATTGTCGTCCTCATTGGCGACAAAACACATACGTGGCTTCCAGTGTGCTATGTGATTCTTGGCATTGGTTGCCCCCGAGTACTTTTCCAATAGGGCACCGAAACTAGGGGAGGTCGATTTGTCTCTCATCTCTGGATAGAGGTCGAAGAGCAAAGTCAACTCGTTCGACCTTTCCGGTATCCTTTTCTTCTCTTCCTCCCATTGTTCGAACTTTCTCTTCCTTGGAGCCACTCCACAACATCAGGGTCTGTCCTCTCCAGCGGGGGAACAACATTTGACCTTTGGCCCTCGCTTACAGGTGGAGTCATTTGTACGCTTCTCCTGTCTCTCTGCGTGGGAAGGAGCTCTTCCGATCGAACCTGGAGATCTTTTGCCTGTCATTCCTTTGTGGCGACTGCGTCTATCATCTACAGTAGGCGACTGCGCCTATTACCCCGAGTGGCGACTGTGCCTCTGCATCTCTTATAGGCGACCTGCGCCCATTCACTGTCCCTATGGGATCCTGATCTTTGTGTCGGGCGGGGGAACCACGTCGGCTTCTATTGGCCTCTAAATGCGTCCTCAAATCGATTGAGCCTCCTGCTCCCTATTCTGGTGAGGCTAGCCCTTAAGTCATTACTTGGAACATGGACGGGCGGTGAGGTCGGACTACCATCCTTTGATCGGCATTTTGACCCATGCACCCTCATTGGGCCTAACACTCTGGCACGCTATCTGTTTGAGGTTTGAGAGGGAGCCGCCCTCTCTGATCTTATATCCGCCTTCTCAGCCTCCTCTATCGCCGATAGCTCGGCCAAAATGCGGGCTCGCTCCAATAACATTTCCTTCCCGCTCGATGGGTTGGATGAGGGACCCGCCCTATTTCCAACATTTACGAGCAGTTGGACGCTTAGGGAGGGGGAGCTCACTTATCCCTCCATGTGTCTTTTCCCCCTTCTCGTATCCGGCAATCCCTGCCATCAACAACACACTAGTAGAGCGTGTTGCTCTACCTACGAGGGTGATTTGGGTGGGGGAGGAGCGCATTTGCATTTCGGCATTGGCGTTGAAATCTGCGTTGGTGTTGGCATTCACCTCATTGAGTTCATCGTAAGCTTCGTCACATGCCCGTCTGGGGTTACCATTGTTGTAGGTTGATGAGATCTTCGAGGTCAAGCTAAAGCACGGTTCCGTAATGGAACCAAGCTGTCTTTGCGGCAGAATTGTGCTTATCGGTAATCCTCCACGTGGCAGGACCAATCACCTGGCTCCTTGACCTGAAATCAGAACCCACGACTAGCCGGATGTGTCTCCGGCGAAGACGCTCGGGCGTGAGTAAGATATCGATTGTATATAGCTCAAAATGTATTGAATAATGAATTCAGATAACAAAATGGCAGTTACCTTTCACCGTTGGTAGTGATGATGTATTTATAGGGGATGACCGTTGTATTTTTGGTGATGCTACATGAGCTCCGAGATTTTAGGGACAGATACAAGTAATGTGAACGTGTCCTAGAACGGCTCCTGATTCGTAGGGAATCGGTTATGGAAAGGTTTGACTTCACGTACATTCGTCTGCTAGGTCGACGCTTGTGGATTAGGTCGAGGTCGCCATTTAAGGAATAGTCGACCTGACTGACTGGTAGAGCATGGTTCGTACCCGAATTGTAGTATGGATCATGAGGTCAGACTAAGTTAGGTCGGGACCTGGTAGGTCGGACATGGACTTAGTCGACGGATACTTGAGATGGGCTTTGGGCCTTGCTCTGGTTGGGCTAGCTTCATTGAGAATGTGGGTGTCAAGGTTGTCTGTGATTGGGCTTTATTCGTATGGCCCAACTCGACACTTTTGGTATGTTCATGCGTAATTTTAGTTAAGAAACAGGTGATTAAGGTTAGTAAACAGTATCACTTAGTTTTCGCTAACGATTGGGAAAGCGTAATCTATCCTACTCTGGACTCTAGTAATTCTTCAAACAAAAAAATTACATGAAACTTTCAAGTATCATCAATTTCGATTTTTGATAAGTGATTTTGTTCTTGATCCGTATTCAACTTCTACATCCACGTTTGATTTTTACATATTTCATTAATGTTATTGTTATATAATATTTTAAGATTTATGTATATAGATTAATATAGTAATACTATTTCATCCGCCCCAAAATATATAATTTATTTTCATTTTTTAGAAAAACAATAAAGAGTGTTATTTTCTTACATCCACGTTTGATTTTTTTCTTTCTTTTTATTCACGTGAAAGTTAAGGCATA
>JAFEMH010000331.1:750000-840728 GCA_022495995.1 Adenophora triphylla var. japonica
ACATCACCATTATAATTTACTATTATCTCCACTCATTCTCTCTCCTATTTTATTTTCACATTCACAACACTTTCAATATAATATTTCTTCCTTAATTCCCGTGCAAAACCCAAAAGTCTGTAAAAATGTGGGACGGAGGGAGTATAGACTATAGACTTTAGTTGGGCACGAGAATTAGGCCCCGTTTGTTTCCGGGAAAAAGGGAGGAAAACGTTTTCCGGAAAACGTTTTCCCCATTTTTCGGTGTTTGGTAATTTTCCGGAAAACGTTTTCCCCATTTTTCTCGAAACATGTTTGTTTTTCGGAAAACGTTTTCCCATTTTCCGGTGTTTGGTAGTTTTCCGGAAAATGGAGAAAATGTTTTTCGGAAAACATTTTCCGCCGTTTCTAAGGAAAACGTTTTCCGAATTTTTTCTAAGGAAGTTGTTTTCCGGAAAATGGTGTAAAAAAAGTGGATGGATAATATTTTAATAATAATAATAATAATAATATTATTAATAATAATAATAATAACAAAATAATAATAAAATAATAATAATAATAACAAAATAATAATAATAATAATAATAATAAATAAAATAATAATAATAATAATAATAATAAATAATAATAAATAATAAAATAATAATAATAATAATAACAAAATAATAATAAAATAATAATAATAAAATAATAATAAAATAATAATAATAAAATAATAATAATAATAACAAAATAAGAATAAAATAATAATAATAATAAAATAATAATAAAATAATAATAATAATAATAATAATAATAAAATAAAATAATAATAATAATAATAATAATAATAATAGTAATAATAATAAAATAATAATAATAAAATAATAAAATAATAATAATAATAAAATAATAATAAAATAATAATAATAATAATAATAATAAAATAATAATAAAACAATGCCAAAAACTTATAAAAAACGTGTTTTTTTGTTATCTTAACAAAAAACGTGTTTTCCCGATAACACACACACTACTCTCTCTCTTCTCTCTCTATCCTGGCTCTCTCTCTATACGCAAAAAGCCTCATCGCGTCTTCTTACAATGGGGAACAACTCCCTCCATCAGG
This sequence comes from Adenophora triphylla var. japonica, assembly GCA_022495995.1. Lineage (NCBI taxonomy): Eukaryota > Viridiplantae > Streptophyta > Magnoliopsida > Asterales > Campanulaceae > Adenophora > Adenophora triphylla. Next base: position 751,091 of record JAFEMH010000331.1, read on the forward strand.
TCGCCCAAGCTCCTCCCCTATCTCACCTCACCTGACAACAACCCAACTTCAACCACCACCATCGCCTAACCTCCCTCTCGTCTCAATTGCCTTCTCCCCAATCCAATCAAACACCAATTCAACCCCACCAAGGCCCTCTCTCCAAGTCAACCGAGTAACTCTCCCTCACCAAATCCCTCACCGGCGAATTCACCAACCAAAACCGACCTTCCTCAACCAAACCTTCAATTCCCCTTCAACCTCCAACATCGCTCCAAGTCCGCCGTGCTCGATCTCCCTAATTGCTCTTGAATGAAGACGATCGTCGTTATGTTCTTTTGTTCTTGGTGGATTAGTATAAAATGTGCCAGTTCCATGTGCCGATTCCGGTGTAAAATAATGCCCGTTTTGTTTTTTTTTTTGAGTGCCAATTCATGTATTTTGAAGTGCCAGTTCTTGTGTTTTGATGCCAGTTTCCATGTGCCAGTTCCGGTGTAAAATAATGCCCGTTTTTGTTTTGTTGAGTGCCAATTCATGTATTTTGAAGTGCCGCTCTTGTGTTTTGAAAGCCGCAAAATATTTTTGAGCTGCCAGTGTACGTGTATTTGAGTGCCAGTGTACGTGATTTTGAATGCCAGTCCTTGTTTTTTTGAATGCCAGTGCTTGTGTTTTTGAGAGCCAGCAAAAATATTAGTGTAACAAAATGCAGTGTTAGTTGAACAGAGTGCCAGTGTGAAGAGTGCCAGTTCATGTATATAAAAGTGCCCGTGTAAAAGTGACAGTGCCAGTTTAACAAAGTGCCAGTGTCAGTTTACACTGGCACTTTGTTAAATTGGTACTGACACTTTTTTTACTGGCAATTTGTGATACATGAACCGGCACTTTATCACACCGGCGCTTGTTAAAACGTAATTACTGACATAAACGAGAAAATCAGTAATTACAAAAATGCCACCGTTTATTTTGAACATGGTTGCCAGTAATTACAAAATTGCCACCGCTTAATTTGAAAACACGTTTTTTCATATCTTAAGAAAAAACTAGTTTTTTATAAGACCAACTCTAAAACAATAGTAATAATAATAATAATAATAATTTTCCGAAAAACATCTTCATTTTCCGGAATTTCCCATTTTCCCCATTTTCCTAAGAAAGTTGTTTTCCAGAAAATCATCTTCCTCATTTTCCGGAAAACGTTTTCCACATTTTCGGAAAACGTTTTCCTTTTTCGAAAAACATTTTCCAGGAAATCATTTTCCGGAAGTTATTTTCCCCAAAACAAACGGAGCCTTAGAAAAGAAAAAGTGAAGTGATCTAGACGCCGTAAATATGAAAAGTTAAATAAAATAAAAATGTGGGACGGAGGGAGTATAGACTATAGACTTTAGTTGGGCACGAGAATTAGAAAAGAAAAAGTGAAGTGATCTAGACGCCGTAAATATGAAAAGTTAAATAAAAGAGAAAAGATGTGATATGAAATAATATGTGGATAATTGTTTTGAGTATTTAAGTGAGTCTAATTAAATAAAGAGTTGGTCTTCTGTGAGAATAAGGGAATCCGTCTCATGCATGAGACGGGTCAATCCATGGGTGGCAGCTCATGCATTTTAAAACAGGTATTACGTTTCGAAAAAGTAATAGTTACCATCTCTTAATGTAATGACTGTATACATATAAAGTAACATTGTTCATAAGTAAACGTAATACCTGTTTTAAAAAAACAAAAACTCGTTTTTACCCATTTTTTCAAATGTAATGCAAATTATATGTATTACATTTGAAATGTAATAACTTATGTATATGAATGTAATAGTTTATACAAGTAAATGTAACAATTTGATAGATGAAATTGTAACATATTTCTATAGATAATGTAATACTTTTACATGTATCATGATAAATTTGAACTCATTGTAACTTATTATTTGAAAACATATAGATATCTATACATATGTGTTACAATTATGTACAAATACTATTACATATAAATAACACGTTTGTTACATTTTAGTTATAATAAGTATTACTTTTGCCAAACGAAGAAAACATAGGAAAAAACACTATTACTTTTCTGTATATATGTATTACTTTAATGTATACAAACTATTACTTTTATATGCATACAATCATTACATTATGTTATACTAACTATTACTTTTCACAAACCGAAAATTCAAACTTAAAAATTGTTTAAGTCGAACAATAAATAATGACCTTCCTCTTCCAATCAACGCCAACCGTATCACCTTCCTCTTCCAATCCACCATTAATCCCCTTCCTAACCTTCACCAATTCAACCTCCCTCAACCTCAATTTAACGAAGAACAGCCTTCAACGCCGTCAGAACAGCCTTCAACGCCGAGCCCCTCTCTGTACCAAATCGGCGTTTACCACCACCGGTCTACCTCCCATATCCGGTCACCCTCACCGTCTTCTCCGACCAAATCTACATTAAACCTCTCCCAGCCACGATCCGCCGGTGAATGGGAGAGAGGGAGATCTTGGGTTGGACTTGAGCTTTGCCGGCAAGGAGGAGGTTGTTGTTGATTGAGAGGGAGATTGGGAGATGTTGGATCGGTGAGGGATCTAATTGAGGTAGGGGAAGGTTTGACGGTGGTGAAGGTTGAGGTTGGGGAGGATTCCGGTGAGGAGAAGCTAGGTGAGGACGAAAATTGGGGGGCTCATTGCCGAAGAAGGATTTGGTGAAGAAGCTTGGCCGGAATTACGCCTTCTGCGTATAGAGAGAGAGGAGAGAGAGAGAGGGGTGAGGTCTGTGTGATAACTGTGTGTGTGGATTGGGTTTTCTGAAGGTCTTCTACGTCAACGTGGTTGAATCTGGTTCAATGGGCTGGGTCATGGGTCAAAAATGACCCGTCTCATCCATGAGACGGGTCATAGTGTTCTCACATAAGTTTTTGTCTTAAATAAAAAAGTGCAGTATTATACAATTTTTATTTTGGAAATATACAAATTTCATTTTGAAACACCGTTCTTCTTGAGACATTTAAAAGGGTAAAATGTATGATTATTCGGAGGAAGTATCTATAGTATAAATGGCAACTTGTCCTTGCTACAGTACTATGAACAGTATCAACTGCCAAATTTCTCATTTTGCCCTCACTAAGTTGTTCCTTTCCCATTTTTCCCTTTTAAAAAAAATTAAATTAAAAAAAAAAAAAAAACGTGTCCTCGTACACGGGCTTTTACTAATATATAGATAAAAATGTACTCACTCTATCCCAAATATACATTTATTATTAAATATAACAATTAAGATGCGATTATATATAAGTGTGCTGATATATACTCCCTCCGTCCCAGCGAAAGAGACACCATTTTGGTCCGACACGCAAAATAAGAAATATGATGTAGGAAAGAGAAAAAGTTTAAATGTTGTGAGTATAAAAAATTAAATAGGAGAGAGAATGAGTGGGAGGTGATGTAAGAAAGATAATGTTGTGAGTGTAAAAGTAAAGTAGGAGAGAGAATGAGTGGAGAGAATAGTGATTTAAGGTTTCCTTTTTGGGAAAGTGGCTTTTTAAATGGGACGCTCAAAAAGGAAATAAATGGCTCTTTTCAATGACGGAGGGAGTATATATATATATATATATATATATATATATATATATATATATATATATATATATATATATATATATATATATATATATATATATACACTCCCTCCGTCCCGTCCGACTTAGAAATTTTTCATTTGGTGTGGGGATTAAGGAATACTATTATAATATTAGGAGAGAGAATGAGTGGAGAATGTGTTGTGAGTGTGAAAAATTAAATAGGAGAGAGAATGAGTGGGATAAATAGTGATGGAATTATTGTTGTGAGTATGACAAGTGGGTCTCATTTAATATAAAAGTATCATAAACTTTCCATTTTGGGCCGTCCTAAGTCGGGTGGGACGCCCAAAATGGCAAAACGTCCTAAGTCAGACGGGACAGAAGGAGTATATATACATACATATATATATATATATATATATATATATACATATATATATATATATATATGGGCCCTATTATAATGAGAACCACATTTATATGAGAACCATAAGAACCACTAACAGTCATTAGATTAAAAAATACATCAATGCTCCAGATTAAAAAAAAAAAGATAGAGGGGATGGCATTTTCGTAATTATTTCATTTAAAATCCCCCTCAAATTTCAAAATAAAATATCTCAATATCTATAAGTCGATTTTTTTTTTTGAAAACACTGATTTTTTCGTCTTGACGAGACGATTCAAACTAGATCCCTGAAGATAGAATTTTGAAAAAATAATATTGAACGTCTAATTTTTAAAATACGCTAAGTACACTAGCTATGTATATAGTGTCTGGCCTAAATGGGTTAACTCGTGTCTACACCAATGACTTTAATTTGGACATTGCCTTAGCTTAATCTTGGTCAAGTCTTTGTGTACACTAGCTAATTAACTAGTGTACACTAGCTAGTTAAGTAATGTACACTAGCTAATTAACTAGTGTACATTAGTTAATTAACTAGTGTACACTATATACATAGCTAGTGTACTTAGCCCTGGCTGATGAACATTGAAATTAAACTTGGGTCCATCTCCAAACACATTGCAGTATTTGAACACAAAATCGTTTTCATCGCTAGGGTTTGATCTCGACTGAGCTGTTATGAATCCCGCCAATCCGTTCATTGTTTTAGTAATCACTGATATAGTGCAGCTCTATAGACAAATGTTGCATCAAACAAACTCAGTCAAATAACTATCACAAAATTTTATAAAATGAACAAATTTTCAAGAACAGTTGACAAAGCAGTTTTTATTAGTACTTTAGAACTGTCAATATATAAGGTATATTTATAAGCTTGCTATATGTCCTTGTTGTTGACGAGTTAAAATTTTCTAGATCATAGTTTTAACCGACAGAATATGACAGTTTTAATTGATAGACTAGCAGATTTAATAAAAAGACTAATACATTAGTTTATAAGCACTATAAAATCATTTTTTCCTATGTTAAGAAAAAATAAATTTTTTCGTAAGGCATACACATGTCGTCTCAGTAGTTAATGAGGCCATGTCAAGAGGTTCTCAAAACCATTTCACCACCCATCAAATATTTTCCTAATCTTTACTCGCTAATCTTTACTCGCTACAAATTACATATTTTTTTTGTTGATACACATGCCGTCTCAGTAGCTAATCTTTACTCGCTACAAACTGCATGATTCTCATATAAATTTGGTTCTCACAAAAACTATTTTTTTGTTGATACACATGGCTAAGTACAAGTTCTTGTAATTAGCTAGTGTACACTATATACATAGCTAGTGTACTTAGCCATGGCTGATGAACATTGAAATTAAACTTGGGTACACTAGCTAAGTTTGTACACTAGCTAATTAACTAGTGTAAACTAGCTAGTGTACACTAGTTAATTAGCTAATTAACTAGTGTACACTAGCTAGTTAAGTAATGTATATAGTGGTCTTGGCCAAGTCTTTGTGTACACTAGCTAATTAACTAGTGTACACTAGCTAGTTAAGTAATGTACACTAGCTAATTAACTAGTGTACACAAGGACTTGTGTACACTAGTTAAGTAATGTACACTAGCTAATTAACTAGTGTACACAAGGACTTGTGTACACTAGCTAGTGTACACTAGTTAATTAGCTAGTGTACTTAGCCATGACTGATGAACATTGAAATTAAACTTGGGTACACTAGCTAAGTTGCTAGTGTACATTACTTAACTAGCTAGTGTACGCAAAGGACTTCGATCGCGAATCAAGGTATTGTCCAGTATAAGCCATATATATTTACTCATTATTTTATGTTCTTAACAGTTCCCGCAAGTTTTATTTCCTTCTCCCTTTATGGTGTTTGACAGAAAAGTTTTTTTGTTTTTTCTTCAGACGAGTCCGATTCCTCAACTGAAGAAGGTAGTGACTAGTGAGCATATTTTGGGGTCATCTCACTGAAGTTTGTTGCTGCAGTTGGTCAAAACATTGCGAGTACCTGGTTATATATAATTGTGCCCACGTACCTAAAGCAATCAAGTGAATAAGATTGAAATAAACTGTGAAATTTAGTTACCATCTGGTAACTTTATTCCGTAATTATTGGTGTTTTCTCATATAGGAACTGTATGTTAAATTTTACGTCTTGCATTATTCATGGTGGTATGGACATAATGGTAACTTTCTTAAGTTTTACTCCCTTCGTCCCAAATATTTTGATAAATTTTTTGAAGATGTTTTGTTTATACATTACTTAACTAGCTAGTGTACACTAGTTAATTAGCTAGTGTACACAAGGACTTGGCCAAGATCACGTTTTTCAATATTATTTTTTCAAAATTCTATCTTCAGGGATCTAGTTTGAATCGTCTCGTCAAGACAAAAAAATCAGTATTTTTGAAAAAAAAATTCGACTTATAGATATTGAGATATTTTATTTTGAAATTTTTGGGGGATTTAGTTCACAATAATTACGAAAATGCCACCCCCTCTATCTTTTTTTTTTTAATCTGGAGCATTGATGTGTTTTTAATCCAATGGTTGGTTGTAGTTCTCATGGTTCTCATATAAATTTGGTTCTCATTTGAATAGCTACCTATATATATATATATGTATGTATATATATATATATATATATATGTACATACATATATATATATATATATATATATGTACATACATATATATATATAGGGTTTTGTTAGGATACCCCCTTCAAGAAAGTATCTTAACAAGTGGCCCATTATTTTGAATGAAAATGTCCCTCGTTTCTCAAAGCAAAATCTATATGATGGGGGTAAAATTTGTAAGAGAGAGAGAGAGAGATCTCTTATTTAATACTAACTCTCTCTCTCTCTCTCTCTCTTATTTAATACTAACTCTCTCTCTCTCTTATTTAATATTAACTTTCTCTCTCTTTTGATGATTACAATTTTGCACATCATACATATGGTTGCTTTTGAGAAGCGAGGGACATATTTGTTCTAAAAATAAGGGGCCACTTGTTAGGATACTCCTATGGTGGGTATCCTAACAAAATCATATATATATATATATATATATGTACGTATATATATATATATATATATATATATATATGTACATATATATATATATATATATATATATGTATGTACATATATATATATATATATATATATATATATATATATATATATATATATGTACATACATATATATATTAATATATGTATGTACATATATATATATATATATATATACATACATATATATATACTCCCTCCGTCCCGGTAGAAGCGTCACCCTTTTAGGGGTTGCGCGCAAATTAAGAAAAAGTGTGGGAAGTAAAAATGTTGTGAGTGTAATTTAAAAATAAGAGAGAGAATTAGTGGAGAAAATAGTAAATTTTAAAAGTGTTGTGAGTGTAGAGGAGAGAGAATTAGTGGAGAGAATAGTGGATGGGATAATAAAATATTAATAAAAGTTTCCTTTTTAGGAAAGGGTGACGCTATAAATGGGACGCCATTTTGGGTAAAAAGTGACGCTTCGACCGGGACGGATGGAGTATATACATATACATACATATATATATATATATACATATACATACATACATATATATATACATATATATATATATATATATATATATATATATATATATATATATATATATATATATATATACATACATATATATATATATATGTAGGTGCTCAAATGAGAATCATAACAAAATGAGAACCGTGAGAACCACTTGTATACACTTGTTTACAGTAGATACTTAGCTACTGTATACATATAGTTAAGTATCTACTGTATACAAGTGTATAACCATACGTATACACTTGTATACAATAGCTAAGTATTTACTGTATCAGTCTATTGTATATGTATACAGTAGCTAAATATCTACTGTATACAAGTGTATACAAGTGTTTCTCACGATTTTCATTTTAAACGGTTCTCATTGTAGCGTGACCATATATATATATATATAAATATATATATATATATATATATATATATATATATATATATATATATATAAAGTGAGTGAAAACATGTTGCAAATATGATATTGAATAGGATTTGAAAGTAAAATTTACAATTTAAATGCGTGATTATAACAAGTGGGATAAGATAAATATATAATTAATTAAAATTCTTCGTTTATAAAAATGCACGTTGAGCTGAAGAGAGAATGGAGATATGAATACGGAGCCGTGGAGTCGTGGAGGTTGCCTAAATTCTTGATAAGAAATACTCTATTTAGATGGCAGTTTAAAGAAAACCTATACATCAAACATCAAAGGCCTCTTGATCGAGCGATATTTGGGTGTGAAAATGTGTTAATATGTCTCTATATAGTGGAGATTTCAAGTTCAACTGATTCCAAATTCGACTCTTCTACAAGAGCAAAGTGGACAACATGTGTTACTGTGCCCCATAAAAATAATTTGTGACATATATGGGTGAGCTATCAAAATAACGTGTGACATTTACTGGCGATCCTGTAAATGACACGTAAATGTAAGTTGTTTCTACATGTAATATAGACTCTCTTAGGAATCTTGTTACTATGTACCAAACTTAAAAAAAAAAAAAAAAAAAAAAAAAAAAAAAAAAAACCTGCACAGTGGGTTATGATATAGGGTAGAGTACAAGATTAAAGACATAAAACTAAAAATAAAAAAATACAAATACAAAATCAGAATGATTAAGATAGCTCACCCCATATAAACTCTTTTCTTCAAAGTCTTTCCACTTTTAATATTAAATAATTGCCTCTCAAGTATAAATAAAATAGAAAAAAAGAATCCAATATGTTAATAAACAAAAACAAAAACCAAAAGCAAAGCTTGTGCCTTGCTGTAAATTTGTACCTATTCAACCCCTTTTCCCTCTTCACCAGCTGCCACTTGTACTGAACACTTAGCTATTTATGCCACCCTCTTTCTTTATATACTCCTCCATTCATCCAAATCTCAGCTCCATTGTCTTTCAACCTTTTTCTCTCTGAATTCTCCTGCCAAAGGTCAGTCTTTTATCATTATTGCTAGCTACTTTGGTTATGATTTGTGTTCTTGAGGGTTCTTCGTGTGTGAACTGTGTTTTATTTTTTTTCTTTTCTTGTTTGAATTGATCTAGATCTGCTTCAATATCATAGTTAATGCACTCCTACCTTACCTCCGTCTCAAAATAAATGTTCAATATTTTTTCAAATTAGCTCTTGAAGAAGAGCGAATATGAAAAAATTTGGACATTCGTTTTGGGACAGATGTAGTACATTGGTTAGATTCAAAAGGGTAGTTTCAATTTTCTTGCTTAAGTGGAAATTAGTTCTGATCTGAGGGGAATTTACCATTCACTGCTTCCAAGTTCCCACCTTTAGATTTTCCTTATTCCAGTTATACCCCCAGTGAGTTCTTTGCAGCTTCAGTGATCTGATAGTGTTTTGAATCTCTTGAAAAATTACTTCGCTGTTGGGTCAGAATTCTAAATTCACGGCAATATTTATAGACTCTTGTAATAAGATTCGTTCGAGTATTATAATTCTACTGAAATTAGCTGAGATCTACCCGTAATTGTTAATGGATCTTAATTGATATTGCAGGAATCCGGAGAGTGTTTGATTAAACAAATTTTGAGCTAAAATTGGTCAAAAATGGAGTCTACCAAGATCTTCATGGCTTTCAGTACTCTACTGCTTCTGACTTGTACATCAGCAGCTAATGCTCAAACTACTGCAGAAACTCCAACCCCGGCCCCTGCACCGGCACCAGAGTACGTTAACCTCACTGAACTTCTCTCCGTGGCAGGCCCATTCAGTACCTTCCTCGGCTATCTAAAGTCAACAAAAGTCATCGAAACGCTTCAGAACCAAGTCAACAACACCGAAGAAGGACTCACTCTTTTTGTACCCAAAGACAAAGCTTTCACATCCCTTAAAAGCCCCTCCCTATCTAACCTCACATCCGACCAGCTAAAATCCCTATGCCAGTTCCACGCAATCCCACATTACTACTCGTTAGCAGAGTTTAAGAATCTTAGTGGGTCCGGTCCGGTCAGCACGTTTGCCGGAGGACAATACACGTTGAACTTTACTGATGTTGGTGGGACCGTTTTTATTGGTTCAGGCTGGACTAACACGAAAGTTAGCAGTAGTGTTCATTCTACTGATCCGGTTGCTATTTATCAGGTTGATAAAGTGCTTCTTCCGGAAGCCATTTTTGGGACGGATATTCCTCCGATGCCTGCTCCGGCACCTGCTCCGGTTACTGATATTGCACCGGGTGCGGATGCTCCGGCGGCTGATGTTGGGAAGGGATCAGCTGTGGGTTCTTCGCATAAGCCTTCTTCGGGTTATAGGATGGTTGGATGGAGTGTTTGGAGTTTGTTGATTATGGGAGTTTCTGGTGGGTTTATGTTATTGTTGTAAGGATGGTAATGTAATTTATTTTTAAAGATTCTCAAATTACTTTGATTGCAAGCCTATTCATTGGATCATATATTATTGTATTGATAAATGTGATTTATTATTATTAATTTTTGGATCATATATTATTATTAGATGTGTTATTAAAAAAAAAATCTATTTTATTTTAGGTGTTTCATTCAAACTCCATTCCATTTTAATCTACAAAAATATCTATTTTATTTTAGGTGTTTCATTCAAAAAAAAAATAAAAAATCTATTCTATTATTTTAGGTGTTTCATTCAAATTCAAAGTAACAAAGTTCGCAAATGAAATTTAAATATTTTTTAAATAATGTGATTCATTTGTCATAATCACACAATAATTACTCATTTACTATTCTCTATCCCACATTTTCTCTCCAACCTCATTATTAACAATACTTTAATATTAAAAATGTTTTCTTAATATCCCACTTTCTATATTCTACTTCATTATTAACATTAACAATACTTTGATATTATATATTTTTTCTTAATTTTGCATAAAATAGCGATTTTTGTGGGACGAAAGGAGCGCAGTACTTCCTCCGTCCCACTCGAAAATGTACTTTGGTAAACATAAGTTAACTTTTACCCAAACATTAATGTAAATCTAGTCATTCTATTGAAATTCTAAAAATTGTTATTGATAAATCATCAAATGGTTTATGAATAACAATTTTTAGAATTTCAATAAGATGATTAGATTTTCATTTATATTTGGGTTAAGGGTATGTTTGACAACCTTAATTTCAAGACTTGGATTTGGAATTGGAAGAAAAAAATGAATTTCGTGGAACTAATTTAACCCTTTCAATTTCAATTCAATGTATTGAAATCGAGTTGCCAAACATACCGTAAAGTGAATTTATGTTGAACAAAAATGTCGTTTTGAGGGGGACGGAGGGAGCATAATTATCAGTCGATACTTTAGTTGTATTGATTTGTTTCTTAACTTTATTTGGACATAACATAAGAGAGTATTTTCACTGGTCTAAAGTTTTGCATTGGATATGAGTGACAGGCCCGGCCCAAAAAAGGGGGACAACAAGGGTGACGGCCCAAGGTCTATTTTAATTGGGGGCCCAACTTGTAGAATTCAATAGTATTCCATACTCCTTTTCCATGCATTTCATTTAAAAGTTTATTATTAAAAAACTAGTATAACAACCCTACGTTAAATAAATAGTAAATTTTTTTTGATAAATAACATGAACTAAAACTATAATTATCTCATCTTATTTGCATAACTATCATTAAATAGAAATAATTATCTTATTTTTGAGTAATTAGTATTATCAACAACCCTATTTTTTCATTAATATGTATCTTTTAAAAATGGGGAAATTGCCGGTGGATCCTCCGTCCCAAGTCAAACGACCAATTAAGACATGAATTTTGAAATTTAATCAACTAATTCGGCTTTATAATCAAAATTCCACCTAGTCCTTCATACCTAAAAATATAAAACTAACCCCCCCTCTCTCTCTCTTCTCTCACTTTCTCTCTCTACCAACCCTTCCCTCCCCTCCGGTGACTATCTCCCCCTCCGGCGACCACCTTCTCAACTCTGGACAGACAACTAGAGCACCTCGCCGGTCAAGTTTGTGGTCGCATCCCGCCAGTTAGCCCGAGATGGCAGCTCGTCGCCCAATCTAGCTCTCTTTCTCTCTCTCACACACACACAGAGACAGCGAAACAGTCTATCCAGCCACTCTCTAACTCGGCAAAAATCCATCATCCATGACCGAAACTCCCCGAAAACTCAAGCAATCCCCATTAGAAAGCCTCAAATCCCCATTTCCTTCAACCCCACAAACGTTAACCGACAAGAAGGTTGTAGCCTGGTGGTAGACACTCCTCACTTGAGACCAAAGGTCCCGAGTTCGAGTCACCAATGGGGGGAATATGGGAACATATGTTGATCCTCTTTTTTTTTTTTAAAAAAAGTAAAACAAACGTTAACCCCTTCTCTTGGCCGCTCCTCCCGCTTCATCTCATCGTCGGATCTACCACGGTTCCCCTCCCCAAGAGCTTCCCTAGATTTCAACAACAAAAACAACCTCAAGAAACCAAACACCCAGAAAAGCAAAAAATCAAACGCCCCAAAAGTTAATAACTCAAACCCCTGATTCCACCAGGAACGACGAGAAATTGAAGCGAAAAGTGGGTACCCAAGAGGAGATTGATGTGTTTTGATGAATTTGTGTTGGTATGGTGTTTATCATTACTGGAATAATTACGGGTGGCTAGTTGAAGGAATTTTGGCTGTTTAATTTGTTAAGACTTGGCTTGGTAAGTTAAGGGACTTGACAAGCCCTCTTTGGGGTTGATTCCCAAATCATTGTTGTTTGATTTGGCTTTCTCTTTGTATAATAAGCAGTTTTCTGAAAAAGTTAATACATTTTTGCCGGATAGTGTATGAAAGTTGTGTTGTGTGCGTATTTAGAAGTGATGAACATTAATTAACCTTGAGTCCTTGCAAAAACACCTTATTTACATGTATAGCTGGAATCAATCAAGTGCTAGTGATTTCAACCATTTGAACACCTAAATGGACTTTCCTGATTTTGCAGAAGTCTATATTATTTATTATCAGTAATTTCTGGGTATAACTAGACTCTAATTCACTAATGATTACACATATGTCATATTTATAATTTTGAATCATCATTCGAGGTTTTCATGAAAAAGAAAAAATAGAGTCATAAAAGACTAAAAACAATTGTGAACTTAAGTAAAACAACTGTGAACTTAACAAATATGTCAAATAATCTCATTAAATTGTAAAATTTGAGGCCATAAATGAGTAGTAAAACAACTGTGAACTTAACAAAAAACAACTGTGAACTTAACAAAAAACAACTGTGAACTTAAGTAAAAACAACTGTGAACATAACAAATATGTCAAATAATCTAATAAAATTGCAAAAATAGAGGCCACAAAGGACTAAAACAACTGTGAACTTAACAAAAAACAACAGTGAACTTAAGTAAAAACAACTGTGAACATAACAAATATGTTAAATAATCTCATAAAATTGCAAAAATAGAGACCATAAATGACTAAAACAACTGTGAACTTAACAAAAAACAACAGTGAACTTAAGTAAAAACAACTGTGAACATAATAAATGTCAAATAATCTTATAAATTGCAAAAATAGATGCCATAAAGGACTAAAATAACTGTGAACTTAACAAAAAATAATTGTAAACTTAACAAAAAACAACTGTGAACATAACAAATATGTCAAATAATCTCATAAAATTGCAAAAATCGAGACAATAAAGGACTAAAACAACTGTGAACTTAACAAATAGGTCAAATAATCTCATAAAATTGCAAAATAAAGGTTATAAAAGACTAAAATCAACTGTGAACTTAACTAAAACAACTGTGAACTTAACTAAAAAATATGTAAATTAAGTAAATAATAGTCATTTTCATGCAGAAATTATGAATTTAGCTAAAACAACTGTGAACTTCTCTTAATTGTTATTGGAACAAATGTAAAAAATAACTGTGAACTTATCAAAAATAACTGTGAACTTGTAACAAATGTGAACTTCTCAAATTTGCTTCAAATTATATGTTGATGCTACTAGTTTGATTCGTATTGACGATATGAAAAAACGGTGATTTCAGATTTTTTTTTTTTGAATTCTAGATCTTAAGATATTTCATTTTAAAGTTTTGGGAGGGAAAGAAAATGAAAAAGCAGAGGGGAAAGGGATAGCGACAGCTGTCCCTTTTATGTCACATGGGGTGCCTTTATAAAAAATGGGGTATCATTATAAAGCGTGGACCTAGTGAAATTTCTTCAAAATGTATGTCCTTGGTGGTTATTTTCATTAGGATGAGGGACTATTTGATAATTGCCCCTTTAAAAATAGTATTTTTTGGTATAATATTACAAAGTCATACATCATATTTCTAACCAATATTATAAAATAGATTTCTTTTTTAAAAAATGTCTTATAGTTTTTATTTTAAAAATCCATTTAAAATAGTTTTGTTTTAGAAAAATATTTTAAATCAGTTAAGAAATTTTTTATTTATTGTTTTAAGAATTTTTTTTATTTATTGTTGTAGCAGCAAATAGACAATTTATAACCCCCAAAAAATCAACTTAGATTTCAATGCAAATTAATTATCTCATTTTTGAAAATCCTTTCTTATACTTTTTTTTACCATTTTTTTTAAAGTTCACCTAAATAACACGCATTGAAACTTAAATTTATATTACTCTTTAAGAAAATGGTTTAATAAGACACTAATAAGTAAAATCTTAGATTTTTATTTTATTCTTTTCTTGGAGTTTTAATTAAAAAATAAATTATCAATAATAAACTCAAAAGTTGTATTAAAAAAGTGGATAAATAAGATTTCAAGTCTATTTTTAAAAATAAAAAAAAATACATTATAACTATTAGCTAAAAAACCACTTAGTTTGAAGAAATTAATGAAGACAAAAAGTTTTTATAAAAATAAAGAAAAATTTAAGAAAATATAATTTTGAAAACATTTTCAAAAAAAAAAATATATCATCTCATTAATTTAATAATATTGCATATTTCTAAACATAATAAATAACTATTTTCATTTAAAAGACACTCTACGATTAAGAAAAAATATCTAAATATGATTGTTATACATAATCAATAACCATTTAAAAAAAAAAAACTTAATTAGTTTCACATATATGTTTTTTTTTATACAAAAAACAAACAAACATATATGTGTAACTATTTTTTTTTAAATCTAAAAATCTATTTGATTGAAATTTAACAAAAAAGTTATAAAATTTTAATTATTTTTATATTATCTTAAGAATAAAACATCTTTTATAATTTTAAAACCTAAAAAATACTAATATTATACAATTTATATCCAAGATAGAATTTTAAAATTTATATTAAATCTAAAATATCATTTTATTAAATGGAAGAATTCATGTCCAAAATAATTGTTTGTTTTAGAGTTTTCATAAGTCTTAAAAAAGAGACAACTATTACTATTTCCCACATTTCAAAACAAATTACCCCTTTATCCCAAGATAAATTATTATTTTTTGTCTCAGAATATTTTTTAAATGTATTTTTACCATTCTTTTTTCATATTTTATTTTTACTTGCAAAACTAAAAGTTTGTGAAGCAATGATATTTATGAATTTGTGAAGAAATGGGTTTAGGTATAATGACTAAAAAAAAGAAGTAATACTTCATTTGTATTTGATTAATAGGGGAGAGAAGAGGGTAATTAGGTTAATTTAAAGATATTAATTGTTTTTTTTATTATTTGATTTGAAACAAAACTAATATTCTAAAACTATCTATGTTTTGGAGGGAAAATGAGCTTATTGAATGCTCTATTCACTTCAACTAGAGCTGTCAAAATTGAGCCAGGCCCATAGGCCCGGTCCAGCCCGCCCGGGTTTTTAAGGGTCTGGGCCTCAAATTAGAAGGTCCGAAAAAAATCGGGTCTCTTTGGCCCGACCCGATAGGCCCGTGAGCTCATGCGGCCCAAACATGAAAAGCCCGAAAAAGCCCGACCCGGCCCGTAAAACTAAAACCTAAAAACTAAAGTATTCTATCACTTTGAAATTCTTATTCTTGTTTTTACAATCTGCCTGGCTTCATTATTGAAATTCTTTTAGTTTCATTTTACACTGTTTCTGAATAATTAGGAATGGTATGTATGCCCGAGTTCGTGGTCATTTGAAAAGCTTTCAGGGAAAAAGGCAACTGGTGGTCTACGCTATCAAGTAAGGTTCCTGTGAATATGTTATTCATTGTTTCATATAAGTTTCTTTTTTGCTACAGAAAATTCTTTCAAGTGCATCAGTTCATGTTTGAACTATTAAAATTCTCCCTTTTTACGCGTAATTCCCTTTCTTTTTTTATTTTTTACCTTCACTTGAGGTGTGATCTTTCCAACTGATGCATCACACATCATTTGCGATGGTTACAACTTACAAATATGCTGGTTGATACAATAGAAGAACCTTCAACTTGTACTATATTTTCAAATTTTTCATATACTCATTTAGGTCCGGCCCGACCTGGCCTGATGTCCACATGGGCCGGGCTTGACTTTTACTAGGCCCGCTAATGTTTAGGTCCAGACCGTCATTAAGTGAAGCCTGGCGGGTGCGGCCCGACCCGTTTGACAGCTATAACTTCAACCTTTATATATATATATATATATATATATATATATATATATATATATATATAGATTGAGCTGTAAGTAGAACCTTTCTTCATTATCTTTATATCAAAATATTATGACGTTTCCTTGAGTATAACAAATGGATCACATGAATAAAGAAGTATTATAAAATTTTTATTTTGAGTGTGTGTCTTTTTAAATGAGACTATCAAAATGAAAATTTGTGCTGTTTTGAACTAGACGGATGAAGTATATTGTTCAAATTGAGCTAGGTAGAACTTTTCTTCATTTGCCCTTAAATTTGAAAAAGCGAGGCACGATACTGTCACCAAATTATTAAGTTACAATCTAGGATTTAATGTTTATTTTATGCAATTGGGACTCTAATGTTCCATGTTTGTTGCAATGTGGGTCCAAAATGGAACATTAGAATATCAATTACAAAAATAGAATATTAGATTTTATATTGCAATTTCGTGAAAACTTTGTAATAGTATGATGCAATTGGCTCATTAATAAAAATGATTATTTATTTTGAGATGGAACAAAGTTTTACGACATTCATATATCTATAATCTATAGTATAAATGTTGGAACAATTACGATCCATTAAACATGAACCGACTCATTACTAGATTAAGAAGAGAAGAAGAAGAAGACGGAAGCGTGTAATTACCTTGTGATTTCATGTTCGTTATTAATCCCGTTCTTGTTCTTGAGTAAAGAGAATGAAGTAAGAAGATAGACTTCAAATTAGGGAGGAGTAGATCTTCTAAATGATGAGTGCCCTTTAATCTCTTTATTCTTCAATTACTTAGGAAGAGTTTTGACTGAATGAGAATAATGTAACTAGTGATTCATAGGCTTGATGGATAGGCCTTTATATAGGAATTCAAGGGGCACTTCATTTAGGGACTACACCTATTGATATATAAGATATTACCATTATGCCCATCATTTAATGGTATACTTATATTATGGAATTCTACATATTATTTAGAGTTCTATACTTTATACCATATATTATAATATTGATCATTATATTATTAAGTATTTATATGTTACATTAATCCATGTTCTTACAATCTCCCACTTGAATTATTATAACATATACCTTCACTTAATAAATTTCTTCAATCATATTTATAACACAAATGACAACCCTTATGTGCACTTTGTTGTCATTCGAAAATAATTCCGTCCATTAGTCATATAAGTATAAGGACTAAAGGGGCATTCGTTGTAATTGATTCGCAACTAAACCCACATTAATCACATATATATATCCAACTAAATGACATAGATAAAGTATAGATATGTAGCATGGAAAATTAATGAATATATATGAAGAATGCATATATATATTCTCCAACTAGTCCTACTTTAACCAAATGAGATCAATTTAAATGAAAACAACACAAGGAAATAGAAACATTTAAAACTCCCACTGATTTAGGCATTATCAAAAGTCATTACACCCATATGAGCAACATGCTCGTGAAATACTAAAGAAGATAATGCCTTAGTAAATGGATCCGCTAACATGGAGTTTGTACCAATAAGTTCTATTTTTATTTGTTCATTTTGTACTCTTTCTCTCACAACAAGAAACTTAATATCTATATGCTTAGATTTAGATGAACTCTTGTTGTTATTGGAGTACAATACCGCGGCTCGATTGTCACAATATAACTTAAGCGGTCTTTCAACACCTTTGACAATTGACCCTTCTATGAATTTTCGCAGCCATATAGCTTGATTGGATGCCTCATAGCAAGCAACAAATTCGGCTTCCATGGTGGAAGTAGTAACTAATGTTTGCTTGGCACTTCTCCAAGATATCGCTCCACCGGCCAAAGTGAAGACATAACCCGATGTCGATTTGCGACTATCTTGACATCCAAAGAAAGTCGAATCGGAAAAACCAATGATCTCAAGATGATCCGACTTTGTATATGTAAGCATGTAGTTCTTCGTGTTTTGTAAGTATCTCATCACTCTTTTGGCTGCGACCCAATGTTCTCTTCCCGGATTGCTTTGATATCGCCCAAGCATGCCAACAATAAAAGCAAGATCTGGGCGAGTACAGACTTGAGCATACATTAGGCTTCCTACTGCCGATGCGTAAGGGATATTTTCCATATACTTGGATTCAAGATTATTTTTAGGACATTGATTTAGACTGAACTTATCTCCCTTAGAGATCGGGGTGTCATGTGGTTTACAATTCTCCATGCTAAACCTTTGTAATACCTTCTCTATATAGCTCTTTTGTGATAATCCTAACATACCTCGTGAGCGATCACGATGTATTTGGATTCCTAATACAAAAGAATCTTCTCCAAGATCTTTCATCTCAAATTTGTTTGAGAGAAATTTCTTGGTTTCCTTAAGAAGGTCCTTATCATTACTAGCAAGTAAAATATCATCCACATATAAGACCAAAAATATAAATCTACTCCCACTAAACTTATGGTACACACAATCTTCACCAAGATTCATTTCAAAGCCAAATGAAAGAATAACTTGGTTAAATTTTAAGTACCATTGACGAGATGCTTGCTTGAGCCCATAAATGGATTTCTTAAGTTTACAAACTAGTTGACTAGTTTGATCCGAATCAGTCACCATTTCTGGTTTCTTCATATAGATAGTTTCCTCAATGTCACCATTGAGAAAAGCTGTCTTTACATCCATTTGATGAAGCTCAAGGTCAAAATGTGCCACTAAAGCCATAATGATCCTAAAAGCATTTTTAGAGGATACCGGTGAAAATGTTTCTTTGTAATCAATGCCTTCCTTTCGAGTAAACCCTTTAGCGACAAGACGAGCCTTATGTCTTTCCACATTACCTTGTGAATCCCTTTTGGTCTTAAAGATCCATTTACATCCGATGGGTTTCACATTCTTAGGTAATGGGACAAGATCCCAAACGTTATTGTCATTCATGGATTTCAACTCTTCATTTATGGCATCAATCCACTTATGAGAATTTGGACCACTAATGGCTTCATGGAAGGTGATTGGCTCATCTCCCACTAAACCTAACGGTTCCTCATTCTCGGCAAGATATACATCATAATAATCTGGTATAGCACTCATTCTTGCTCTATTAGATCTTCTTAATGGCATCGGTTCTTCTTGATTTTGAGGGTGTTGAATTTCCTCATCAACATTTTCATGTTGTTCATTAATAGGAGAATTAACGTCATTTTGAATATTATGTTCTTGTCGAATTTCAGGCACAACTGCTTGATTTTCGATAGGAACTATAGGAAGAAGTATAGAAACGAATTCCTCTTCCATTTCTTCAAATTCAAAATTACTATTCAAATTTTTCCCTCTAAATTCAACATCCTCAAAGAACCTAGCATTTCCCGTCTCGAAAAAGGTTCTAGTTTTAGGGTCATAGAATTTATATCCCCTAGATCTTTGAGAATACCCTACAAAATAACTACTAACTGTCTTAGCGTCCAACTTTCCTTCGTTAGGTTTATAAGGCCTAGCTTCGGCTGGACAACCCCAAACATGAAGATGATTTAGGGACGGTTTCTTTCCGGTCCATAATTCATAAGGGGTTTTGTTAGTAGCTTTTGAAGGAGCTCTATTAAGTAGGTAGGTTACAGTTTTCAAAGCATCACCCCATAATGAGTGAGGTAAAGAAGTACAAGAAACCATACTTCTTACCATATCCTTAAGGGTTCTATTACGTCTCTCGGCTACACCATTCATGCTAGGTGTCCCCGGCATGGTGTAGTGAGGGACAATCCCACACTCTTCCAAATAGCGAGCAAAAGGACCAGAACGTTTTTCTCCCGAACCGTCATTCCTACCGTAGTATTCACCACCACGATCGGATCTAACGTTCTTAATAGTCTTTTCAAGTTGATTTTCAACTTCGGCTTTAAAAGACTTGAAAACGTCCAATGATTGAGACTTTTCATGAAGTAAATAAATGTATCCATAACGAGAGAAGTCATCTATGAACGTAATAAAATATGTTTGTCCGTTCCATGAAGGGGTAGGAAACGGTCCACATATGTCCGTATGAATTAGTTCTAAGACTTTTGTAGCTCTCAATGATTCATTTTTGTTTGTACTATTCGTAAATTTTCCCTTAAGGCATTCAATACAAAAATTATTTTCTGGAGTATCAAGCTTATGTAATATTCCCTCGGACACAAGCTTGTCAATTCTCCTTTTGGAGATATGACCCAAACGCCTATGCCACAAGGTATAAGAATTTTTACTTGAAAACTTTCGTTTTATGCCTCGAGAGTTAGTTTCATTATTATGGGACTCATTTAATGAATTGATCTGTCAAGTAAATATAGATTATCAATGTAAGACAAAGAACTAGTACCAAAAAGCTTTGAATCAAAATACAAATTGCATTTATTATTACCGAAGATACAGGAATAACCTTCCCGATCTAATGTAGTGACGGAAATTAAATTCCGTCTAAAAGATGGAATAATAAATACATTATTCAAAACCAAATAATATTCAGTACTAAGAGATAATCTAAAAGTCCCTATGCCTTCCACCTCTACCGGCTTTCCAGCTTCCATGTAGATGAATCTTTCACCTTCATTGGGCGTTCTAGTTCGTGCAACCCCGCATACATGAACTTATGTGAGTAGTTCCACCGGAGTCTAACCACCATGTATACGAAGGAATTGAAACTAAGTTAGCTTCAAGACAAAACAAAGCTAAATGACATACCTTTCTTAATTCGCCATTGGCGATACTTAGGGCAGTCGGGCTTCATGTGAGTGGGGTCCTTGCAAAAGAAGCACTTTTTCACCTTTTGATCATTTGATGATCCCTTAGGCTTCTTTGATGCAACTTCAATCTCCTTACCTTTTCTCTTAATCCCACGAGAAGAGGTAGATGCATAATGTGCACTTTCGGGTTTGGTGTGTTTCAACCTATCTTCTTCCTCCGTGACATGTGAAATTAATTCATTAATATTTCACTTGTCCTTTTGACAATTATAGGTCGTTTCAAAATGACCAAATTGCGAAGGAAGAGAAATTAAAGCCAAATGCACAAGCAAGTCTTCCGACAAGTCCAACTTGAGTGCTTTTAATTTCGTTGATAGATGAAACATTTCCATTATGTATTCCCTTAGGTTTCCTAAGTGCCCTTATACCTCATGGAAACAAGCTTCCTCAAGGTAGCACTTGTTTCCGATTTATCGCTTTTTGCAAAGCGTTGTTCTAGGGCATCTAGGAAACCTTTTGCACCAACATCCTCTGAGACACCGTTCGTAAATGTCTCCTGGATCGCATTCTTAATTATGCTTAGCCGACGCGATTAGAACGCTTCCACCTCTCTCGAACTCAAGCGGTCTTCCGCAAAGGCTTTTATCGCTAGAGGGGCAGAGCTTGTTCTCTTAATGCGAGGTCAAGGTCCAAACAGCCTAAGACCATAATAATCTTGTTTTTCCAAGTTTTAAAGTTTGTCCCAGCTTAGCAAAGGAATTGAGTTTAAGGCAAGAGTAATGTAAGAAGCACTGATCAAATATGAATGAAGAGAACAAAATAATGAAACAAAACATATATAAGATACTACACAATGATTAATTATATCAAAATGAATTCCATCAAAATAAAAGATAATCAACATGACATCAAGACTAATCTTTGGATTGCGAATTGACTCACAATTTGATTTATCTTAGGGTAAACAAATAGCTCAAACAATACACTTTAAATACTCGCCTTCCTTTGGGACGGATCAAGCACAAAAAATGTCCTAAAGTTTAAGGTACTGGTTCCCTGGTAATAAAGAATGTAAACAATTCACTTTAAACACCCGCCTTCCTTTGGGATGGTTCACAGCGTTTAAAATGACCAAAAGTTTAGTTCAATTATTACCCCATGAATATAAACACTTAGTCAATAACAAGGTCTCCTTTGGAAAACAAGCATGTTATCACATATCAATATTTACATTCATCACTTTAACAAATTTGTATTTAAATAACGTAAATTGCTTTGGCAACAATATTATTTAAACAATGAATAAATTTGTTTAAGCATATAATTAATCATACTTTAGGGCACTTAAAACTTTAAGGTAATTTCTGAAAATTTAAAAGGTAAAGAAATAAGCGAAATTTATTAATAAAAGACAATATCCTTTTGTTCTACCCGTCCATTCTTAAAGTTTAATAACTCCAAGAACCACCGAAGCGCGACTGGTGTCCAGACATTATAATTTATTAATAAATTATCAAAATTTTTGGGCAACGAAAAGTCACCAATTATACTCATTTTAAAATCACCAATTAAAAAAGCCACGGTTCAATAATACTTTATGAATGTAGTGAAGTAAAAGTCACATTTATACTTTTATGAATAGTCACCAATTATACTCCTTATCCTTATGAATGCCATGGAGTAAACAATTAAAAGTCATCAATTTAAAAGCCACTATGAATGTACTCACGATGCACATATGGATATGTAGTAAAGCAATTTAAAAGTCATCAATTAAAAGCCACGGTCCACTTATACCAATTGTTTGATGAAGCTTTTGACCAACTGCTTTACACTACTAAATGCAATCAGATTCTATTGCTTTTTCCAAAAAATAAATTTTAACACAAATATGAATGTCAAGCAAAATTAATGCTTAACTAAGACATGAATATACAAGTAGATCCAACACGATTGTGCGACATAAAACGCTCTGTTGTGTCAATGGGATAATCTTGCACTTAAATTAAAATGGTCAAACAAGTAGATCTAGATTTGTACACTCCATACATCATACAATGTTGGCTATGCAAATGGGATAATCTTGCTTGAACCATCATGTCTCTTAAGTTTGATTTTACCATTATTTTTTCAGAAATTTGAATGAAATGGTGACTCAATTTTCAATCAAAGTAAGTAGATCCGCATACTCACAACACATTTAAAAAATGCGTGGCTATGCATATGAACAAACTCACAACGCATTCAAGGATGGTGGCTATGTTCAAAAATGGGATAATCTTACATTGAAAGCCTTTTGAGTAAAACCAAAATTTCAGAAATAGAATGAAGTTATGAACATAATACTCTTAGACAAAATGAGTATTATGTACAAGAACAAAACTAAGTGTAATTATACATGGATTTAAAACAAATTAAAGCACAAGACTTTATAAGAAATTCAAACTCAATCTAGTATATAACCAGGCTCTGATACCAATTGTTGGAACAATTACGATCCATTAAACATGAACCGACTCATTACTAGATTAAGAAGAGAAGAAGAAGAAGAAGACGGAAGCGTGTAATTACCTTGTGATTCCATGTTCGTTCTTAATCCTGTTCTTGTTCTTGAGTAAAGAGAATGAAGTAAGAAGATAGACTTCAAATTAGGGAGGAGTAGATCTTCTAAATGATGAGTGCCCTTTAATCTCTTTATTCTTCAATTACTTAGGAAGAGTTTTGACTGAATGAGAATAATGTAACTAGTGATTCATAGGCTTGATGGATAGGCCTTTATATAGGAATCCAAGGGGCACTTCATTTAGGGACTACACCTATTGATATATAAGATATTACCATTATGCCCATCATTTAATGGTATATTTATATTATGGAATTCTACATATTATTTAGAGTTCTATACTTTATACCATATATTATAATATTGATCATTATATTATTAAGTATTTATATGTTACATTAATCCATGTTCTTACAATAAATCCAACCCCCCTATGAACAGTTCTTTGAACAGTTTCATCGGTCGAAATTTCCATTTTGCCCTCACTATTTTGTCTCTTTCCCATTTTGTCCTTAAAAAAAATAATTTTTTTTTTAAATTAAAAAAAAAAACACAAAAAACGTGACCTTGAACACGGGCTTAGGCTAGTATATTCATATACTCCCTCCGTCCCACTATACTTGACACTTTTTTCCATTTTGGGCCGTCCCACTATACTTGACACCTTTAAAAAATAACCAAGTTTTTATATTTTTATATTCACTCTACCCCACTACTCATTCTCTCTCTTCATTTTCCACCACTCAATTTATTCAACCAACACTACTATTTATCCCACTCATTCTCTCTCTTCATTTTCTACCACACATTTTTTTTATTTTATTCTTTTTTCTTAGTTTTTGAACCCACCCCTTGGGTGTCAACTATAGTGGGACGGAGGGAGTATATGAAATATTTGTCACGCAATGTTGAGTTTAGGAAACATCATAAGTACAGAAATTCAATAGTCATTCCATGCAGATCATAAGCTTTGAGTGCCATTCAACTGGTCCCAACAAGATCTCCATCGGTAACACATGTCCCTTTTTGCTAATATGTTCCTTTTAACATATTTACGTTTTTGTTAATAATTATTGTAAGTAGTAATAGTACTTCAAAGCTCGTGCCAATGGCACGGGTCAGTACAAAAAAGTAAGCAATGAAAAAAATAATAAGTAGAATAAAATAGCATTCATGTCATTCAACCCCAAGTGAATGTTCAGTTACATATCAAGAAATATTTTTAACAAACACTAATAGTTTAGGACATACTCTGCGATTGAGAGATTGAAAATATTATATTACATTCCCTTTGATGATCAACCAACACTCTTTGGTTTTGTAATGCTTAGAAATCTCCTCAAGTGCCTGTTAACACAAATGCACATCCAATCTCTGTCAAATAAAATGATATTATAAGAAAGCAATGTGTCAATATAAACACAAATCAATAACAACCTAAATAATTAGTAAACAAAAAGTGAGCAAATCAAAAATTAATATTGGAGTAACCGTTATTAATTTATTATGGCACCAAAAAAATAAATTATTATGGCACCCTCACTCCAGGTATTACTTTGTAACCCACTCAACCCATTACACTCCTTTATGTAATCTTCATACACTCACTCTATTCATGTTGTCAAATTTCAAACTTGCTTATTTTACAAAACTTGATAGAATGTGCACCTTAAAGTTCAGAATAAAATGGCACATTCAAAAATTACCCAGTAGTCCATCAATGCAGCTTGGATCTCTATAGCAACGTTCTCCAATCTAATTATTTCACAATATTATTGTCCATCTAGGCCTGTTTTGTCTTGAAAGTCCTTATGTAAGTTTCTTGGCACTAATATTCCACTTTCATGTGGTGAATCTTCGGCCATATGGTTCTCTTCCAACCATCTGTTATTTTTCTGGATGATGCTCGAGTATAATTAAAAGAGAAGCAAAAATAAAGGGCTGAAAGTTAAAATTGACCAAAGGCCCATCAGCATCCTCCCCTCCTTCCAAACACAGACAAACACTCATACAAACATCATCCAAAACAGAATAATCACAACACAATTGCAACACTATTGAACATCTGTGTAGAATGAGAGAATAAACTGAAAGCAATATAGCAAGTCATTAGAGTAAGGAGGCTCTACAACTCTATTTTTTTATGACAGATGTCACTTACAAAGAAATATCACAAAAACACTTACAAAGGATTAAAAGCAAA
The DNA here is from genome assembly GCA_022495995.1 of Adenophora triphylla var. japonica. Taxonomy (NCBI): domain Eukaryota; kingdom Viridiplantae; phylum Streptophyta; class Magnoliopsida; order Asterales; family Campanulaceae; genus Adenophora; species Adenophora triphylla. The sequence continues at coordinate 777,197 of JAFEMH010000331.1, forward strand.
ACACTGCAATGGCTAAGCCTGACATGTCACTTATTAAAGAACAAAAATCATTGCATAAAACTTGAAGAATGGCAAAAAAAAAAAAAAGAGAGAAAGAATTCACATCATGCACTGAACTTTAAACTGCAGAAATAGAAAGGCGGATACAGCAGGAAACAAAGGCTAAAAAGCATATTCAGGAACCTATATGCTACAATGGGTAGAAGCAAATATTAGCAAAAAGATCATGAAATCTCTCAAAATAACCTTGATTGGTTGGTGACGGGAACTACACAAATATTAGCAAAAAGATCATGAAAACTCTCAAAATAAGAAACACTGTATATAATTTGTTAATCATTACTTGATTTTAAATTGAATTATCATATCACTCAAAAACAAACTCTCATAGACAACTCTCATTCGATGACCTCCATTCCAGAAGTTCAATTCACTCCATATATTATCAACTATCAAGTTTACTTGTTTTCCCCATTTGAACACACCCCCACCCCCCCAACAAAAATATCTCTCCCCCAAATCCCAACTCCTTAGCATGCCCACTTCAAATTAAGAAACAAACCAAGCTTTAATATCAACAGCTATAACATTGTTATTCACATATAAGAGAACCATAGTGCGTTGACTGCATGTGGTAGTTATACACCTATAAATTAACCATTTGTATAAAAGTACAGGAATGTCTTAGATCTACTCAATGCAAAAATATTGTGACATGTAAAACTGATATGTTAAGTTTGAAAGCCATCTTATGAATCCCCATATGAAAATACTAAAGAGAAGGAGAAGAAAAAGGTATTAGCCACTTTCATTTCCTCAGTTAACACTTGAGTAATAGCCACTTCTAGTTTCTAAGTTTACACTTGAGTATTAAAAATGAACAAATTTGAAAAAGGTACACCAAACTGCATAATTTTCTTAGTTTACACTTGAGTATTAATAATATCCAATGATAGGTGCAAAAATTTATCCGATGAATTCAACATTTATATCCCTATAACATCACCCCGTAGTTTGAAGCCCTAGACCTGTTACCCAATTAAAGGTTGCCAAGTTGAAACTTAGTGAAGTTGCTGCAATTTAGAGTTATCCTCTGTCTCCTTTTAACATTACTATCTAGAACATCCTCGGATCCCCCCTCTCAAACCTACCCGCCAACTCCACCCCCATCTTTATACCTCTATTTCTATAGCCATCATCCCTCTCTTTTTATCAGCACAACAACAATCAATACGGGTTTTAGTTCAATTCTTTTAATTTTTGAATATGCGATGAGCTAAACTATTAGTCTATTACTCCCTCCGCCCCAAAATAAATGCACAAAAAAATTTAATTTTTCTCTTAATTAAATAAAAAGTAAATTTGAAAAAAAAAATAACATTCATTTTGGGACTGAGGGAGCATATATTTTATTAAGAAACGCTCTGTTCAGTCAGTCAATTGCTAAGTTTATATAGAGAAGAATTGGTCATATGAGAAATTGGTGGTTTCCGTTTCTTATTTGGGAGCGGGATGAGGAAAGGAATGGAAGAATCGGTCATGGCTGGATAGTATTTCCTGCTCCAGTTTCGACAATATAAAAACCACAAAATTACTGTCATTTGCTAATCTCCCACAAACTTCTTTTTTCTCTCCAACCAGGCAACCATGTACACAACAGAGTAGCACATGCCAAGCAAGCTAATTGGCAGGTTATCTAGTTACCCATTTTTGGTAAACTTCCTGAGCACTGCAAAAGACAAAGATAAACATCTCTACTACCTCTTCCATTGACTTATCTGAAACTACACTAATACTATCCATGGACTTGTCTAAAATAATCATGCGTTTTGCCTAGAGTCAACTGCCTACAACTGGAACCCCTGCCTTAATTCAGCTCTCAAACTTTTTCATCTTCCAAGCCATCCATCTTTTATGTATCTATCATATAACAAAGTCAATAAACAATAAAACACCACAGCTATACACAATCCGTATTGGTGGTAAGCAGTTACATGAGAGGCATAGATACATATTTTTATTTGCCTAATCAATAGTATACAACTTTTTGTATAAGGTACAACAACCCAAAACAGTATCTACAATGTTAATATAGATCGCCCTTGAAATGATTGCCTTAAAGAGTGACAAATTCTTTAGATAGAAGCGAAACAGCTGGAAGAAGAACATTGTTAAATTGTGATATGTCCTGGTTCTCCAACTAAATCAAATGGGTAAAGCAACAAAGTGAAGTTTACAATCCCGGGCAAAAATGCCACTACCACATGCTGTGACACATTATTGTAGCAAAGTCAAATATATATAAACAGTATTCCTTCACCATTTATCATATTCTTATTCTTATGTATTACCCCACCCTTAACTGAGCATAATAATTTTCACAATTACATTCTTTTAACAAATAATAAAAATAAAGGTTTGTATGCATTTAAAAAAAAAGAATCAAACATGACAATAAAACGAAAAGTTATCAAGCTTATTAACAACTGGAACCCAATTCCATCCACCAAAAATATATATCTTCCTGTCAATAATATCTTAAGTTTTATTGAAGGTTGGACTTGTATTTCTTTTAAATCAAATGAAGCTATAAAATGACAGTCGGACTTCGTGAAAAACAGAGGTTAATATCGATAATCGGTACAGAAAAAAACTATCCTACGGTAGAGTGGCAGTGGTTGGGCCTTTGTCTAGGGTCAACATTGTTTTCAGATTGATTAAGAAGACATCATAACGGAAACTAACCTTAGATGGATTGGAATTTTGTCTTGTGGTCGCAATTTCTCGCTAGTAATTTTTCAAGAACGTGGCTTAATGAATCTGAATCTAGTTACTCAAGACACTAACAGAAATAACTACAGGGACATCAAATTCAATATTCTGAAGAATTACTCCTTATATGTTTGCACAAAGTAAGAAAACAACATCAGGGCTTGCTTTCCACAAAGTAAAAAAAAACAACCATCAGGGCTTGCAAAATTCAGTATAGGTTACATCACCAAACATGTCTAAACCACAAAGCCCAGAATTTCTAGGTCAAGAGAGCAATAAAACAAACATATATACGGCAGAACAAAATCTCCTCTGATCAACTTATCATCCTAAAAGTTTTCATATTTTTTTGTTCCTAAATGAATGTTCAAACCCTCCCTAATATATTCTAGATCAAAAATAAAATCAAGGTCTTTACATGATAGATCATTTAAGGTGTTTATTTCCTTAAGATACTAAAAGTGCTTAATACTCTTTCCAAAATATCCCTCAAAGTTCAAATTTCATTCGGGTGCGAAGGGAGTAATAATTAGGAGAATAAAATCTAGATAATAATACCTCAACGTTAGAGAAAACAGTGGGCTGGATGTAGAAGCCCTTGAAGCCAAGCCTATCACCGCCACATTCAAGCATACCATTATTCTAAAGAAAATATAATTGAACCGTAAAATCGGCGGACCAAACCCAAAAATTTAGAGTAAAAACATGAAATGGCAACAAAATTTGATCGAGAACAATTATGCATAATCATTGACTTTGTAAAGAAAGATACAATGAACTAAAAAAGTGAGAAATCAGTAACACAAAGTTGTGAATTACTGTTTACAAACACGCTTTCCTCCAAAAAAGAAAATACCATAAAATAAAATAAACTGAGAAAGTGAGAAATAGGAAGAAGTTGAGATAGAATATCAAAAATCAAACAATAGAAAAGTGACACCTAAACCTGATTAATTACAGGGGAAGTTGGATTGCTGAACTGAACCAAAATCTCTTTCTTTAGCATCTCATGCCTTATCTCATGCCTTAACTGAGAAAACATTTTTTTCCAAAGAAGTACCAATACTATAATCAATCACAACAGTCAACACCAAAGAAAAAATATCAAAACACATTGCTTAAAGGTTCGCGGATTTCTGTTATAAAGTCAAGTTATAAATAAAAAAAAAAATCTGAAAAATCTCATCTTTACTCAATTGAAACAGCAAAAGAACATGTTCCCAAACAAAACCAAAGTACCCAATTGAAACGGCGAAAGAACATACAACACTAACCTCAAAAGCGAATCCTTCGATTGCGAAAATTTCGTTGATTGAGAAAACCCAGATGAATTTCAGATTAATTTTGTGAGACTGTTGCTAAGTTTATATAGAGAAGAATTGGTCATATGAGAAATTGGTGGTTTCCGTTTCTTATTTGGGAACGGGATGGAAGAAACGGTAGAATCGGATGGCTGGCTGGGAGAATTTGGATGGAAAAGAAGTCATCACTATATGTTATTTAAAGAGAAGGATTTGGTGAGATTAGGGCGCTAGGTGAATAGGGCGAGATTAGGGCGTGGATTTGGGACGGGAGAATCAATCTGTTTAGGAGTTGAAAAGAGAGCGGATCCCAATTTGAATTGAGAGAGATAGAAATTGGGTGAAGAACGCAGTGAAGACGACAGGAATGAGATCGTGTGGGGTGGGGGGGGTGGGGGGTTTAAGATGCTCACAGCCGTCCGATCAACTCTCCAACTTTTAATCTCAGCCCCTCTTTATATCCCAGATAAGAGGCAGTTAATACCTCCCTCTATTGTATTATAGATATAATACGTAGATATATTAAATGAAGTTTTTTTTTTTTTTAACGATAAAAAATGGACACCCAATGAAAAAGTTTTGAAATATACTCCCTCCGTCCCACGTGAATGTGGACTAACTTTTTGGGTGTGAGAATTAAGGAAAAGTGATGTAAGAAAGAGAAAAAGTTAAATGTTGTGAGTATGAAAAATTAAATAGGAGAGAGAATGAGTGGGAGGAATAGTGTTGTGAGTGTAAAAGTGAAGTATGAGAGAGAATGAGTGGGTAGAATAGTGAATATTCTTTGCCATTTTGAGAAGTTTGCATTTACATGGGACGGATCAAAATAGAAATAAGTTTGCATTCACGTGGGACGGAGGGAGTATACGGGACGGAGGTATGAATTAGAGGTGGGAGCAAAAAGACGATCGATCTATAAATAAAAAAATAAAAGATATTCAACAATAGATAATAGATAATACAATAATCACATTATTTATTCGAAATGAATGTTCAAATTCATGAAATTTATGTTAGAAATGCATAAAAACTTTTTTCCTAAACATTTTTTATCATATTTTTTTTTTGCTATTTATTTTATTATCGAAAAACTAAACATTTAGAAGTCAATAACAAGAATATTTATGAATTTTTGTCAGTAAAATATATGTAAAAACCAAAAAATACTATATTCATCCTATCTATCTATTCTATACATATTACTAAAATAAACACCAGCTGACATCATCGCTGAATATATGGCATAACCACATTAGAAAATTTCCTTCCAAAATGCTATGATGACATTATCAATTTTAATATTTAATTAATTTAATTACAACATTTATTTTTCATTAGTGTAGTTGTTTTGGTCATCCAAAGTTACATTTATATACACTTGCCTTGAAAACAATTAATGATGATGGGAAAGACAATAATTAATTATCACCATCCCTTTGAAAATTAAACGATTTTTAAGATGGAAACCAAAATGATATCTAATGCTAACGTTTATTATATTTTATTTCTTTTACTTTTTATTTATTCATTTTCTAAAACACAAACACTAATAACACCTTTCTATTAAAATTTATTTATATGATATCTAATAATGAATTTAATTTTTTATTTAATTATGTCATTTAAATTGTGTAAATATTGATCAAAAAATAAAATGAGATGTTAATTAAGAAACAAGAAAATAATAAAGTTTAAAATAAACCGTGCATCGCACGGGGATTAATCTAGTTACATTACAAAAAACACAAAAACCTCATTTTGGTGTATTATTACAAAAAGCACGAGCCCATAAAATAAATTTATTAATACATGTTTATTCCTGATACTCACTTGTCATATTATATCATATATCTATACTGCACTTTCTCCCCTTTTACCTCATTTTTTAGAGTTGGTCTTATAAAAAACTAGTTTTTTCTTAAGATAAGAAAAAACGTGTTTTCAAAATAAACGGTGGCAATTTTGTAATTACTGGCAACCATGTTCAAAATAAACGGTGACATTTTTGTAATTACTGGCAACCATGATAAATGCCAGTGTTAATATTACAAATGACCAGTGATTTCATACTGGCATTTTATAAACATGAAACTGGCACTTTTTACACGGGCACTTTTAAATACATGAACTGGCACTCTTCACACTGGCACTCTGTTACACTAACACTGGCACTTTGTTACACTAATATTTTTGCTGGCTCTCAAAAATACAAGCACTGGCATTCAAAAATACATGGACTGGCATTTGAAAACACATGGACTGGCACTTCAAAACACATGGACTGGCATCAGAAATTGAAATTAAAATTGGAACTAACTGGCATTCAAAAACACATGGACTGGCATTTGAAAACACATAGACTGGCACTTCAAAACACATGGACTGACATCTGAAATTGAAATTAAAATTGGAATTAACTGGCATTCAAAAACACATGGACTGGCATTTGAAAACACATGGACTGTTACTTCAAAACACAAAACACAAGTTCCCAGCAAAGGGTCCCTCTCCTGATGTACGGAGCTATACATTCTTGATTAGGGCATTATACAAGCACAGAATGATGGACGAGGCTATAGAGTACTTTGAAGAAATGATTGATTCTGGGTGTAATCCTCAACGGAAGTGGTACAATACTCTGATCAATTTGACGACAAGCCGCCGAACATCAGATGATGCTGTGCGGATTTACAAGAAGATGCTTGAGAATGGCATTCAACCAGACCTCAGAACCTATATCATGATGCTCAAATCTTACTTGGTAACAAAAAATTAGGGCAGATTTTAGGGAGAGAAAGCTTGTGGGTTTGTTAATGGAGGTTAGGAGATTAGGGAAGAAGATAATGGAGAGAGGGTCGGAATTAATGTTGATGGCCGGAATTGGGAGAGAGCCCTGCGAGTAGAGAGAGAGAGATTTGCTTCTAGTGAGAGAGACCTTTGCGTTTGTTTACAGAGAATGAGAGTGAGTCGTAAAACACGTTTTTTTTTAAGCTTATAAAAAACGCGTTTTTTACAAGTTTTTGGCCATTTTTTATATTTATAATACTAATTTAATTATATATTTTTTTTAATTTTTATACAAATTTTATTTTGTATTCCCTCCGTTTCAAAATGTTTGTCTTATTTAAATTTTTTATTGAACTTTGACCACAAATTTATGAGAGATTAATCGTATTCATGAAATTCTAAAAGTTGTTGTTGATAATATTATTAATGGTGAATTAATAGAAATTTTTAGAATTTCATGAACATGATTAAATTGTTATATATTTGTGGTCAAAGTTTAAAAAAAAAAATTAAAAATAAGACAAATGTTTTGGAAAGGAGGGAGTACTTTTTATAATAATACATACTCCCTCCGTCCCATAGAACATTACCCCTTTTGCTATTTTGGGCGTCCCTCTTTAAAGTCCCACTTTTCTAAAAAGGAAACCTTAAATTACTATTCTCTCCACTCATTCTCTCTCCTACATTATTTTAATACTCACAACACCATTATAATTTACTATTCTCTCCACTCATTCTCTCTCCTCCCACTCACAACACCTACTTTAATAACATTATTCCTTATTTTCCGTTCTCAATAGTAAACGTGTAATGTTTTATGGGACGGAGGGAGTATAATAAGACGAAGAGAGTGTTCTGAAATTTGGACAATCAATTACACAAGAATTAGACACGAGAATATAAAATTGTGAATTAAGAGTTGAAGAAATATTGTTTGAAGCATTGGAAATTGGGATAGCAGAGTAATCGCGGGGTCCTGGTAATACGGTTTTCTCTCTTCTCTCCATCTGTCCCCTTCTTTCTCTTTGTCCCTGAACACACACACACACACCCTCACACAATCTAAAGAAACATTCATTAACAAAATCGAAATCAGCATGGTGAGATGACAAGAACAAAGCTTCAAAATTTCCCCCTCGGTTAGTTTGTTTCCGTAAAGGTTTTTTCTTTCATCAATCCCTCCATTTTCATTGAAAATCATGATCTTTGTTCTTTCTGCACCTGTTATTTTGATGACAAAAGTTGCCCAAATGAAAATCTTGAATCGAGAAAACCCTAACCACGTTTATCTGACAACTGCATTGTACATTTATTGATTGATTGATCATGCATGCGGATATTTGTTTGATTTATACCCTTTTTTGGATCGCCCTTTACTTTTTAATTGTATGTTCTTCTAATTGGATTGTCATCTGGAATAATTGAGGAGTTATTTTGTTTTTCCTCTTGTGTTCGTGTTCGATCAGTCTGATGATATAGTGCTTATTGGGGATTTTCACAAGAACAAGGTGAAACATGTCTAATTATCAAGGTGTTGTTGTTTCTGATCCATGGCTTCAAAGCCAATTCACCCAAGTCGAGCTTCGCAGCCTCAAATCCCGAGTATGTTTTTCAGCTCTTAATTTCTTTTTTCGCGAGTACACAAATGATAAATACATTGTTTGAAATGATAAATTTGAGTGGCATGTGAAACGGGTTTGCATTTGGTTACAGTTTATTTCAGCAAGGGGTCCAACTGGTCGGGTCATATTGGGCGACTTGCCACCCGTGATGCTCAAACTAAAGGCTTTTAGTGAGATGTTCACTGAGGAGGAGATTAAGGCCATTCTGGTCGAGTCCTCCTCTGACATGAATCAAGAAATTGATTTTGAATCCTTCCTTCGGGTCAGTCTACTAGTCATTGATTGTTAGATGAACTATAGTAATTTGTATTGATGGAAGTGAAACAAATCAATAATGGGATTATATGTTTGACAGGCATTTTTGAATTTACAAGCTAGTGCAACCACTAAATTGGGTGATTCAAAAACATCATCATCTTTCCTCAAGGCATCCACAACTACTCTCCGCCATACTATTAGTGAATCGGAGAAGTCTTCATATGTTGCGCACATTAACAGTTTTCTACGAGAAGACCCTTTTTTGAAAAAATATCTTCCTCTTGACCCTGCCAATGATGGTTTGTTTGATCTTGCCAAGGATGGTGTTCTCTTATGGTAATTACTGTCTCCCAGTTATTTAGTTTCTGTTGTAGTGTTGTTCATTGAGCCATTTATCCATTCCGTGCAGTAAGCTCATCAATGTGGCTGTCCCTGGTACAATAGATGAGCGAGCTATTAATACCAAAGCAATCCTTAATCCATGGGAAAGGAATGAGAATCACACTCTTTGCCTCAATTCTGCCAAGGCAATTGGCTGCACGGTGGTTAACATCGGTACGCAGGACTTGGTGGAAGCAAGAGTAAGTTAAGAACGTGCTACGAAACATGATTTTTTTCTCTTACATTCCCTCTTACGTAAGTTTATAACTCTGCTTAATTTTTTTAATTTTATTTTTTGGCTATTTCGTGCAGCCCCATCTGGTACTTGGGTTGATTTCTCAGATAATTAAGGTATTTCTACTTGGGGTTCTTCCTTGTTGAATGTTGTTAGATTTTATACTTTCAAGATTCCTGATTATTCTTGAATTTTCTTGCTAGATACAACTTTTAGCTGATCTCAATCTCAAGAAAACTCCTCAGCTTGTGGAATTGGTGGAAGACAGCAAGGTGTCTAGATCCTGCCTTGTTTCAGTTTCTTTCTAAAATTACTGGAGCTCTTTGTGCACTTGAAGTTTGGATTTTGTGATATAGGACGTGGAGGAGCTCATGGCTTTACCCCCGGAAAAGGTTCTTTTGAAATGGATGAATTTTCAACTGAAGAAGTCTGGCTACGATAAGCAAGTTACAAATTTTTCATCGGATTTAAAGGTAAGAATGTTCTTTATTCTATTAAAGTCGATTCACGCTTTCAAACTTCTTAAGTAGATTTGTTCACAGCACAGCAATAACTTTCCAAGTCTTTGTGAGGCTTTTGAACGGGATACATTTACAATCAATTTTATGGCTCTGCAGTTTATTGACATGTAATGCTTCTCAGCTATTCGTACAGGAGAAAATTTCATTACCGTGGATATCACTTATGAGCCTGTGCCTTGAAGCCAGACTATATGCAATTTTATTTTGAAAAAAAGCATTTTTTCAAATATATTTGAAGTTGTAGTGCGTCTTCTCTTAGGCATTTCTGAAAACAGCTATTTTTCAGAATGTAGCTTTGTAATAGTGCAGCTTTTTCATGCAAATGCATTTAAGCCTCGGTTGAAAACTTTCTTTTCTCGTATCTCCCTCTCCGTAAAAGGAGATCTTTGAGAAAAGATTTCCAAAATCGAGCATTCCAGTTGCTCCATTTTGGAGTTCTTAAAAGATTTCCAAAATCGAGCATTCCAGTTGCTCCATTTTGGAGTTCTTTAAAATGCTTTCTTCCTGTATTTTAGCATTGCTACAAATTTTTTCTTTAAATGTGGTCAGTATTCTCAAAACAATGTGGCAGATAGAGCCTTAGATAATAATATGTGCTTGTTCATCTGCAGGATGGAGAGGCTTATGCTCACTTGCTCAATGTTCTTGCCCCTGAACATGGTACCACCACCACATTGGATACAAAAGATCCTACGGAAAGAGCAAGTTTAATTATCGAGCAAGCAGAGAAGATGGACTGCAAAAGATATGTCACCCCAAAGGACATTGTTGAAGGCTCAACAAATTTAAATCTTGCATTCGTTGCCCAAATATTCCAGCACAGGTCAAGTTATAATCTTTCATTTGTTATCCAAATGCAGGAACGGAAATTTTATCTCTTTCAGATAGCTTGATGTGAGAATTATGAAAAAGACATCTGACAATTGAAACAAATTGTGAATATTAGGATACATTTTTTTACTTTACTTCTACATGCAAATGTTTTTTCAATTAAATCTTTTAACTATAACTTAATCTGTGTCGACTTTATTTGGTCCTTTTCTTGATTATACTGGAAAACTCTGTAATCAATATGTATTCCTTTACAGGAACGGCCTCTCTGCGGACACCAAAAAGCTACCCTTCGCTGAGATGATGACAGATGATACTCAAACTTCAAGGGAAGAGAGATGCTTTCGGTTGTGGATTAATAGTCTTGGAGTTGATACACATGTCAACAATTTGTTTGAGGATGTCCGGACTGGGTAAGGTTGCCACTCCTTTGCAACAACAATATATAAACACTCCAAAATTATCTTGATGTCTTTTTACCTGTTGTGTATGCAGATGGGTTCTCTTGGAAGTCCTTGACAAAGTTTCCCCAGGATCAGTTGTGTGGAAGCAAGCAACAAAACCTCCAATCAAGATGCCTTTTAGAAAAGTCGAGAACTGCAACCAAGTTATTAGGATTGGAAAGGAATTAAACTTCTCCCTTGTCAATGTAGCTGGAAATGATATTGTGCAAGGAAACAAGAAGCTCATACCAGGTTAGTGTGCTTCATCGCTCAATACTGGATCCGTGGCCTGCACAGACGTTCGACTTTTATAGTACATAAGTTACATCTTATAGTAACATAAGTCAAATCTTATAATAATATGTGTTACTCCCTCCGTCCCAAAATGAATGACCAATATTTTTTTAAAATTTGCTCTTGATCAAGAGCAAATTAAAAAGAAAAGGTCATTCATTCATTTTGAGACGGATCAAGAGCAAATAAAGAAAATATTGGTCATTCATTTTGGGACGGAGGTAGTACATTTTATTGGCGTGTGATAACATTTATAGTAACAGATTTACATCTTGTAGTAACACGAGTTACATCCTATAGTAAGGTTCGCCGGACTGCTGCGCATTCCGCCCCAAATTCCTCAATACTATCCTATCTTACATTTTTTAAGGTAAAGCAGTAAACGTGTTTGGCTTTTGCATGCAGCTTTTCTATGGCAGTTGATGAGGTTTACTATGCTTCAACTCCTCAAGAACTTAAGGACTCGTTCCCAAGGAAAGGAGATAACTGATAATGATATCCTAAATTGGGCTAACAAAAAAGTGAAGATCAGTGGAAGAAAGTCACAAATGGAGAGCTTTAAGGTAAGAAAATAAAATAAATTCTGATTTCCTAAATCCAGTAGCCATGATCCATAAAGTTGAATACAATACAATGTATGTTAGGATAAAAACCTTGCAAATGGAGTTTTCTTTCTCGAACTTCTTAGTGCCGTGGAGCCAAGGGTTGTCAACTGGAGTCTTGTTACGAAGGGTGAAACTGGTATGTTTCATCTTGCTCGTGAACTTTGGTTGAATTATCATACTCCCTCAGTCCTATAATATGTTGCACCTTCCTTTTAATCTGCCCCAAAATAAATGTCGCTTTGCCAAATAAGGAAACAATCTTAGTGAATTTTTACCATAGTACAAGGCAATGTACAAACAAGTAAAGCACCTTCTCCTAAATCATTGATAAGTCAAATGCGACATTTATTCTGGGACAGAAGGGAGTAATAGTTACACTTTCAGAGAATTGACAGTATCTCATTGGAGATGCAGATGAGGACAGGAAGTTAAATGCTACGTATATAATTAGTGTCGCTCGGAAGATTGGGTGCTCCATTTTCCTATTGCCCGAGGACATAATGGAGGTAAAACTAAAATCACCATCAACCAAATCTTACATCCTTCTATTTTTTATTTATTTTTTAATTAGAAGCTGGTTTAAGTGTTTTCTTCAATAAAAATTTGTTGAACAGGTTAACCAGAAGATGATCCTGACCTTAACAGCAAGCATCATGTACTGGAGCCTTCAACAAAGCGGTGAGCCAGAGTCCGCACCATCATCTCGAGCTGGATCCCCAACTGCACCAGAGGATGGAGCTGTTCTTGCAGGTGAAATGTCCACTTTGTCCATCAACAATGCCCTGTCTGCTGATGCTGTCTCCAATGAGGAATCTTCACCGCAAGTTGAGAAGGAAGATAATTCCTGATGCAGAGTAAATTATAGTTTCATTTCATTTCATTTCGTTCTTTTTTTTTCTTTTTTCTTTTTTCCGGTCCTCAGTTTTCTTGCAATGAGAAAAGACCAAGATCATTATTTTGTTTAGGCAAAAGAAGGGAGTTAAGACAGGAGGCACCTGTAAATTTTTTGGATGTAGTTAGTGAATAAAGTAAATGTGATGAGAAGTATTGAATAGTTCATATGTTCTATCCGTCTCAGAATTTCGGTAAAGTTGTCAAAATTTTCAATATATCCTTCAGGTCACGTTTGTTTGATGCACAAATATGCAGTTTCTCCAATGCGCAAATGTGTATGCGTGTTTGTGTTTTTTTAGAGTAATATTTGAAACTCCCTGCCTGGTAAATAGGATATTTTTCGCTCCTCCGATTTAGCGCAATAATACACAAATTGCTCAACTCTCAGCACAAATAAATGGGCATCTTAAAGCAGAACTCTGTGTTTTTGTGATAAGAAATGAATGAAAAATAAATAAACTACACTCTTCTGAGTTCTGACAAACAATATTGCCTTCAGTTCATCTCTGCTCCAGGAGCACTAGGAGCTGTAGCTCTAAGTGTGAAAATATGATGTTTGAAAAATAGCGAATTTGCCCCGGGAAGCATGACTTGGTCCAAAACGTCCATACATAACAAGAACGCTTATTGTCGTAGTTGACTTATCAATCTTTTTAAAAATGTGCTTTGCTTATGCGTACATAAAACTGCCCTGCACCAAGATTATGACCTTACGTACATACGCGACTCATTATTTTGGGACAAATAAAAAGGAAAAGCACAATACTTATTAATGGACGGGACGGAGGGGTATGAAATTATGGAACCACTATTATTATCACACAACCAAATTCAAACTAAAAGGGTTTTATCAAGCAATCCCTCTATATCAAGTGTGATTTAGACTGCTTTAGTTTTTAAACCAAAGTTTACATTTTTACACCTACATACATTCTTGGAAACAAGTGCCATGCACTCAATTATTCTAGCTCAGGAATATAGATAGCTACACAAGTTTTACATTGTTAAATAGAGACAGAAGACTAAAGTAAATCTTCTAATGTATTACAGTTACATATTTTTACAACAGAAAGATACTATTTTTCAACGACAATGGTTGTTGAATTTAGCCGTCTCAATCTCTGATCAAGTTCTGCCATAACTGCTGGTTCTTGCTTCTTCCTTTGCTTTGATATATTAGTCAATGTCATTGACCCAATCTTGTCAAAGGCAACCTGTGATTGAAAAAAACTTAAAAGTTTTATTCCCTCCGTCCCGAAATGATCTTCCTACTGTTTTTGTTGTTAATTCAAAGGTATTTTGATCAATAATTTTAGGTTAATTTAATTATCCTAACAAACATCTAAAATCTGTTATTGATAGTATTTATAATGGTGTATTAATAACAAATTTAAAATTTTCATTAGGATAATTAAATTAACCTAAAATTATTGCTCAAAGTACCTTCGTAGTAATAGCAACAAAAAGTGGGTAGATCATTTTGGGCAGGAGTGAGTAGTTATTTTGGAAGGTGATTCAAACACCCATCCGTTATTTTGGCATGTGGAGAGAGGGAGAGAGAGACAGAGAAATGGAGAGAGAGACAGAGAGAGAAGGTTCATATGTAGAGTTGACTTACGGTCAAAAGGTCATCAGGATCAAAGAGATGATGAGTGGTTCCTTGAATTATATTAATGACATCTCCTACATGATGTGCTGTGACTAACTCCTCTTCTTTCATCTGCAATTGTTAACCTCAATATTTATTTAAAGATAATCTTTTTCTCTGTAGTTAGCTTTGAAAACAATAAACCGAGGCATGCTTTTAGTAAATAAGAAAGGTGAATCACCTTGAAAATGGCCAAGGCCACATGAAATAGAACCTTTGCTCCTTCATAAAAGAGAATATCCCATACCCGCATTGTTGTCTGAACATATTTTGCAAGTTGAATATTATTAGTAAGATACTGGTCTAGAGCATATATAGTGCTTTTGTGTGTGTTTGTCATGGATATTTTCCTACACATGAGAGAGAGAGAGAGAGAGAGAGAGAGAGAGAGAGAGAGTGAGTTTAACCTCTGAAGGTAAGCTCTTGGAAAAGAGACACAAAAACCACTCCGTAGCAACAAGGGAAACATCAAATTCCAAAGCTTCCAAATGAGCATATATTCTACATTTAAAATTTTGAATTAAACCAAAACATCTTCCAAGAGGATACACAATCAAACACACTAAAAAAGAAGATACACAATCAAACACACTAAAAAAGATTATACCTTGGACATTTCTTGGCAAGCATGTCTTTAAATACCCTTTGTTCAACATGGCATCCTGATAAGTTATTTGTGTAGCAATCATTGACCAAAACATCTTCCAAGAGGATCGCTAGCATCCAAAAAGCATCTTCTTCCGTTTTCATCACAAGTAGCAATAATGCTGCAACATAATTTAAACCCTGCATGCATCACATACACAAAGATCACTGCAAATTGTAAGTTTGAGTTTCACATCATTTCCCAGAAGGAAACCTTAAAATCTTTATTAGTTTTCTGTTCCTTTCCGATGATTAAGTTAAAACTCTCATGGTATCATGTTTTCTGGCTCAAGACTACTTTCTATAATCAATTACCAGCATCTCATCAATTTTGTTATTTACTGATTAGAAAGTAAGGATATTAAATATACATTTGCTCGGTGTTCAAAGGGATTAAGTTACTCCCTCCGTTTCAGAATACATGTCATTTTTTTTATCAAAGAAAAATACATGTCGTTTTAGGAGTTATTTTTTGTTCCAAAATTTGACGTTTACAATTATCAAGGAACTTTTGCTCTTGTATACTCCCTCCGTCCCACCCAAAAAGGCACAAATTTCCATTTTGGGTGTCCCATTTAAAAAGGTACACTCCCAAATTTAAACTTCTTTATTCGTGGGACCCACTTGTCATACTCACAATAACTATCCACTAACTATTCCCTACCCCACTTTCTCTCTCCTACATCACTTTTCATACTCACAACATTTACTCCACTATACACTCTTTAATTCCCGTGCAAGGCCAACTTTGTGCCTTTTCGGGTGGGACGGAGGGAGTACTCATTATACCCTTATTTATTTATGATTGTTAATATAAGCATTTAATTACCTAGGTAATTGGATTATTGTAGGGGTATATGAGTCTTTTTGACATGTATTAATTGCATTCCTTAATATGTGTCAAGAAGCCTAAACCGACAAGTATTTTGAAACAGAGTATAAGACACCAATTTTATGTACATAATAATACTATCTCAATAATGACCTACCTGACAATAACCAACTTCAGAATCACGGAAAGAATACCCTACAAGTACTCGTCTCAGAGCAGCATGACCCTCTGGAGTGTCCAACCATGGATGGCCAGGAAAAGTTCGGGGTAGGTCCTGCAAATGCGTATTTCAAAGTGAGTACTAGAAATAGCAGGCATAGTGTAACCCACATTAAGATGTAAACCGTAATTTTGCCAGTTAAAGAAACCACCTGAAGCTAGTTACAAAAGATACACATTGAACTTTAAACAAAATACATCCATTTTAATACAAAGCAGGGATGAAATTTTTCAATTTCAGAAAATATTTAATCCACAAAACGCTGTGGGTCCAGATGCAGGCCCTCTCTTTATGTTGGAAGAAATCATGAGACCTATTTTTCTTACTCAAATAAATGGTTGACTGAAAATGAGGGGGTCAAGTGACCCCTCTCACTATAAGGTAGATCCGCCGGTGACAATAGTGCCCGGCTGTCAGGATGGGTTAAAAATCAGAAATAGACTATTGATGACTGTAATTTACAAAGAATTGGACTATAAATGATCTTGGTATACTTTTTTTTAAGTGAGTTACACTTTGCAATTTGTATAAAATAATTGCAGATATAACTTTTTTTAAGTGAGTTACACTTTGCAATTTGTATAAAATAATTGCAGATATAACATCGCATGAATGTATGAAAGATTCATGGACGAATGGGCTGCACAGCAGCATGTATAAGTTAAACACTCCCTCCATTCTAGGTAAAGATGCAGCTGTTACGTTTGGGATGTTTCACTTAAATAGTCCACTTTCAAAACTTATGCTTTATATCCCCCATAATCTTTCAATTTGACCTCCACCTTTGACAAGGGTAAATTCCATTAGTTTTGTAACTTTAACCAAGTGTTCTAGCATAAGCCTAAATTATTAGACTTTTCAAATGTGGACTAACAGAGGGAGTTTTTAACAGAGGATTGTGGGAACAACCAATGAATCATCCTGCAAAGATAACTACCTAGCCCCTATGTTCTGCTCCAACACTCCACATTAGAAAGTCAAACATTTTAAAGAATACGAAAAATGTAAGTACTTTTAAAACAAGAGTATAAAAGTGGAACTAGCACAGGAAGAGATACTGGGAAGAATAAGAGGGAGAAACACACAAGTTCACAAGCATAGTTTAAAAAAGTCCAACTCTAAGATATAATGAGAGCTACACTATTATGCATAGTACTAACAAAAACCCTAAATATATTAATATTATGCTCGATAGAACCCTAACAACTGACAGCTAGAATATCCTATACTACTTTTTATCCTGATAATCAATTATTATAAGGGCAGATTAGAAGTCGAATTTCATAAGATTTAGTATGCATTCTTCATCTGTAAAAACTTTCCAAAGTAGAAAGTACTCCTTCCATCCCTAGATGAGTGTCCATTTTCTAGTGAAATTATTAAAGTCACCTTATAAACTAAGATGTCTACGCTTAGCATAGCACAATGTTATCATCAAGGATATATATATGCATATGTTCTAGTGTGCTACTAAAAGTGCATAAAAGTCAACTTCCTAAATTTCCTAGAAAAACTGAAAATGAACGCTCATTTAGGGAAGGAGGAAGTATGACTGCTCCGACGGAATGCAGGGAGTAAGCATAACTGTGTTGTGCTACGACAAATATTCTAGGTCCTGAAAGGATCTGAATTCGCGAAATAAGTTTGAAAAACAGAATGTCGAACACAATTTGGAACAGATTTACACGTGTAAATGAGGTGCAAACTAATGAAATTTGAATCTGAATACGTGTACTCCCTCCGTCCCAAAATGATCTTCCTACTTTTTTTTGTCAATAAGAAGGTACTTTGAGCAATAATTTTAGGTAAATTTAATTATCCTAATAAACATTTAAAAATTGTTATTGATAGTATTTATAATGGTGTATCAATAACAAGTTTTATATTTTCATTAGGATAATTAAATTAACCTAAAATTATTGCTTAAAGTACCTTCAAAGTAACAACAAAAAATGTGGGAAGATAATTTCAGGACATAGGGAGTATATTCCTCTTACTGATATGCCAATCAACTCATCCTACAATAGCTGCCAAATAAGCTGATGATTGCATAATTGAATACATTTGAATCATCAACGCACCATTACCTCATCTACTGATTTCAAATTGACACCTAATCCTTTTCCATTCGCTAACACCTTTGGCATGCCTAAGCAGATTCCAGATCATCCCCAATTCATGGATCACAGTTCCCTGAGTCAGTCACTTTGATGCCACAAGCCCTTTTGGATTCCTTTGTCTTTCTAGGTTACTTTTCCGTTTGGTAATCTCAGGTTCCGGTTTTTATTTCTAAGATCTTCTCAATATCAACAGATGTTTTTCTACAGTCCTAGTTTTTTTTTTTTTTTTTTTTTTATGAGATATAATGTGTTGCATTGTTGTAGATGACATCATAAAATGACCCTGAAATGCTATTCAAACGGTGATAATGATTTCAGCTTTATATTCTTCATCTACATCCAAAGAACATTATTAACATGCTCCAACATATTCCATCAAATTGATTGACAAGATACAAAAATTTAGTCATTTATTGCAATTAGCATTGCCACAGACCAAACTCATCAAGCATCTTCAACAGGCCAAATTTACACAGCCAATAACGTGGTTTGCAAACTTGAACGAATGTAATTATGTCAATACCATCACCAAAATACCCAAAAATGGTTGATCAAATAATGTGATACATGAATGGCAATTAGCAATCTAAGAATAGGAAGATTCAATATAAATAGAAATTGTCAAGAAAAATAATATCCAGAAACAACTCACATGATCAATCTGCTTTGTGGCCGCCGTGACCTTACCTTCCACAGCAATGGTCAAATCATTGTAGTAGCTATCAGGGACTGTCGATTTCTTTTTGGCAGCCCCAGATAAAGAAAACCAGACCTTAGGCCGCAAAATGGGCGGAATCCCCTTCCTGATGAGCCTCTTCAAGGTAATGGCATTGACCAAGGCAGAGAATTTAAGGGATGATTTCAAGGTGGATGACAAATGAGTCTGCAAATACCAATTTGCCCCTTTGCTAGCTTCCAATGCCCACCAAACCCTACCTTGTTGCTTCACCTTTTCCCTCACCTCATTCAATATATTCACATCATCTACATTTCCTTCCACTGTGAACCCATATATATCTTGAAATTTTACCACCATGTTTGCTCTCCTGGCATGAATACTTGGCCTGAGAACTGGAATTTGAGCTTGAATATCATAGGCCATATCCCTCTTGCTTTGAGTCCCAAACATCTTTCACAATTTCAAGAGATCAAGAAACTAGGAGAGAGAAAGAGACAGAGAAAGGGTCTAGGAAATCCACAACTTGAAATGGTCAAATTTGAAAGGTAAAGATTTGAATTGAATAATTAAAGCAAAAAAAGAAACTGAAATTTGGGTATTTCACTCAAAAAATTTAAGGAACATAAAATAATCTCACATTTATGAACACGATTATTTAACAAATTGAAAATCTGGAACCTTTCTCCAACTGGGTGCTTGAAAAAGTTGAAATTTTCTGATGAATAACACCTCAGGAAGAGAAATATACATAAATAAACAACTAGAACAAGAATTTTCCCCAACAAAAAAGATGAAATTTTTCCCTTTGTTCATTAATTGTAAATAAAGTACGGCGAGAGTGAAAAGGGGTTTGATTCAAGAAGAAAGGATAATCATAGCATAAGGGGAAATAATAATTTCAGACTCTAAAAGAAATGGATGAAGGACAATGAAATTAGAGAAAGAAATTACCCTATTTTTACGGAGTGGACTACTTGATAGAGGGTTTGAATTTTAAGGAAAAATAGGTGGCCTGAAAATGGAGTGTGGGAACGTAGGGAGAAGAAGCTAGATTTTTTTTCAAAAATAATTTCATTTTAAAAATATAAATACCAAAATAACTCATATTTAAAACTATTTTTCAAAATGTTTCATTTTTTAAAACTCGCTACACGGTGTAACGAGTTCAACATGTTACCATTAAAACTCGCCACATCATTTAGCGAGTTTAGATTAATTAGAATTTAGGCGTTTGAATTAATCAGTTGTAATTAACAAAGCAGAACTCGGTACACCACGTAGCGGGTTTGACCGGTCATACAGAACTCGCTACATGATGTAGCGAGTTTAAAATGAAAATTTTTCAGTAGATAAGTTTTCCACATCCAGATTAATTCTTATTCTCATATCCTCTCATACTTACTCAAAAAAAAAAAAATCAAATCTTCACATCATTTAATTTCGTCAGAATCGTTGAAAACCAAGAATCAATGTAAATTAACATCATCTTAATCATTGTTTTCACTTGTGTTTAGATATAAAATTTAAGTTTTTAACTGCGTTTTAGTATATTATAGATATAAATGTTAGGGTTTTGTTATGTAGGTTTTAACACTTTGATTTCGTAATGTAGGGTTAAAGATGAACGAGGGTCCAATAATTTTTATGTGCTATTGGGGAGGTGATGATGAACAACCATTTGATGGTCCTCATTTTAAAAAGGGCCAAAATGTGCAATTTGGGCTAATTGTCGATGGAGATACAATGAATTGATTGATGAATTATATAAAAAGGCAGGCTTAGATCGGTTTCAATATGAATTTATAGATGTCCTCATACTTTTGATAGCGGGATTGATGAGTACTTTTCTTTCCGTATTGAAGATGATGCGTGTATGGATATAATGTTCGATCATTTAGCTAAATTTGGGGTCGGGAATGGGTAATTTGCAGTTGTATGTGGCTGTAAAATTGATTGAAAATCGACGTTATCGAGAGTTTGAAACACTGCACACAGAGACCATTTATGGGTATTCACCAAGTTGTAACCGTAATGTAGAGTTTGAAACACTCCACACAGAGACCATTTCTCCTATCATACTTTCTGTCATAGGCAGCCGGGGTGAACTTCTTCGTCGGATGTCGCTCCCAAGACCCTCTTCTAATTAACTCCTCCCGTTGAGTAGGGGTAAGACGTACCCAACTTGATGAAGTCGTAGCCGGATCAGAGAAGGGTGGAAGATCCCCTCGTGAGGATGATGAAGGAACCCTAAAGCCACTTCCCGAATATACGGCGTGTGAAAAGTCCTAGGTGGAGGTGAAATTACCCGGATCCAGCTCGCGCGCGGGCCCCGGCATCTCGCAATCGCTCGACGCGATGGTTGGAGGTGTCTCGCTGCGTTTTCGCTCGTAGAGCCGCCGCGCCGTTTTGATTTAGCCCAAAACATTGAGAAAAGACTTAGTTTAAAAACTGTTGTTGTGTGAAGAGATTTTTGAGTTCGGAGGCCAGGTTACTCCTCGGGAAGAGAATGTTAGAGCTCATCCGAGTCGCCTCGTAAAAACGAGTCTTCTGATACCCCTTCTTTCTTTAAATGTTGTGTGTGTGTGTGTATGTTCTTTTAAAAATGCATGCTGAATATAATGCCTACATTGCACGCTATGTATTGAAATGTATTGAAATAGTGTTGGAAGGAAACCTTACCAATAATGGTTTGTGTCTGTCTTCAACTGGGGAATAGTGTTTGAGTATGGAATAGTATTCTGGGATGGACCGGAATGGCATCGGGACGTGCCGGTGTCTGCGAACAGAGCTTCGGCGTGCCTCGAGATCGTCAAGTGTGTACTCGGGTAGAGTTTCGTCGTGCGTTGGGATCGCAAGGATCGTTGACTGGACTCAGGCAGAGGTTCGTCGTGCGTCGGGATCGTCGGTTGCGCTCGGGCAGAGTTCCGGCGTGCGTCGGGATTGTCGATTGTGCTCGGAAAGGGCTAGGACACCTCGGGATTGACCGAAATGCCTCGGGATGGATTGGCAGGGCTTCGAGATGGATCAGAAAGGCTTCGAGATGCCTCGGGAGTGCCTAGGGGCAGCTCGAGAGCGACTCGGGAGCGCTCGACAGTGCTCGACAGGGCTTCGGAGTACCACGAGGGGTCCCGAAATGCCCCGGAGGAAACCGAAAGGGACCGGAATTGCCCCAAAGGGTCATATAGGGGTTGCTTGAAGGCTGGGAGAGAGAGGAGAAGAGGGAAGGTGTGAAAATTATGAGGGGGGAGCCCTCTATTTATAGGGTCCAGATTCTGGCAAGGTTTGTCGCATGACACTGGCAACCATTACCAGTTTTTTGGTTTTCCTAAATTTAAGGGAATATTGTGGACTTTAAGGGGATTTTGTAATTATGATGTCTGGATGCAAAGTGGTCCGCACGGACAGTCATTGCTTTTCCAAATTTTCCAAAATTCCTAAAAAGTCCTTTTGTACTTTTTTATCCCAGAAAGGCCCCCCCTTGGTTTGGTTGGTGGTTTTTGGGGTTTTTGAAGGCTACGGGTGTTCGAGATCACGTTTGTGTGAGTCTGCGGTGTTTTCCGTGCGTCGGATGGGGAATGATCCAGATTGGGATACTTACAGAAGCCCCTCGACGACGTCACTTACGGAGGAAGTGGGGTCGTCGATAAGATAAGGGTCCTGATCTGGATCGCGTGCTGGGAGAGGATGTGACCGTGTAGGTCGGTTTGTGAGGACGTGGTGGTGTCCTGATGTGATGTGACCGCTAAGGTTGGCTGTGAGGACATGGTGGTGTCCTACTGTGTGACCGTTTAGGTCAGTTGTGAGGACATGGTGGTGTCCTACTGTGACCGTTTAGGTCGGTTGACTGGACCCTTTGATAGGATTCCTATGTATCCCTAGCGGGAATCAAGACTGATCGTAGTTCGTGTGTGGGGGGAGTGGTGTCCTGTGGGTGACCGTTTAAGTCGGTTGTGAGGACGTGGTGGTGTCCTGAGGTGACCGTTTAGTTCGGTTGTGAGGACGTGGTGGTGTCCTGCTGGGTCTCCGTTTAGGTCACTTGGCTGGACCCTTTGATAGGATTCCTACATATCCCTAGCGGGAATCAAGCCTGATCATAGTTCGAAAATCGTGTAATTGTGAGTGTATGCGGGTGTGGTGGTGCCATGAGGTGGTGTGACCGCCGAGGTCGGTTGTGGGGACGTGGTGGCGTCCTAAGGATGACGTGAACACCGAGGTCGATTGTGAGGGCGTGGTGGCGTCCTAGGATGATGTTACCACCGAGGTCGGTTGTGAGGGGGTGGTGGCGTCCTAAGGTGATGTGACCGTCGAGGTCGATTGTGGGGGCGTGGGGGCGTCCTAAGGATGATGTGACCGCCGAGGTCGGTTGTGAGGACGTGGTGGCGTCCTAAGGATGATGTGACCGCTGAGGTCGCTTGTGAGGATGTGGTGGCGTCCTAAGGTGATGTGACCGCCGAGGTCGATTGTGGGAACATGGTGGCGTCCTAAGGTGATGTGACCGCCGAGGTCGATTGTGGGGATATGATGGCGTCCTAAGATGATGTGACCGTCGAGGTCAATTGTGGGGACGTGGTGGCGTCCTAAGGTGACGTGACCACCGAGGTCGATTGTGAGGACATGGTGGCGTCCTAGGATGATGTGACCGCCAAGGTCGATTGTGAGGACGTGGTGGCGTCCTAAGGATGATGTGACCACCGAGGTCGATTGTGAGGATGTGGTGGCGTCCTAAGGTGATGCGACCACCGAGGTCGATTGTGAGAACGTGGTGGCGTCCTAATGTTTATCTACTGGGGATGCGTGGTCTTGTACGGGTTTTCAAGAATTCCCGTTTGAGTTTTTGTCCGCTGGGGAAGGGGTTTCGGGCTTACTTTGATGGCCGGGTTTTTGTTTTCGCGTTTAGTGTTTTTGGAGGCATTTTGTGCCTTAGGGATTGTGCTTGAAGGCGTTTTGTGGCTTTCGTGTTTGTTTTGCCGTTTTAGTGGGCGAGGGTTGGACTTACGATGATGGTCGGGGGAATGACTTGTTTGTTATGAAGGCATTTGCTCCTTGGGATGTGGGTTTGAAGGATTTTTGGCGCCTTGGGATTTGTTTGTGGAGGCGTTTGGTGCCTTGGGACTTGTTTTACCATTTAGTGGGCGATGTTCGGGCTTACGATGACGACCGGGGTTAGTTTGATTGGGTTAAGGACCAAACTGCATTGAATCTGCTGAAAAGGCCTTTGGACGGCCAGGGGCAAAAATTATAAGGGCAAAAGGGTAATCTCGCCAGGAGATGCAAAGTGGTCCGCAGCAACGACGCATTCCTCCATTTTTCCATCTTCAGTTCGAACGAGTGAGAGAGAGGGAGAGAAAAATCTTGAGCTTTGTTCAAAATTTTCTAGGAAATTCTTCTGGGTTGCTTGAATTGCTTGTCATGGCGGAAAGAATTAGACGAGGTCGTCGCCAAAGGAGCCAAGAGGTCATGGAGAGGAGATTGGATTTTCAAAGGAATTGCTCTTCCTTTGTGCCTTCGTCAAGGAATCCGGATGTGTTGTATCCGGATTCGGAGGCGCACAACTTGCGGGGAGGACTGTAAGGGAGGTAATAAATCAATTTTTTGCTTTGATTCTTGCTTGAAATGTTGTATGCTAGAACTAGGTTTTAGTTTTTGCATCTCTGGGGCTTTTATTGTTGCCATAATCAATTTGTGAAATTGATGTTGATTTGTTGAAATTGAATGTGTAAGAATTGTGGGTATGTGATTTTTGTGCAAAAATGTGGAGATTTGCTCTTATTTGTAAAAATAAAGTGCCTCTCTTTGAAATGCATGCTTCGGTGATTTGTACCTTATGCTATTTCCATATGTATATTGTAAAAAAAATGCCGTGTAGGGATGGACTTTGTGTGAAAAAGTGTGACGTGTGCCGTGTTTTTGTGACATATTCTATGTGGGAAATTTATGTGCAATGTGTGCCGTATTTTTGTGACGGATTTTTTTGAAAATGCGTCGTGTAGGGACGGATCCCTCTTTTGAGAAAATTGTATAGTGTGTGTCGTGTTTTTATGATGGGCTTTTTTTTTTTAAATGTGTTGTGTAGTGCGTGTCGTGTTTTTGTGACGGGCTTTTGTGTTTTGTCGTGTTGGGACGGATTTTTTATGTTTTGCCGTGTTGAGACGGATTTTTTATGTTTTGCCATATTGGGACGGACTTTTTATGTTTTGTCGTGTTGGGACGGACTTTTATGCTTTCGTTTCTTTTTGTATATTTGCATTAAGTATTGTTATTGACGTACCTTTGCTGTGTTTACCTGCAGGATTAGGTGCCTTCATCTGGGAAGGCGAAGTAGATGAAGTCACGGGGGTCCCTTGAGGTCGTGGTTGAGGTGTGTCAGAATCTGCCGGAGAACTCCAGGGAGGGTAGACCAAGTCCTAAGAGGCTGGTCTTTGATTCTGATTTGGGCGTGTTCGTGGAGAACTTGGCCGGGATAGCGGAGACGCAGAAGAACAAGGGCGTCTTCTTGGCTCTGTCTGAGTATTGGTGGGACACCACGCATACCTTCCATTTTAGCTGGGGAGAGGTGACGGTGACTCCTACCAATTTTGCGGCGATCACCGAACTTTCCTTCAATGGAGGGCCGATGAGATGGCGGGACAGGATGTTCGATGGGGTGCTGGCGGAGCTGCTGGGATTTGTGCCCTACCCCCGTAAGGGCTTGGGTATGTTGTACAGTGATGTAGAGGCGCAGATCATGGCCAACATCGGGGCTTATCGCTGGGGCACTGGATTGGTGACGGCTGAGCAACTGGCGCGCTCTTTTCTGTGGTTTACTCTTTCCGAGACCCTATTCTCGAACCACGCCTCTTTCGCTCTTTTCCCTCTGCTGGAGAGTTTGGTGGACTTGGGGAGGGTTGGTGAGATTGCTTGGGGCGAGGCGGACTTGGCCGAGCTCTACTTCTCTATGAACAGGTTTAGCCGGGGCGTGGCCAGTTCCCTGTGATACTTCGATTTTGCACTGGAGGTATGAGTTTATTGCTGTTTGTGGTTTAGCAGTTTATCATTTCTCCGTCTTCTTTTCTTTTGTTCTGAGCACTATCTGCTTTTTGTTGCAGGTGTGGTGCTATGAGATCTTTCGGTGCCAGCCGTGGGACCGGGAGGATGAGACCATGGCTGCCTACCCTGCCTTGCTGGGCTGGGCTCGTCCTTTGAGGAGGAGGAGGACAACCAGGGGGAAGCTCACCGTTGCATATCGGGATGTACAGGAGTTCCTGGAGAGGGATAGCCCGACAGGGTTTGAGTTATATCCTTGGACCCGGTATGGCGATGACGAGCTTGAGGGGGGTCCCGCGGTGACACGGCAGAGAAAGATGCTGCGGGGCCTTACTTGTGATGTCATGTATCTGGGGGAGAGGGTCTTCTGGCAGCATGGCGCAGGCGAGCCCCTTGTGGCTCCGAGGGATCCGCCGTTCGGTATGATGCATCCTCGTGACATGGATGTGCTGGAGCGCGAGAGGTACCTGGATGGCGTGAGCGCCGAGGAGTTCATCCTGTATAGCGAGGAGTATGGGGCCTTTGTAAGGCGGAAGGTGAGGACACCACAGGTGTTGGCTAGGGTGAGGCAGGATGGCCCGCCACGTCCCCCAGATGTTTCGGGGCCTGGGCCGGACATCACGTATGTCCGCGGGGACTCTTTGAGGAGGAGGGTGTCGGTGCCCATCCCAGAGCAGGCTCCTGCTGCTTATCGGGTTGACCCGGATGCTCCGGTGAGTGTGCTTACTCTTTTCCATCTTGGCATTTTTTCTATATTTTCTCTTTTTGTCGAGTATGATTGTATCTTTTTAGCTGAGCATTTCTTTGGTTGTTTTCTTGCGCAGGTCTCGAGGAGATCCTTTGATACGATGACCCGCCGGTTTGGGGGGATGAGGTCCTTTGCAAAGAAGCTCGCGGGGAAGTTGTCTTGCAGGTCTTCGCGGCAGATGGCGGCGTTCGAGCCAATGCCTTCGAGGAGGTCTGTGGATACTCCTTCGTTGATGGCTGAGCCAGGGCCACAGTCGGAGGTACCGGTTCGGGGGCGGTATAGTCTTGATGCATAGACGTCTTCGGGGGCCCAGAGACCGCAGACTCTTCATCAGTTCTTTCCTCCGCCGGATGCACAGGGAGAGGGTTCGTCCGCACATCCCTTCTATGATCCTTTCACCAAATTCGATCCTTCGGAGTACTTCGAGTACTCGCCTCAGGAGGGGGTCCAGTATTCCAATGACGAGGGTGTGACTGGCGAGTTTGCCGAGATGCCGAATTTCTCGTTTGTGGAGGTTGATGATGATGAGTCAGAGTAGGGCTCATTTGCTTTCCCTCTTTCCGTTGTTTTTTTTATTTAGAAACAGACATTTTGTACCTGTAATAAAACATTTGTATATGCACAACAAAGTATTTTATTTGAGATGTAATGCCGTATTTTGTGATTTTCGGGGATTGACCTAGGAATTGTTGCTAGTTTATTATTTTTTGTGCATGTCACATGAGCTGGGAATGTATTTGTGGTAGTGGATGGTGGCCGGAAATGGCTTTGGCCAGGATTTTGAGCTGTTGGGGGTAGGGTCCCGCTGAGAGCAATAGCTGTTTTGCAGTTTGCTGAAAATGTGGGGCCATGTTGCAAAGTGGTCCGCACGGGCCCATCCAGCATGCAAAGTGGTTCTTGCGGATTCACCTTGCTTTTGGGAAGGAAATAAGAGTTTACAGAAAGTCTGGATTTCCCCCACTTCCCATTTGCAGTCATTTCGAGATTTCTTCCTCATTTTCTCTAGAAACCTCCACATTTGCCATGGATTCTTCGTTTTCTTTAAGAATTTTGCCGAGGCTTTCGAAGGAGAAGCGAGCATACTTCCTTGAGCGGCTCAATATGTGGATGAGGCACCATATGAGGCACAACAAGCGGTCTTTCGAGGTGAGATTTCAACTCTGCTCGGTTTGGTCCCTTCGGGAGTTAGTTCTTGATTGGGAATTGTTGCGGGCTGCCACGAAGTTCTGGGATGTTAGGAGGCACGTGTATAGCTTCTCCTACAATGAAGTGACGCCCACCTTTGAGGATTTACGGGCTTTGATTGGATGACTGGAGGTGGAGGCCATCTCGCTTCCTTTGATTGGCGGTGCAGCCATGAGGATGAAGCTCGCATGCTTTCTTCGGACTTTGTTGGAAGAAGTGCAGGGTATGACCTTTGATTCTGGTCATATTGACATTTCTGCACTGCCGGAGCGGTTTATGAGTGATGACGAAAGTGACGTCTCATGGGATTCATTTGCTTTATGCGTGATAGTGACGCTTTTCATGGTCAGCTCCCTTGGGGTATGTGATGGTGCTTTGCTGGATGTAGTAGGGCACTGCCGAGCCGGGGAGGATATTGCTCCGTTGGTGCTGGGATAAACCATTCATGGCATTGATCGCCTGGCGATTGGGGATAGGTTCATGAGAGGGGGAAGCCCCGCTTTGCTCACCTTGTGGTTGCGAGAGAGGCTTCAAGCCATGCCTGAGTCTCCGGCGTCTTTTATCCCATGGACGTTTGCTCGGCGATCTCTTGTATTGGATATGGATCAGTCCGCCTGGGAGAGATGGATGGCACATCTTGGTACGCATCAGATTCGCTGGTGGGTTCCACACTGGGGAATTGATACTAGGAGGGCCTCTCAGGAAGGTTCCTATGTCGTCAGAGTTCCAGGTTTGTCTTGGTCCTCCTTCTATATTCCGTTGCTCGTTTTTCGGCAGTTCGGGATGAGGCAGGAGCCTTTGCTGGGCTGGGATGACATCGCCACTGCGGAGGTAGCTTCTCTTTGTATGGCAACTTCAGATGCTCTTTTGTATTTTCTGAGGGTATGGAAGTATTCCGCTTTTCCTCCTGTGGTACTCCTTCGACGTCGGGAGAGTGTTGTGTTGACCACCGAGTACTTGGATTGGTACTAGCAGCATGTCGGGCAGTCCCAAGTGGTTTTGGGAAGCAGGCGTGAAGCGATTCAAGGGCAAGGTTGCCGTCCTAGCTATAGCCTTAGAAGTTCCGAAGCCTGGTCTAACCCTCAGAATGTGACAGGAGACGCTTTATTTGACTACGAAACCAGAGTTGACCGACTGACGGAGAGAGGTCCTCTTTTGCAGACTCGCAGGGAGGAGATCCAGGCCGAGGCACGGATGAATGAAGCTCTGCGAGCTGCTGGATTGTCTGACTCTGCGGGGAGGACCCCTAATCTCGGAATGAGAGAGACAGAGTTGGCCCGCGTGGAGCGAAAGAAGACTCGTCAGGGACGAGGGAAGAAAGGAAAGAATGGCGAGGGGACAAGCGCAGATGCGCGAAATGACCTTCTAAGTATCCATTCATTGTATTGCAGACACATTATTTGCTAAATGTTGTAACCGCTAGTGATTTGTGATTTACTTTTAAAGATTTATCGAGACGCAAGATCTCTTGTTCGCTTATTGTTTCTTTTGTGAGCCTTGGCGGCGTCCAACTTTGGACCTTTCTGTTGTATTTGTGGACTGAAGCAGTCGGAGCCTTGACGGCATCCCTTTTTGTTTGGATTTTGTGTTTGGATGGGAAGGTTGGATGATACCTTGACAAGTTGTTTTTTGACGGTCTTTTCCGTGACTTCCTTGCTTTTTGTTTGTCGGCGCTGGGTCCTTGACCTCATTTTTGTTGTAGCTTCTGCTTGAGCTTTTTTTTTTTTGAAAGCTTCTGCTTGAACTCTTTTTTTTTTTAAAGCTTCTACTTGATCTTTTTTTGTTTGTATTTTTAAAGCGCGTGAGGGCGAAGGCTGTTGGTCCCAAAGGTGGCAACAAGGGTGAAAAAACAGCTAGAGGGGGGGTGAATAGCTGTTATAAATTTTTCGTCCTCTTTTGAAAACTAAACCTCTAAGCTTATAAAACCGCTTGCAGTTGATGATATACTGCAAGTAGAGATGTAAAATGCACAGCGAAATATTTGAAGATACAAAGCGGTTTTGAGGTGCGGTTTGTAAAGCGGTTTTGGTGGAGCGGTTTCAGTAAGTGCAGTTTACAAACAAGAGAGGTTTTGACAATGTTAACTCTAAACAAAATTTCACAATAAAGGATAACTACAATTAAAATCAAACAGAGATAAAAATAGATAATCAGTAAGCACAAAAAAATAAATGCAGAAAAATAAGAACACAATATTTGGAGTGGTTCAATCGATAAACGATCTACGTCCACTACCAAGATGGTTAGTCTTGGATTTCTAAGAGAGATTTTATATTGAGTATATGTGAGATTACAAAGTACAATGAGTAATACTCAGATCTAAAATCTTTTCTATGAAGAACAAATCCTAGACTATAACTAGTGTATCTCAAATGAATAATCTATGTGATTAAACAAGTGAGGTGTGTGTGTGAATGCAAGATCAAGGCTCTTTAAATCTTTGAGATGGAGAGCACAATGATTCTTGATGGTGTTAAGGCTTGATTTCTGGGCTGGGATAATATTTCTTGAAGGAGAAGATGAAGATTCAAAGGACTTAGAATTTGGGGCGAGCTTGAAACACATGAACTCACAGCAAATCAATTTCTCAAGCAATCTTCAAATGGTGAAGATTGGGGGTATTTATACCCAAGCATCCAAGATATAGCCGTTGGACACAGCTGTTGCAAGGACAGTACTTGATGCTTTCCCATTAGTCCACATCAACCACTTTTGTCCTTAGGAACTGTTGTTGCAGGTAAAGTTGATCAGACCTCAGCTGCAATCAAGGTGGTTAGGACATTTGTCACCTTTTCAAGATCCTTGCAGATCTTGTCTGAAAAGTAGTCACGTGACAAGATATGGTGGTTGACATTTGATATTGCTGACGTGGATTTCAACGGTCAAATGTGGTTCACTTCAAGTCTTCAATCATTGTGGCGGTTCTGGTGTGCAAGCGGTTCCAAGTGTAAGCGGTTCACCAGAGGAGGATCCTTAAGTACGGTTAAGATGCTGGAACCACAATGCGGTTTGCATTGGAGCGGTTCACTGCTTTGGAGTTTTGCACTTGGAGTTCAAAGGTAGTTTCAGACTAAGGATTCCACCAAGCGGTTGCATGAAGCGGTTTGCTAGGCGGTTTTTGATAAGGCGGTCTGAAAATCTGAACTGAATCATCAGATCCAATGAGTCTTGTGCCAGTCTTCAAGCCTAATTTTAACCTATTCTATAAAATGGACTTAGCTAAAAATTGAAGTCTAAGCTTCATTACATAGGGTCCTAAAGTCCTTAAAATAGACAGGAGTTTATGGTATCAATCAAATTTAATCTAAAATAGGAGGATTAAAATATGCATACCCAACAATCTCCCCCTATTTGATTGATGCCATTACCTACTACAGCAAAAGCAAACATTTTACTTGGTAAAAATATGTCCATAGGAATTAACATGGTAAGTCATGTCCCAAGTCAATGCACACACTAGCTTAAGCTATAGATTTCTATACTATTAAAGGATTGAAAAACTTACAATTTGAAAAGTATAGAAATGCATTCAGTGCACTTGAGAAATATGAGTTTGAGTATAATTTGCAGTTTAAAATGAATGTTTAAACTTCATTTCAAAAGTGTGATTTTAAGTTGAAAAATGTTTGAATGAGGTTTAAGACCATAAGCAGTTTCATTGTTCTACAAACAAGCAGTTTGATATGAACAAGGTTTTGGAACCATGATGCAATTTTCATTAATACCTCAAGCAGTTACAGTTACAAGGTATGAAAGAAAATTACATGGTTGCAAAAAAAAAAAACAAAACAAAATAAGTTGGACAAAGATAATACAAGGAGAGTGCGGTCCAACTTACAAAAGGAGTTTAAAAATTACAGGGGAGGTGCGGTTACTGCTGACGCGGTTTGTTGACTTCGTCTTCAGCTCCACGCGGTCCAGCAACGGATTGGTCAGGTGCAAAAGGCTTCCTCAATCTTCTGACTTCTTCTGCGGTCCTGGTGAGGGTAGATTTCAGCTTCTTCAAAGCATTGATAGAATGGGCTGAAGTAGAATTTGTGGAACCAACCGCTTTTGTATTTTCAACCAAATTCTCTTTGATGTTATCAAGCTGAACATGGAGGGAGGAATATAGGGAATTGAAAATTGTATGTACTTCCTCCTGAACAGCAGCGGTTTGAGTCTGGATTGCTTGCTTCATTGGCTCAAGGTTAATGGTGACCTTCAAAGAGGATTTGAGGTTGTGGATTTCAGTTTCAATCTTGGAATTAAATCCAGTCTTCAAATTGTCCAGGCGGTCAGTGAACTCATCCTGAATTTCATTGAGTTTGGCCTTCACATCTTCTGCTACAGTGTCCAGATTTACCTTAGAATCCACCTTGAATAAATCAATCTATTCAAGCACTTCTTCACAAAGGGAGTCCAGAGCGGTTTGAGTCACAGCGGTTTGGCTTTGCTGCGGTCTAGAGTTTAGAAGGGTGAGGAATTTGGAACTTAGCTCTCCAAGATCCTTCTCAATGGCTTTACATATCTTCTCACCAAGCTCATTCAAAATCTTGTTCAGCTCAGTAATGGTTGCCTTATCCCCCAAGGCTTTGATCATACCATCTTCCAGGGATTTTTGGAAAGAATTAAAGCAGTTTTCAGCAGCGGTTTTAACTGCTGAAGCGGTCTGATCAATGGAAGCGGTTAAGGAGGATGCATTTGCAGTAGATCTCTCCCCCTTAATGGCATCAAGCAAAGAGGATTGTAATTTGGCCATCTCAAGGGTTTGAGAATCTACTTTGGCCTGGAGGGAGCGCTTGGATTCAGAAAGGGAGGCATTTGAAGCGGTTAGGG
This sequence comes from Adenophora triphylla var. japonica, assembly GCA_022495995.1. NCBI lineage: Eukaryota > Viridiplantae > Streptophyta > Magnoliopsida > Asterales > Campanulaceae > Adenophora > Adenophora triphylla. The sequence goes on from JAFEMH010000331.1 coordinate 810,059, forward strand.
TAATAACATGGCCTTGGTTTATCAGGAGTTGACTTTGGATCAGGTTGAGGGTTTGGAGGATTTGGGAGTACTCAGAAGGAGGGGCGGTTGAGGTGGAGGCGGTTTGGAAAGTTGGAGGTGGTTGGAATTGTATATTTTCTGGGGCAGTTTGGGTTTGAGGAGGATTGTTAGGAGGAGGGGATGTTTGTCTAAGGGGTGAGTTTTGAGGAGTTAAGGATTTGGTAGGGGATTGAGATCTGGAGCGGTTTGAGTTATGGGAATTGGTAGGGGTATGATTTTCTCTGATGGATTTGGAAGTGGCATGGCTAGCAGAGGGTTTGGATTGCCAGGGTTGGTATGCATTGGAATGAGGAGGAGTTTGGTTTGAGTGTTGGGAATTTATGGATTGGAAATGTTGGGGTGAATGATATGTGGATTGAGAGGATAAGGGTGAGGGGAATTTTCTGGGGGAAGGTTAGTTTCTGAGAGGTGAAGGGGAATTTTTAGGGGGTGAGGGAAAGGGAGAGGGTGAGGGTGAGGGTTGAACTGGTTTACCCTTCTTGGTATTTTTCTTGGCTCGCATTTTCCTCCTTTTCATGGGTTTCTCCCTTGAATAGGTGCATCAGTTTGGGGAGGAGGAGGAGTTTTGGATTTGGATTTGGAAGGAGAGTGAATGGGTAACTGTATAGGGGAATGAATGGGGGATTGGATTGGGGATTGGATAGGAGATTGAATAGGAGATTGGACAGGGGATTGGATAGGAGTGGTGTCTGAGGATGGAGGCGGTTGGGTCTCAGGTTGCGGTTGAGGTTGAGAGGCGGTTCCATCATCAGTAGATTTTCCCTTGGCAGTCCTCTTCTCTGCTTGTTCCCTGGCTAGTCTGTCAATCTTCTCTTGAAGGAACTGCATCTGTTCTTCAACAGTCATTCCAGCCATATCATCTCTAGCTTTCTTGGCTCTAGCTACCAAGTTTGGAATACTTGGGTCTTCTTCTTCATCTTCCTCATCTTCTTCATCAACCAGTTTCATTGGTTTGCCTTGCTTCTTGGACTTGCTGGGACCAGCTCCATCAGTTGCAGGCTATTTGGGTGCAGGAGCGGTCTTGGACTTCTTGGGGAGCGGTTCAGCTCTAGCTGGAGGTTTCCTTGACCGCTTAGCTCCTTTCTTAACCGCTTGTGGAGCGATTGTGGGATCTCTAAGCTCATAAGGTTCCTTCTTAGGATAAGTATCTGCATCATAAAGGGATTTGTAGAGAGCATCCCCATTGGCATATCTGAAGGAGTGGCAGGTGAGCAATCCCAGGGATTCTTCAGCACAATCAATCATCAACTCTGGATTCTTCTTCCTGATTTCTTCAAGATGGTCAAAGTCTAGAAGGAGAGCAGTCAGAATTCTGCAAAAGGGTCTCCATCTTTGCTCTTCTCCCTTTCTCTTGGACTGGTAAGTATCCACACTGTCACATATCTCTCTGTAAAGGATTTTTGGCCAATGCAGCATGATCTCCATAAAAATTGCTGAATAATACATCCATTGTTGGGATGTAAAGTTGTTGTGGTTCCCAGTCTTGCCACAAACTGACTTCCCAACAAGATAACCCAGGTGGCTCATCAGCTCACCAAATTCTTTCCTTGGGATTTTCTTAAATTTTCCAACCATAGTTTTCTCCTTGGCGGTTTGAAAGGCAGCATTATCTTGAATCACTTGATCCACTTCTTCAGGAGATCCACCAACTTTGAATTTAAAAAGCCTTCTGATGTCAATGTAGTCAATGGAAAGAGAGAGGCCTTCAATAACAGCAGTTAGGCAAGAAACTCTTTGACCTTCTTCAAGCACCCTCTTTCCACGCTTGGCAGTTGCATAAAACTGGTCTACAAAGGAAGGAACAATAAATTCTTGCTGCTTGGTGAAGAGGGGCAGAATTCCTGAGGCTTTTAGCTTCCTTAGTAGTTCCCTTCCTAAAGCATCTGTCTTTAGCTCAGCCTCAATAACTTCCCACCCTGGTAGGAAGGTATTTGGATCCTACAAATGAAAACATTAAGTGTTAGATCCATTTTTGTATTCACAGTTCACAAGCGGTTTGAGCACCAAGCGGTTCAGTAGTGGTGCGATTTGAGAAGTGAAGATTTCAAACCCCAAGTGAACCATGAATACTTAAAGAGAATGAGGATTTGAGAACAAGAGTACTTAGTATGTGGCATTGTAATTCAAATTTATCTCACACATGCAAGCAGTGTTCTGTAGGGGAAGGTTATGGTGTCCAACCTATATCCCAAGTAAAATCTCAAAAATTTAAGAAAAGAAGTAAATAGCATGTGGTTTCAAAGGAATTTGAAAAAGCAGTTCCAACATGCGGTTTAGCCTTAGAAGGAGCATGCGGTTGACACAAGCGGTTTCAAACATAAAGCATGCGGTTTGAAAGCAGTAATGATCAAGCGGTTGACACAAGCGGTTTCAAAACCAAGTGAAATCCAAAATTCATGAAAAAGTTAGAAAATTTTTCTAAGTATGAAAAAACACTATTCATGAATCAAAGTATCCAAAACATAAGAAATTTCATGAAAAACGTATGAGTTTCATGAAGAACACTTGAAGAACAGTTATGAACACTAGGAACAGAGAGAATCAAAACTTAATCAAAATTAACAAAAAGCATATCAAAATGATCACATTGGGAAGGGGAATAACAGTATATCATCAAAATTTTAACCTTTGCCCAGAATCATCAAGAAATCAAGAAAAACTTTTATGGGTTTTCGAAGTTCATAAACTAAAAAACTCAAAATCAGTGCCCAAACAGTTCATTGATCATGAAATAAACTACAGAAACTGAATCTATGCATGAATCCGAGCATATCCCAACAAAAATTATTGAAAATGACTGAGAAATGAATACATAATCAACAAAAATCAGATATGGCAAACGAAGGGTTTTTAACAAGTTCATTCATGGCTATTTGCAGAAATTGAAAGAATTAGGGATAGAACTTGTTTACCATATCCAAGATGGGTTTCTTGGGTGCTCTTGCTACAGTAGAGACTCTTCGCCTTTTTGATGTTGAAGTCATTTTAGTTGAAGGTTTCAAAAATGGAGGTTTTTGTAGGTTTTAGAGAGAGAAAGTGAAGTTGGTAGGGAGAAAGTACAAATTGCAGGGAAATGACAGTGAAAAGGTTAGAGTTTTCACCAAACTTTGCTTATATAGGTGAAGGGGAAGGCAGCAATATGCAGAAAAAATGATTGAAATAACCAATTGTTGCACCCTTTCACCTCCTGTACTGCAACCCATGACGGCTGACATGAGGGTTTTTAATGCTCATGTCCCCTTAGCATTAAATGTTTTTAAATTTTGAAATAAACGTGAGAAAACATTTGCAAAAATACCCTTATGCCAAAATAAGGACTAAAAAATAAATAAAAGGAATTTGAACAGTTTTTTTTTAAAATAAAGATAAGAGATAAATAGACAGAATTTACTCTAATGTTGAAACGCGGTGGATCAAGCGGTCAAGCTGCAGCAAGCGGTTTGGAGATAGGCGGTTGGCTGCAGGCGGTTTGACAGCTAGTGGTTTGATGCACGCGGTTTCAACAGGAGGTTTGACTCCTCAACAGGAATATCAACCTATACTCACACACAAGTTAGCAAATAAAAAGTATGGAATCATTTAAGTTCAAGCATACCCATTTCTCCTCTGAGAAAAGAAAATCTCTTGGAGTCCAGAGCTATGGTGAGGATATCAGCAATCTGGTTGTCTGTCCCCACATACTCTAAATGGATATTCCTCTTCTCTACATGGTCTTTGAGGAATGATACTTGATATCTATGTGCTTGGTCTTGGAATGCATGACAGAGTTGTTGGAGATTGAAATTGTTGAAGTGTTGTCACACATGATAGGGCAATTTCCTTCTTCAATTCCATAGTCCACCAATTGCTGCTTCATCCAAAGGATTGTGGACAACAACTTCAGCTGACAATATACTCGGCCTACGTGGTTGACACTGGCCCGAAGCTTGCTTCTTGCTGGCCCAAGCAACTAGTCTATTCCCGAGGAAATGACAAGTACCACTAGTGCTTTTCCTGTCAATAGTACAAGCTACATAATCTGCATCTGAATAACCTAGAAGATCGAAGTTCGAATCTTTGGAATACCAAAGTCTAAGGTTAGTGGTTCCAGATAAATAGCGGATTATACGCTTAACTTCAATTAAATGTGCTTCTCTAGGATCTGCTTGATAGCGTGCACATACACAGACACTAAACATAATATAAGGCCTACTAGTAGTTAAATAAAGTAATGAGCCGATCATACCTCGATATAGGGTTTGATCAACCTTCTTACCTTTTAGATCTTTATCTAGCTTGTTGCTGGTGGCCATTGGAGTATCATATGCTTTAGCATTTTCTAATCCAAACTTCTTTATCAACTCCTTGGTGTATTTGGCTTGGCTGAGGAAAATACCTTCTTCGCATTGCTTGATTTGAAGCCCGAGGAAAAATGTTAATTCTCCCATCATGCTCATCTCGAACTTGCTTTTCATTAGCTTCTCGAAACGCTTACAAAGTAACTCATTAGTAGAACCAAAAATGATATCATCAACATATATTTGAACAAGTAAAGTATGATCATTGTATTTGGCAATAAAAAGAGTTGTATCGATTTTACCGCGTTTAAATCCTTTTTCTAGTAAAAATTTAGAAAGAGTCTCATACCATGTCCTTGGAGCTTGCTTAAGTCCATACAAAGCTTTCTGGAGTTTGTAGACATGATTGGGAAATTTGGAGTCTTCAAATCCAGGTGGTTGGGCAACATACACGGTCTCTTGCAGTTCACCGTTGAGGAAAGCACTCTTCACGTCCATTTGATATAACTTGAAACGCTTGAAAGAGGCGTAGGCTAAGAAGATTCGGATAGCTTCCAATCTTGCAACTGGAACAAATGTTTCATCATAATCGATTCCTTCTTCTTGCCTATATCCTTGTGTAACCAACCTTACTTTATTCCTTGTGATGCTTCCATTCTCGTCCATCTTATTCCTAAACACCCGCTTAGTTCCTATCACTCCTTGATCCTGAGGTCTAGGAACCAAAGTCCAGACCTTGCATCTTTCAAACTGGTTGAGTTCTTCTTGCATAGCAACAATCCAACTGGAATCTTGGAGTGCTTCATCAATCTTCTTGGGTTCAACTTGAGATAACAAGGAAGTATGCTCATCATAGTTCGATCTCCTTGTTTTAACACCGGAAAACAGATCACCAATCACATTAGAGAGAGGGTGACTGCTGACTTCACGAACCTCCGGGGGTAAGTCTGGTTTGACTGAGGTTTGCTGAAAATCTTCAACTGGAACATCGTTAGATCCTTCAGCGAAGTCATGAAAGGTAAGTTGATGAAGAGGTTCAATAAGCTGGATGGGGGAATTCTCAACATCTTCTTCCCTTGGAGTTGCATCTGGAGTGGAAACTTCAGGTGCGGTTTCAAAGGTACGGTTTGAGGGAATTTCAGTTGAGGATGCTGGATTTTGCGGTTGAGGTTCAGGTGCGGTTCTACAGGATTCACCTGTTTCATTATGCTCAGCAAAATCATCAGCAACATTTGGAGCCAAATGTGGCTCAATGAGAGAATGCTCATCGAATGTACTCCCTCCGTCCCGGCCAAAGTGTCCCAAGTTTCCTTTTTGGGCGTCCCATTTAAAATGTATCATTCCTAAAAAGGAAAGTTTTTATTATTTTTATATTCTTCCTACCCCACTCATTCTCTCTCCTACTTTACTTTTACACTCACAACATTTTTTCTCCTAACTATTCCTCCCACTCATTCTCTCTCCTATTTAATTTTTCATACTCACAACATTTAACCTCTTTCTCTTTCTTACATCACTTTCTTAATTCTCGTGCAATTGTCCTTTTGGGACACTTCGACCGGGACGGAGGGAGTAACATGGACAGACACTACAAGAAAGTAGGGTATTTACGGCAGTCATTTACGGCGGCTGATACGCGTCCGCCGTATATAGATATATATACGGCGGTATACACAACCGCCGTATATATTTATTATATACGGCGGTTTAAGCCGCCGTAAATATGTTACGTACGTACATTTGGCATATACGTATATGAGATTGAAGTTATATACGGCGGTATATTATTAACCGCCGTAAATAGTTACTTATTTCGGCGGTTGTATACGCGTCCGCCGTAAATGTCAATAAATACCGGGAAGCCCAAATTTCCCACACTCATTTCGCGCTTTCTCTCCCTGTCTCTCTCTCTTTATCTCCTCTACCTAGGGCACGAAGCCGACGCCGGTGACCACACTTTTTTCTACCGCCGCCGGTGAAGAACGAATCAGCAGGTATAGCCTTTTAATTTTTTGTTTTAATTTGTTGTTCCACTACCAGAAAAAGGTCATTTAGCGACGGAAATTTCCGCCGCTAAAATTAAATTTCCGTCGCTAAAATAAATCACCGACGGAAAAATTCCGTCGGTGGTCCGCCGCTACCAGCTCGTCGCAGTGCTCCGACGGGTCAATTTCCGCCGCTATTTTTTTCTTTTACCGACGGAATTTAATTCCGCCGGTGAATTAATGGTTTCAGCGACGGAAAATTCCGCTGCTATATTAATTTAATTTAATTAAATTTTCATTTCGGCGGAAATTTCGTCATTGTAATAAAAATTAATTTAATTAAATTAATTTCAGCGACGGAAATTTCCGTCATTTGTAATAAAATTTAAATTAAAATTAAATTATTTAGCGGCGGAAATTACCGTCAGTGAAATTATTTAATTTTAATTTAAATTTTATTACGGCGACGGAAGTTTCCGCCGTTGAAATCAAAAATTAAATAAAAATTAAATGATTATAGCGGCGGAAATTCCGTCATTTGAAATTAATTTATTTAATTAATTTTTATTTCGGCATTAATTTCGGCGACGGAAAATTCCGTCGGCGGTTACGAAATAAATTTAAAAAAAATAATTTAAAATATTAATAAACCAAAATTTTTGTACACGATATAACATTTCAATTTATAAAACTAAAACTATAAAAACTAAAATTCAAATATCGGCGTACCAAATAAAAACTAAATATCACCGTACCAATTCGGGAGGAGAGGGGAGAGGGGGAGGGGGAGAGGGGAGGGGAGGGGGAGGGGAGAGGGGGAGAGGGGGAGAGGGGTGGAGCGGGGAGAGGCGGGGAGGGGCTCCGCGGGTACCAAATGTCTCAAATGTTTACAAACAAGTATAAATTAATACAAAAATGTCTAAAAAAATCCGCAATCAACTTTGGGGGCCATTTGGAAATTACCACAGGAGTCTGGCGAGATGAGCCATCAACGGCGCCAATTGTCTTTGAGTCTCTGCATGTTGTCTTTGAATCTCTGCATGACGTCGATCGTTCTCCTCCTGCATCTGCGTCACGAAGCGCCCAAGCATCCGCAAGCTTTGCCCGCTCGCGTTTCTCCTCTTCAGCGCGGCCTCCAGTGTCGGCCCTCGGATCATGAAACGTGGGAAATTTGGGCTGACATTTCGCCGACGGCCGGTCGGCGTCGACGGGCATTGCGCCGTAATCCCCATCCCTAACACTCGGGCTCCTCTCCTTGGATGTCCACGAGAGGTGACCTCGTGCCAAACATCGAGCACGAAGGGGACGGAGCTCGCGGGAGGCGTTCCTTCGAGGAACAACGGCGGCTTGATATGCGGCTTTGTCAAAATAAAACAAACATTTATAATCATATACACAATGTAAGGTACATAAATAAATTTACATATTCAAAATCAAGTCATTTAATGATAGTTTACTTACAAAGGCATTAGCGGATCGATCGTCAACCCATTGCGGAGGTTGATCGGGCGTGTAAATTCCGAATATGGGTGCTAGCGTAAACATCCACAAAGCGATATTCGGACCATACTCCCTTTCCTATAAATAAAATAAGCGAGATTATTACTTTGAAATTGTATAAATGCAACATTTAAAGCGATTTAAAAGCATGCATACACTACATTTACACTAAAACTATGGATTTCATAGCATCAACATGGCTCCCGGCTAACATACGTACATAAACCTATTTAAAAGCATCCATACACTACTACATTTAAATTAACATACATACCATGCGGTCGTGATGCTCGGCGGCCGTGAGCGTCCCCGGTATGCAACGCCGCCGACCCCAGGAGCCTGCTCTATTGGCCTTGGCTGTTCGGATATAGCCTTCGCCGCATCCGACCCCCAATATTCGCAAAATTGACGAAACACCTCATCGGTCATAAAAGTAGGACACAAGGGCTGTTCTCCCGCCGCGAGCCGAGTAGTATAATAATTTTCTTCGTGGTACCTATAAAAAATATGAATATCTCGTAAACATATAATGATGACATTATAAAATTAAAAGAGTATAATCATTGTTAATTAAACTAATTAAGGATAGATAAATATGTTACAAATAAAATCCTTAAATAGCTTGTGAGCACTGCTCATCGAAAACATATCTAGCCGTCGCCTCGGCGATGTACGGCGCCCAATAATATTTAGCCTACAACATATAATGATAACATTACAAAACTAAAAGAGTATAATCATTATTAATTATAACATTTTAATAACAAACTAACATTTAAGTTTTAAATAAAAACCATTAACACATTACCTTAAACTCATCCCACGCATCGTCCTTACGCCTCTGTGGCAATTTTTTCCAGTTGGACCAAAACTTCGGTCATTTTCGAGACCGCCGGTATTGCCCGATCTTAGTCCACTGTGGTGGGGTATCCACCTACAAACCTGCCAAGTATATTTATACAATAACATTTTAACTTAAATAATGAATTATATATAAAGCAAAAAGGAACCAACTTATATCAAATTAATGAAGAGTTACTTACTTGGTCATAAAGTGATGATATCTGACAAATATCCTCCTCGGAATCGACGGTAGTCGAGTACCGGCCCCGAGAGGTGGAGCTAGTACTCTTTGCGTGAAGGGTCGACATCATCGCTACCGGATCGGGACGGTTGCGTCCCGGTAATCAATGTGTAAATAGGCTTAGTCTTCTTACCCTTGCCCTTTCTACTAGAACTCATATACGTATTACGGTAAAAATATTAAAATATACAACTTTAACAATAGGAAACAATATATTCACAATACATCTAAAACTTTAAAGTTCTAATAATCTAAAGCATTCACAATACATATAAAACTTTAAACTATTAATAATATAAAGCATTCACAATACATATAAAACTTTAAAGTTCTAATAATCTAAAGCATTCACAATATATATAAAACGACGGATATTAAAAATAATCTAAAGCATTCACAATACATATGAAACTTTAAAGTTCTAATAATCTAAAGCATTCACAATACATATAAAACTTTAAAGTTCTAATAATCTAAAGCATTCACAATACAATTTTAAACTTTAAACTATTATTAATCTTCGTCCCCATCATCATCTTGGACTCTGAATTACTACAAAACTCGAGTTCTTCATCTTCGTCTTCGGACTACGATGAATCAAACTCTGGTTCCTCTTCCTCTTCCTCTTCCTCTTCCTCTTCCTCTTCCTCTTCCTCGATTCATCAATATCAATGTGCGCGAGATGACACGAACGAGGCGGGGAGTTGGCAAATTCAGGTAAGATATCCTCCTCGGGTTCATCAACATTTTGAGGAATATGAGTGACATCATCTAATGGATGATTAGGCGATGAAACGTTAGGTGGCAGCTGGCATTTCATCCTCTTGATAGGGTGTTTCTAATGACGACTCTGTAGTTGTCGACGAGGGTAGGTTGTCAATCATGCTCCTAGCCTTGGTCATCCAAACAACCCGCCATCCGTCGGGTCGCGGACGAGGGTAGGGAGTCATGTATACTGTTGTGCTTGAGATGCTAAGATGAAGACGTCGTCGCCATTATGTACGGACGAGTCCTTTACATCGACGAGGTCAAATATGGCGTGCTTCTTAACACCTCGCACGGCATCCGCCAATCACAATTGAACAAGGCAACCTTTGTTTCTACCCAAATACTCCACCTCGACTACTTCTTTCGGGACGCCATAATAATCATTCCCTATAAGCTTCACACCGCTATTCCACGTCAATTTAGAGCCCCGTAAGCTTTGGTATGAAACACATAGCCATTCACGAAATAACCGTTGTATAAATGAACGTTCAAGTACGGAGATGATGCTAAATGTCTTAACCTCGCGGCTTTGGCATCACCGGATGTTCGGCTATCTATAAGACAATATTGTAACCAATTTAATACAATTTTAAGATTGAATGTTTAAAGAAGTGTATAGAATAAATTTGAATGAAACGAAATATTTACATATTTCCTTAGCCGGTTGGAAATTCTCTTTACGTCCTAGTTGCGATGAGTTACGGAGATAAATCTGAGCTAAATCTTCAAACATTACTGCAATAGGGTTAAACAAGGCATTTCATATGCGGGTAATTAAACATGCATAATTTAATCGACGAGGCGTAAACATAACATCAATGACTTACTTGATATATTCCCCAACCTCGTCGCGGTTAAGAAGAACATACGTTTCGACCGCGGCAAACTCTTTAGCGGTTAACGTACGCGTACCAACCCGTTTGCCGAGCAGACCGGGGGATGAAAATACGAGAGATGTTTCCCTTAGACGGAAAACCACCATCGTAATTGCGGCCAACCCTAGTCAATCTCGTATCAACATCGGGAGGAAAATATGTTCCGACAAAGGCAACAATCTCATCTATGATAACGGCCTGCGAAATTGAGGCCTCGACCATGGCCCTATTGCTCATCTTCCTTTTCAATTGGCCTAGATACCTAAAAGTCATTCGTAGATTAAAACATAAATAATGTTAAAGAAGGTATATTGTTAACGCTCAAATTATTTAGAAATAGAATAAATTCAATTACCTCTCGAATGGATACATCCATACGTATTGAGCTGGACCACCGACTCTAGCTTCGTATGCCAAGTGGACCGGTAAATGCTCCATAGAATCAAAGAATGAAGGAGGAAATATCTTCTCAAGTTTGCACAAAGTCACTACGATGCTCTCCTCAAGCTTTTTCATGTGATCAACACGCGGTGTGGTCGATGTTAACGCTCGGAAAAACTCGCTTAACTGTTAACGCCACCCCGAGATATTGTCGGGCAGAGACCCACTGAGAGCAATCGGAAGTAGCCTATCCGGCAAAACGTGGCAATCGTGACTCTTCAAACCACTGCACTTTCCCCTCCTCTACATTGACACGATTACCAATGTTAGACGCGTAACCATCTGGAAGCCTTAAATCCTTGAGCCATTTCGGGAGGAGGAGCTTCTTTTCCTTTGTAAGCACGTATTGAGCCATCGGTCTAAGCTGGTTTACCATTGACGTATACCAAGTCTAAGGCCGGCCGCTTCTGATTTCCTTAAGGTCCTTTCGAGCTTTTTCGTTGTCTTTAGTTGTTCTCTTGAAATCCATCAACGTGTTAAAAACATTATCGAATACATTCTTCTCAATGTGCATCACGTCAAGGTTATGTCGAATGAGATTTGTTTTCCGGTATGGCGGCTCCCAAAATATACTCCTCTTGATCCGAGTTATGGGTAGTCCCAAACCACTTGTATTTTGGTCTTCGAAAACTTTTTCCCCAAGGATCGGGCAATCTAGATACCTCCTCATAGGCCGTGTCACCACTTAAACGAATCGGGGCCTCATCATGGTCAATCTTGTTCTTTTTAAACGCATTCTTACGGGTCTGAATGGGTGGTCCTCCGGAAGAAATTGTCTATGGCAATCGAACCAACATGGTTTTCCGAGTGCGTGAGCGTGAAAGACTTTGTGTCACTCATACAATACGGACGATGCCAACTTCCCGTGGGTGCTCCAACCCGATAACATCCCATATGCGGGGAAGTCATTAGCTTGTCCACATCAACGCGACCTTCATGCTTGAAATTCTCTCGCTTGAAAGCATCCCACGTTTCGACTCCATCCTCCCAAAGCTGCTTCAATTCGTCCATCAAAGGTCGGAGTTAGACGTCAATGTTCCTCCCGAGTACATTTGGGCCGGGGATGAATAACGACAAGAACATGTAGGGATCACTCATACACAACCGGGCGGAAGATTGTAGGCGGTGGCTATAACCGGCCAACAAGAGTAAGATTTTGCCCCAGGACCAAACGGATTGAAACCATCGGAAGCGAGATGCATAGCAGTATATTTCTTGCTTCGGACGCAAAGTCGGGATAAGTCTCATCAAAGTGTTTCCATGCCTCCCCATCAGCTGGGATGAATCAACACACCCTCTTCACGCAAACTTTCCTTATGCCAACGCATTGCCTCTGCGGTAGATTTAGACGCGTAGAGGCGTTGCGATCTTGGAATCAACGGCATGTAAGCATGGCGCTTATGTGGTCTGTTTTTCTTGTGTTTTGAACTCCCCCTCCGATTTGGCTTATATCTACTTTGTCCATGCAAATTGAACACTCTGTCTTACGTGAATCTTCCTTGTAGAATAGCATGCGAGTCATTCTTACACGCATCAATCTTTTCATAACATAGCCCAATCTGACCAACTTCTTTGTCTCATAAAAGTTTGTAACCATCTTATTCTCTTTCGGCAACATCCGCTTAATTGCTTTCATGATACGATTATAAGCGGGCGGCTAATATTGCAATCGGCCTTTATGTTAAGGAGCTCGGCCACGGCCTCCAACACACCGATCTCGCAACTTTGGATAGACCTTCTCTTTTGCGAGTCCATAGCATCAATAAATTTCTTGGGCTGCGGGGTTGGTTCTTCTTTGTTGGTTCTCGACCAATCGAAGGAAGGACATTTGCATCCCTAACCATATCTTCCATATTCAAGGTGGTTCTTCATTGTCTGAATAATAGGTTCGGGTTCGGGAGGTACATGAATATTCTCGGGGGATTATTCGCAACATTTGTGCGCAATCTCGGCTCACCATGACGGGTCCACCGTTTGTACCCAACTTCAAACCCGTTACGCAAAAGATGTTTGAGTCTCGATCAAGCTTAGATACTTGACATTACAACACTTGTCGCATGGACACCTAATCTTACCATCCTTATCCATGTGACCGGTTTTATTTAATTGAGCAAATTCAACAAACCCCTTGACCCTCTATAAAACTCGGGATTGATACCGCGTTGATTCGGCAACTTCCGCTTATACATCCAACTACGATCATCGTTAACGAGATATCACTCTGCATTGCAATCCATATATTATACGTACACTCAATTTAATCGACGGATGAAACAAAATTGGGATGTTAATAATTATTGGATTTCATAATATATTAACGGTTTAGAAGTAATTAACGTATTATCATTCCCTAAATTTGAATTACAAACTTAAAAGCAACACGAGATCTTCTTAAAATAAATATAAAGCTTCTAACTCATATTTAACAATATATTAACGAGGTCTTCTTAAAGTGTCTAGGAACTCGTTCCCGCTCCCGAACTCGAATCTCTACTCTTCCTCCGCCTCGGTCCCAGGAGGTCTTTGGTCTAGGTATGTTGAAAAAGTCGGTCGGACCTCGTCTGGCTCGGGTATCGTGTGAGCGAGAGTGGATCAATCGATCTGGTAGCTCTCGATGCTTGCTCTTTCTGCCTCGAGGCCTCCTGCGAGCTATCACTTCGGGATCATTTCTCAAAGCGGCTCTCGAATCTCCGTCTCTCATAATGTCTGCTGCAATGTCGCCGGTGATTTCATCGGGGTTGCTCTTGGCCTCCATGCCTCTTAATGTCATTTGGAAGAATAGTACGCCCCAAAACACTCTCGGCGTCGAGCCTCTATCATCGGTGTACGGGACCTTCTTTGCTCCTCGTACCATGTCGGATACTCGGTGGTCGAAATGTGCTACCTCTAGTGCGACGGAGTAGTGGTCGTATCGGAAGAAAGCCCTCTAGAAATGCTACTGCAAAGAAATGTGTAGTACGAGGCTCGGTCATAATCATCGGCATTGTATTAGTCGTCAGCTGCTCTCTCAAAGTCCGAGATAGTCTGCTGCGGGTATCCGTGCTTGTCTGCTCACTAGAGATGGAATGCAAAGGATGATACATGTAGTCCGGAAGTCGGACAATAAGCGGCCCGTCCTGAATATCTCTCATAGTCTGCAATCCCCATGCCGGAATCAATAGTACGGGTTTGCGGTCTCATATCGGGCCAAGGCCAACCTCCTATGCCAACTCTCGGTAGCGGCATCCCTCAATATCTGCGCTGTCCGGTCACCCAAGGTAATGCCGTCTGCCCCTGCAGCGGTGGCGAGATCAAGCGAAATCTCTCATACGGCCACAATGATAGTAATGCAGGGCTGCTGAACCCATGTACTCGGATCCTCAGGCTAATCTATCAATGCCGTGGTATGTCTCCGCTAGCAACGGTGGAATGATGTCCATCGCTCCTGTCCAAATTGAATATGCCGGATGTCAACTCCTCGATCACCTCTCGGTGCTGATGATCTCTAACGGCGTAGGGACACACTCCGATGTAGCCGCGAAGTAGTGCGCGAGACGGAATGAGCAACATGAATATATCTAAGGAAGTGGATAGATCAAACGGTCAGGGGCTGGTCCGACTCAATACTGGCTATATGAGTCAAGTCTATGAATCTATCGTCAACGACAATGCCCGATACCCGGTCTGGCGATAATCCCAAGAATTCGAGATAGTTGCTCAGTGGCGATCGTGCTGTCTCGAGGAAATGCCACGAGTCCTCGGCTCGGCCACACCGATCGGTGCTCGAAAATCCTCCATCGTTGGCATCGGATCGTTGTACGATAGGGTGAACACATGTCGCTCAGAATCCCAAAAGCACGAAGCGGCTCGGAGCGAGATCCCAATCAATCTTCCAATCTTTTAGAGACCGGATGCATGGCATGCTATACCTCTGTCAATAAGTTTCGGTGTTGTTTTTGGTGAAAGCGCGTGAGTTCAAGAATGTCTTGTTGAAATTGATACTCTCGGGAAACAATTTCTCCATTGTAATGCTCCATCTTTGCCTTAAATTGGGGGGCTGTTGGGACTTTTTACCTATTGATATTGTGAATAATTGTAAATTGTTAATATTTAAAATTAGGTTTAGAATTGGGGTTGGCTACTTAGTATCAACAAATCTTGAGCTCTAGTTCAAACTAAACTAAAGGATAATGGTGTCCCTACCTAACCACCTACTCTGTCCTTTAAGTGCATGTTTGATAAACCTATCCCATCCCGAAATGCATGATTATATGAAATGCAAATATCACTTTGTCTACTTGCTTTATAATCGAAAATAAAGAAATTTCGGCTTTTGCATAGACCTAAATTATTACTATTGTGAATAATTTTAAATATTAATATTTAATTCTTTGTTGTAAAATATATAATTTTACAATGATGAATTAAATTAACATTTATAAACAAGATGAGAGTCGTTATCATCCACAACTATCAAAACCCTATCTCAGCTTAGACCAAGAAAGACGAGCAAACAAGTTCTCGGCAGGTTTGAGCAAAGGATTTTACATTTAATATAGGTTTTTCCGGTTTCACTTTGCCCTCCTCTCTAAGAATCTCAAACATCACGGCCATGTCTTGACGGTGCTGTTTTACTCTTCATTTGGTGTTATACGGTCACAAGTAAAAACAAGGTAACGAGTATAACACCGGTGAAGAAAACAGAACTTTCCTCCAATTTTTCAATCTCCACCTTCCATTTACCGAGATCTGATTGCGAGAATCTTCCTCATGAGCTTGAAAGGTGGCGGTGTTGCCCTCAATCTCACGGTTGCACATGCGAAGCAGCGTGAGATTGAGGGCAACACCGCCGGCTTTCAAGCTCATGAAGAGTCAGCATCTCGTAAATGGAAGGTGAAGATTAATTGGAGGAAAGTTTTGTTTTCTCTTCAGCGGTGTTATCTTTGTTGCCTTGTTTATACTTGTTACTCTTCTCAGCGGTGAAGAGTAAAGCAGACAAGGCATAGGCTGTGATGTTTGAATCACTTAGAGAGAAGAGGACAGTGGCTGGAAAAACTCTTATTAAGCAGAAAATCCTTTGCTGACAAACTTATTTGCTCTATCTTTCTTGATCAAGATGGATGGATTTTGATAGGCGTGGGTGAGAAAGGCTCTCATCTTATTTATATTTTAAGATGTTAACCACCAACCACAATACCCTAAGGTGCATCTAGGGTGCCGGGATTGATATCGGGCGCTCAAGCGTAGGCGATATTACATCACCGTCCGCGATGCCGTCAATCGCCCCAAAATGGGATCTAGAACCACTAAGGTAGTGTGCGGTTGAATATGTTACATTATTGATACATTCACCCCCTTCCTCCCCCTTTGACTTTAAAAGACTTGAAAATTAGATATTTAAATACTTATCTAATTGTTGCATATGTAACATGTTATGTTTACTAAATATGTAACATGTTATGTTTACTAAATATAACATGTTACATATTTGATTATGAGTACGGTTATTTATCGTTTTCTTTATAGTGGCATATGTTTTCTTCTATTAGTTAATATTACTATGATACAGAAGCTTGTATCCTAGTTTGTTTCATATAAGGTGCATCTAGGGTGCCGGGATTGATATCGGGCGCTCAAACGTGGCGATATACATCACCGTCCGCGATGCGGCAATCGCCCCAAAATGGGATCTAGAACCACTAAGGTAGTATGCGATTGAATATGTTACATTATTGAGACATTCACCCCCCTTCCTCCCCCTTTGACTTTAAAAGACTTGAAAATTAGATAGACCTAAATTATTACTATTGTGAATATTTTTAAATATTAATATTTAATTCTTTGTTGTAAAATATATAATTTTACAATGATGAATTAAATTAACATTTATAAACAAAATGAGAGTCGTTCTTATCCACAACTATCAAAACCCTATCTCATCTTAGACCAAGAAAGACAGAGCAAACAAGTTCTCGACTGTTTGATCAAAGATGGACGGATTTTGATAGGCACGTGAGTGAGAAAAGGTTCTCATCTTATTTATATTTTAAGATGTTAACCACCAACCACAATACCTAAGGTGCGTCTAAAGATTGAAACTTTAAAAGTAGATTTACTATTATAATGAGCTGGAGTGAAAAATATCAAGTCTTTTGCACAAGCATTTGGCCCAAAGATTGAAACTTTAAAAGTAGATTTAGCAATTAATCAGAAAACAAGAAAATCCCCAACTCCAGTTTTTGTATCTTCTACAAACTGAAGTTGGGGATTTTCTTGTTTTCTGATTAATTGCTAAATCTACTTTCAAAGTTTCAATCTTTGGACCTAATGCTTGTGCAAAAAACTTGAGATTTTCCACTCCATATGTAACATGTTATGTTTACTAAATATAACATGTTATGTTTACTAAATATGTAACATGTTATGTTTACTAAATATAACATGTTACATATTTGATTATGAGTACGGTTATTTATCGTTTTCTTTATAGTGGCATATGTTTTCTTCTATTCGTTAATATTACTAACATATGTTTTCTTCTATTCGTTAATATTACTAAATATGTAACAAACTAGGATTAATCACTTCTACACTTGGATAATGAAACCACATATGGAGGAGGTTAGTGTTGTTTGTCCTAATAACGTAGCACCACCGCCATTGATCATACACAACTAGCACAAGAAGTAAAATGGTTGTCCCTTTTCACTTCCACTATTATCACCTAGCTAGAAAATATATGCTTAACCACTTCTACACTCGGATAATGAAACCACATATTGAATTTCCAATTTGTAATCATTTCTACGGCTGGAGCTGCACTTCATACATTTCAGTTCTTTCAACAAAAAATAAATTGTCCTAATAGTCTTGGCTTTCAGACACACACACCTCTCTTATATGCAAGTATACTTGAGGGCTTCAATCAAACAACATGGATGCCTCTCATGGGTAGATAGGACCAGGCTCGCCATTAGTGCTTTAACTAAAGTTTCCATTTTTGTTTACCAACTAATCTACTTTTAGTCACAAAAGCTTTGTTTATATATCTAGAGAACCTTCTAGACCCCACAATCAACATATACGGATAGATAAGATAGAACAATAACAAATTTACTAAACTAGCATATATTGTATCAATTATAGCGGCGGAAAAGGTAACATTATTTCTTATTTGTTCCTAAACACATAACCATGATTAAGGCCAAAACTACGTAGTATTAGTGCAATTATAGCTTGATATAAACAATTTACAAACAATAAAGTCATTTTTTATAAATAATCGACAAGTGAACTTTTTAAAAATAATTTGACAAATGAGCGCAACTAAACAAAAGAGAGTTACCGAGAAACATACCATTCCCATTGTCTCGCAGATGCTTAGGATAAATTGTACTACTTTCGTCCCAATATAATGTTCAATTTTACTTTTGATGAAGAGTAAAATTAGACAATCATTTTGGAAAGAGTAATGTAAAATCAAGCTTCAATGCATACTACGATAAGGAAATAGCATTACCACACCTAGGGGTTCACTGTGATCAACTTACTTTCTCAAGGAAATGGAGTAATAAAGATCTTTTACTGTAATTTGTTCTTGTAGGAAATATTCTTTCCATTTCTTTCTTATTTAAGCAAAAATGTGGGTGCACAGTAATGGGAGGCAAATAAAAAAACATATCTCTAGTATTGGCTCATGGAATTGAGTGATACCACTAAATTTTTAACTACACCTTCATGTTAAGCCACATGTTGATATGAAATGACTTCACTTTCCATAACGTCTATTACATGAAGAGAAACTACACGGAGGAACAATGATAAACAGCAACAGCAAAAAGAGAAGTACAGAGCATTCAAATCCTTGACATGTACGTCTTCAGTTGGCGGGAAAACTTTACTCATGACTTAAACACAAAACACTACACCGGAAGCATGCTTGATTCTATACCACGTCACTCGAAGCCCTTTGGTTATATACTTTTACTTGATGCATTCACAAAAAAGTTAAGCAATCTTATTCCATCAAACCCTAACACGCACTCCATCACTTCACGAGGCCTTTTACGTGAATTGAGAGCAACAAATATTGTAGTAGCACACTTACAAATGTACGAAGCACACGCACACAATGCATACATCGCAAGAGAATCACATATTGATAAGCAACCCGAAGTCCGAGACAAAATAGCCTAACAAAGAACACATAAAGCTTCACCAAAAAAACAACGGGAGCGGCATCATGATCGGAGAATCAAAATCCAATCAAACACAAAATTTTCAACCAATTCCAAATCAATCTCCACAACAGTAAAATGCGGATATTTCACAAAACTAAATTTAAACACGCAAATAAGGGATTGCCCAAAAAAAACTGCACCAATAATTGCCCAAAAAACCGTAAAAACATAAAATTGAAATGAAGAAAAAATAAAAAATAACTTTTTGAGAGCTATTTGTTTCCAAATATTCAAAATTTACAAATTAAAGAATTGAAAATCAAAACATGACTAAGGGATTGAATGGAACGAAATTGGATAGAAATTACGAGATTGGGGGATCGAAGATTAGGGCGAAGAGAACTTGTTAGGGAGAGAGAGACGGAGAGACGCGAGACGGTGGAGACGGTTGAGATGGTGGGCCAGAAGCTTCGCACGGCGTGGCGGTGGAGTTGAGAGGGACGGCGGTGAGGGCGACGGCGGAGAGCGACGGCGATGGTGCGAGACGAAGGGAAGGAAGAGAGAGCTCGACGCGGTGGGGAAAGAGAGAGAAAGCGGGAAGAGAGGGAGTGTTTAGGAGGCTGTAAAAGAATTTAGGGCGTAAATTTTTTTTATATTTTCCTCGGCGACGGAATACTCCGCCGGCGATAATCACTTCGCTAGACATTACGTTCACTGGATCGATGACATGGCACGATCATAGACGGAAATTCCGCCGGCGATTTTAAGCTTCGGCGACGGAAATTTCCGCCCGCTATTATTAATAAATATAATTGTTTTTATTATATTTTTGAAAAAATAAATAAATTCTAAATATTTATTAATTTTAATTTAATAAATATCATTAATTTTATTTATATAAAATATGAAAGTTATTTTAAATTACTCTCGAAAAAAATAAATAAATTCTAAACCCTAAACCTAATACCATATCTGATATACCCACATACACTATACCATACCTATATACATACCACATACCTATACCTATACCCATACCACATACCACATACCACATTATACCATACATTATACCACATACCACATGCCACATACCACATACCTATACCACATACCTATCTGCCTATACCTATGCCACATACCTATGCCACATGCCACATACCACATGCCATATCTGTATACC
The DNA here is from genome assembly GCA_022495995.1 of Adenophora triphylla var. japonica. Lineage (NCBI taxonomy): Eukaryota > Viridiplantae > Streptophyta > Magnoliopsida > Asterales > Campanulaceae > Adenophora > Adenophora triphylla. The sequence continues at coordinate 830,391 of JAFEMH010000331.1, forward strand.
ATCTATACCACTATACCACATGATACCTATGCCACTATGCCATACCATACCACATACCATGCCACATACCACTATACATGCCACATCTGTATACCACACATACCACATACCTATCTATACTATACCACATACCTATACCACTATACCACTATACCACATACCACATACCCTATGCCACTATGCCACATACCTATACACATACCATATACCATATCATGCACTATACCATGCCACATACCATGCCTATATGCCACATGCCTATGCCACATACCACATGCCTATACCACTATCATGCCACATACCCTATACCTATGCCACACATACCATACCACATACCACATGCCACATACCACATACCACATACCACTATACTGTATACCACATACCTATATGCCACATCTGTATACCACATACCACATCATACCATGCCTTTATACCACATACCCATGCCTATACCACATACCACATACTACATGCCACATACTGTATACCACATATATGCCACATACTATACCTATACCACATACCTATGCCACATATATACCACATACCACATATGCCACATACATACCACATACATGCCACATGCCTATACCACATGCAACATGCCACATACATCACTATACCACTATCTGCATACACATACCACTATACCACATGACATACCACATGCCACATACCACATACCTACTGCTATACCACATACTATGCCACATACCATCTGTTATACCTATGCCACATATGCCACCCACATGCCACATGCCACATACCTATACCTTTATGCCACATCTGTTATGCCTATACCACATGCCACATGCCACATACCATATCTGTTTATACCACACACATACTGTATACACATACCTATACCACATGCCACACATACCACTATGCCTGTTATACCACATACCATACACTATACCTACATACACTATCTGTTTATACCACATACCACATACCACATGCTATACCACATGCCACTATACTATTTATACCTATACCACATGCCACTATCTGTATACCACTATCTGTTTATACCTACATATACCACACATCTATATGCCACATATCATACCACATAACTATACCACATACCACTATACACTATACCTATACACTATACCTATACCACATACATACCTATACCACATACCACATACCACATACCTATACCACATACCTATACCACATCTGACATAGGGGTTAGGGTTTAGGGGTTAGGGTTTAGGGGTTAGGGTTTAGGGTTTAGGGGTTAGGGTTTAGGGTTTAGGGTTTAGGGTTTAGGGTTAGGGTTTAGGGTTTAGGGTTTAGGGTTTAGGGTTAGGGTTTAGGAGTTAGGGTTTAGGGTTTAGGGTTTGGTTTAGGGTTTAGGGTTAGGGGTTTAGGGTTTAGGGTTAGGGTTAGGGTTAGGGTTTAGGGTTTAGGGTTTAGGGGTTAGGGTTTAGGGGGGTTTAGGGGTTAGGGGTTAGGGGTTTGGGGTTAGGGTTTAAGGGTTAGGAGTTTAGGGTTTAGGGTTGGGGACAGGAGTTGGGGTTAGGGTTTAGGGACTAGGGTTTAGGGTTTGGGGTTGGGGTTTAGGGTTTAGGGTTTAGGGTTTGGGTTAGGGTTTTAGGAGTTTTGGGGTTAGGGTTAGGGGTTTAAGGGTTTAGGGTAGGGTTTAGAGATTTAATTTAGGGTTTAGGTTTAGGGTTTAGGGTTAGGGTTAGGGGTTAGGGGATATAAGAATTGCAAGGGTTCTTGTAGCTATTCCCAAATTGGTAAAATTACATACAATTTTAAATTTTTTTATCCAAAAATAAAACAAAAACAAGATTAGTCCAAAACTAGGAACTAACCAACTATTAGGCAAACACTCTGGAGATTATTGTCTCATAAGTCATAACTAAGATATCCGAGGAAAACAAAGACCCAGCATCATTCTTTGTGAGCACCTTTGCACTCTCTGGCCCCCGCCTAGTGCGTGTCATACATCTACATCGTAAGCTTCAATGTTGACATCGTGAAGGGTTGTCTCCTCGCACTCATCAAGCTCCATATACGTCATCTGCGATGAAGGCTTAGGAGCGACACACGCCTACAGGGCCTTGCGTTGTTCGGAAGTCGAGGAATCTGGGAAGTCGGCCAGAAGTGGATGTATAATTTGCCCCTCATGAATGGTCTTTGGTACATTGGCATCCGCTTCGTCATTTATTGCCTTGAATTGATGCGGCTTAACAACTTCTCCGAGGTTGGGATTTGATGAGGAGGTACTGTTATCTAGATGAGTCAAGATAAATTGGAAGCCACATAATGCCTTAGTAAGGGTCAACGCGTGCTCAACAAATATGTCATCACCCTTTCGCTTGAACTTTGGTATAGGGTATAGGGTGTAGGGTATAGGGTATAGGGTATAGGGTATAGGGTATAGGGTGTAGGGTATAGTGTATATTATATAGGGTATTAGGTTTAGGGTTTAGAATTTATTTATTTTTTCAAAAATAATATTTATTGACTCATATTTATTTTTTGAGAGTAATTTAAAATAACTTTCATATTTTATATAAATAAAAATAATGGCATTATAAAATTAAAATTAATAAATATTTATGATTTATTTATTTTTTCAAAAATATCATAAATATTTATGATATTTTAATGTTTTTTAGTTTGTTATTTTGTTAATTAGTTCTAAAAATAAATAAAAATTACATTTTATTATCAGCAACGGAATATTTCCGTCGCTGATAAATAAAAAAATATTAAATTATCAGCGGCGGAAATATTCCGTCGGTGTTTATTAAAAAAAAAAAAAACATTTAATTTCACCGTCAAAATTTTTTAAGCTAATAAATTAAAAAAATTAATTATTTAGCGTCGGAAATATTCCGTCGGTGTAATATTTCAAAAAGAAAAATAAAAAATATTTTAATTTCACCGTCGGAAAATTTCCGACGCTGATAAATAAAAAAATAAAAAAATGATATATTTTCACCGGCGAAATAATTCCGTCGCTGATAAAGATTTAGCGGCGGAATATTCCGTCGGTAAATCAATCGCCAAATTAGCGGCGGAAATAAACGAATATTCGAGGAATATTCGTTTTAGCGGCGGAATTTAGCGGCGGAATTAAATTCCGTCGCTAAATTTGACGCCAAAATAATTCCGACGCTAAAGCCTATATTCCGCCGCTATTTGGAATCTGTCCGTCGCTGATAATTCCGTCGCTAAATGACCTGTTTCTGGTAGTGTTCTTGGTGTGGTGGATTATTGAAAATCTTTTCGATTTCTCTCTCTCTCACTCCTCCAGCCAGGGCAATTGACGTTGATTGTACAATGATTTCTTCGATCAATGACAATCGGGTATACATTTCTTCCCCACTTTTCGATTTACTTTTAATTTCTAGGTTTTTGTTCTTTCTTTGTTCTTTGTTGCTATTGTTGTTGTTATTGGTGAATTGTTCTTTATTCTTGTTGTTGTTGTTGTTGTTGTTGTTGTTGTTGTTGACTGTATTTGAAGCAAAGTGCTAGTTTACATAATAAATTTACCTCAAAAGTCATGAAAATCCATTAACCAACATCTGTGGATAAATCTGAGAGAATTACGGTGGCATGCTCCCCCTCTCCCGACAAAACACAGTGGGAGCGAGCTTAAATGCTTTACACATCACTAAACTACAAGGTTCGGCGTATAGGTTTTAATTGTTTTGATCATTCGCGGGAAAAATATGTTTTGTTATTTGTTTGATTATTAGGCTGGTAACAAATTTGCACATAGAGAGAAACGGTAGGTAGTAGATGATACCCAGTTGTGGTGCTTTGAAGCTCCTTACGAGATCGATGTGATTCGTCTTCAACGACCCCCTGACCAAATTATATTATGCCGGGACATGAAGCCATTGTCAAGCTTTAGTTGTACGGATATATGGATCTTGTTTTCCATCTCTTTTGGATCATTTTGTTTAGAGCTGATTTGTCGCCCAGTAGGAAACGTCACGGTTGTCCATGTTTGGTGAAGTTATATACTCCTTTTGTCCAAAGAATAGTCTCATTTGAGAAGTAAAACACGTTTTCCCCCAATAATTTACACTAGATAAAATATGCTCTTTTGAGTGAGATCTCTCATCCTCGACTCCATATGTTTTCTCATCTGTCCTCCTCGATACGTAAACTTCGAATAATGAACCAAATTTAGTACCAAGAAACAAGGGAGTAAATACACGAAGGGAAAATTATCGTTGTGCATCAATTCTTTTGCACATCAACCTAGTTCCTTAAATTAGCTTCTCAATTAGGGGGGGGGGGCTTATGAGAGAGAATGAATGAATGTTGTCATGGGGTTATACTATATCATGGGCCCAAGCTCGACTAATAGGCTGAGGCTTCAACAATGTATATTATCTATATCGAACCAAAAGTTGTACATATTTAGACTATGTTTGTTTATGAGTTTATTTTATTCTAAAATTTTTGTCTCTCGGTCTTATATATAGGTTGTATTTTTAACGTTAAAAATATCCAAGTCCAAGTCATATATGGACAAAAGTTGGATTGATTTGGGTAATCGAATTTCAAATGAGTATATGTGCAGGGTTAATGACTTTCTCGATTTTGCATTCTCAAAAAAGTCTGTTGGTGTTAAAGAAATATATTGTCCTTGTAAAAAATGCGCAAATCGTTACCAAAAAGACCGTGCAACCGTGAGATCACATTGTATTGAAGTGGGATTTCAAAGATTACAAGAATTGGATTAGGCACGGAGAAGAGTACATTTCGGCGTATAAGAATGATAATAATGATAGGACAAGCGAAGATGGCATTGAAATTGAATTGGGCGTGCAAGATTGTATGAGGCGAATGGTACATGAAGGGATGGGTATCTTTGGATAGTAACCAGCCGGGAATTGAAGAAATCGTACAATCGGATGCATTCACGCAAAGTTTCTTAGACTTTTGAGAGATGCTTTGATCAAGCCTTGTGGAAAGGGTGTGATAAGTTTACAGTACTCTCATTTATTGTAGAACTTATGCCTTTGGAAGGCTAATTATCGAGTGGCCGATAAGGGATTTACTTCTTTATTAAAAAATTTCATTAGGGCATTGCCTCGGTCGGCGAAAGTGCCAAGTTCCTATCGTGAGGCGTACAAGATGGCTAACGGATTTGGGTTTTAGTTATAAAATGTGGGACGCGTGCATTAATCATTGTATGTTGTTTCGAAATGAACTGAAAAACTTACTAAATGTGAAATTTGTGGAGCCTCTAGATATAAGCAACAAGAAGAAGGGGTAGCGGTGAAGGTGCGAGAAACAAGTGGCAAGAATAAACTTCCCAAGCGGTAGCGATGAAGAAAGTATGGTATTTTCCCTTAAAGCCGAGGTTGCAAAGGTTGTATTGGTCATCTAAGATCGCGACACTCATGAGATGGCATGCCGAAAAGAATAGACGATGGTGTCTTTGAGGCATCCTGCGGACTCTCGTGCGTGGAAGGAATTCTATGAACGTTATCCATTATTTTCAAGTGAAATTCGGAATGTTAGATTGGGATTAGCATCGAAGCGGATTTAATCCGCTTTGAGAACAATGACTATATCTCCGCGGTACTTGGCGGTTATTGCTTATGCCATACAATCTTCCACCTTGGTTATGCATGAAACAACCATATTTCTTCTTGTCGGTGCTTACTCGAGGCCCAAGGGCCGGGCAACAAGATAGATGTGTATCTCCAACCGTTAATTGATGAGTTGAAGGAATTGTGGGAAGATGGTATATCGACTTATGATGCATCAAGGAGCGAGGTGTTTACTTTACGAGCTTCACTATTATGGACAATAAATGACTTTCCTGCATATGCAATGTTGTCACAGATGGAGCACTAAAAGGTGAATATGCTTGCCCTTGTTGCAATGTGAGACCTCGAAGCACGATGGTTGGATCATGGTGGCAAGTATTGTTATATTGGTCATCGGCGCTTCTTGCCTAGGAGTCATGCTTTTCGTAAGGATAAAAGCTCTTTTGATGGTACTCATGAAGTGAGAGATAAGCCCCGAGTTATTGTTTGGAACAAAATTGCTTAAACAAGTTGAAAATATGGAAAGCAGTATAAAATAGAAGATGTTATTAAAAGAGGAAAAGAGAAGAGGGTGAGAAGCAACAAGCCAAGTTGGAGAAAAGAAAGGTTCCTAAGTTTTGTCACAATTGGAAAAAGAGGAGTATCTTCTTTGAGTTGCCATATTGGGCAAATAATCATGTTCGTCATAATCTTGATGTTATGCACATTGAAAAAAATGTGTGTGATAATGTGCTACATACTCTGTTAGATGCTGCGAAATCAAAAGATAATGATAAAACAAGAAAAGACCTAAAAGAGATGAACATTCGGAAACCATTGCATCTACAAAAGCTTCCATCGGCAAAGAAATTATGCCTCCCGCTCGGTTCACAATGAGTAAAAGAGCATAAAGACACATTCTTGAAAGTTCTAAGGGAGTCAAAGTCACACGATGGCTACTCGTCAAACATATCTGCGTTGTGTACATCTAGAGGAAAGAGCTATTTGGGGTCTTAAGAGCCATGATAGTCATATTTTGCTCCAACAACTACTCCACTTTAGGTTCGAAAAGCGTTGCCTACTTGTTGTAAAAGCCATCATTGAGTTGGCAAATTTCTTTAGGCAATTATCCTCGAGGTGAATACGCTTCAGCGATATCGAAAAGATACAAGATCGGATGGTTGTCACACTATGCGCTCTCGAGAAAATATTCCCACCGACTTTCTTTGATGTTATGGAGCACTTGCCGGTGCATTTAGCCGAGGAGGCCTTGCTAGCGGGCCCAATACAATTTCATTGGATGTATCCAGGTAGAGAGGTACATCCATATTAAATTTACTTTGAAAAAGTTAAATTCCTTTTTACATCTGCTTTAGCATAAGTAAATGTTTTTGTAGGTTTCTACTTACATTAAAATTATATGTTCGAAATCGAGCCCATCCCGAGGCCTCCATAGCTAAGGCAATTGTGGCTGAAGAATGCATGACTTTTTGTACGCAATATTTGGATGACATTGAGACAAAGTCCAATCGTCCTAGAAGACATGATGATGAAGGTGAAGAGTTAGGCCGCTTTGTAGGAAAAGAAGAGGTAATTACCCTTGATTACATCACACGAGTACAAGTGCATAGATATGTGCTTTTCAATACTGAAGATGTTGAACAATACCTAGAGTAAGTGATTCCTTACATAGAGGCTTACATTCCTTATATCTTTTATATTTTAAATTAATACTTAATTCATATTTTCAATCTGCTTTCAGAATGCATCGTGCACATTTGAGGAGACACTACCTCGTAATCAACGACATCTTATAGAGAAAGAACATAATGATAAGTTTGTTAGGCTTTGGTTTAAGGATTATGTAAGTATGAAACCACCTTCATATAATAGTTTCAATTTATCGTTTTAAATATTTTCTTATTAAATTTTGTTTTTATAAAAAGGTATGCACGACGAAAGATGTAGTGCCCGAAAGAATTATGAGTCTTGCATTGGGTCCTCATATGGATGCAAGGCGCTATAAGTCTTACATAATAAATGGTTTTCGATTTCGAGTGAAGAATGTCGATAGACGGAGGAAAACTCAAAATAGTGGAGTCATCTTTGAATGCAAGTGTGACAAGTTTTGCAAGTGAAAGGATAATAATCCCATTGTAGGGGATGTTAACTTCTACGGGGAGTTGATTGAGATCCTTGAAATTCGTTATAGCAACTCAATAAGATTTGTATTGTTTAAATGTGATTGGGTTGATAACAGGACGACAAGATGGAAGATGAGCAAAAATTTACTCTTGTAAACTTCAATCACAAGTTGTATAAGGATAATCGAGTTGGTGATGAACCATTCATATTAGCATCTCAAGCTGAGCAAGTTTGGTATGTTAAAGATCCTATAGAAAGTGATTGGAAAGTTGTGATGAGGATTACACCAAGAGATAGTTTTGACATATATTCAAATGATGATAAACAAGTTTGATTCGATTCCACAATTGGTACCATTTTGCTCACAAAATGCGGATGAAAATGTTGCTAACGAAGAAGCATCGTGGGTGCGAGAGGGAGTTGATGGGGTCGAGATTGAAACTACTAATATCAATGATGTTGATGTTGATATGACCGATAATGATGATGTTGATATGGCCGATAATGATGATGATTAGTTTGAGTAGTATTTGTTTAGATCTTATTTGCTTACTATTTACTAAGACAATGTTATTACTTAAGTTTCATGTTTGTCAATCAAACTTGTTATTTTTGTATGGTTGAATATTAATATTGTTACTTCTATATAATATGTATGTTGTTTAGATCTTATTTGCTTACTATTTACTAAGACAATGTTATTACTAAAATTTGTGTCTCTCGGAGTCTTATATATAGGTGGTTTTTGTGTTGAAAATATGCCTCACAGGAGAGAGACGTTAGAGGGGGTAGCAACAAGAAGGGGTAGACAAAATCCCGCCGCCCGTAGTCCCCAAATGATCCCACTTCCCCTAATGCATCATTGACGCCGTTTATGGGATTGACCCAATTGATCGCCGCTCAAAAGAAAAAATGGAGGAATTCGGGGAGGAAATTTCAAGTCACCACTTTCCTTCATTTGCGGGTGGTCGGGGATTTGGGTTTAGAGACGTTAATGCCCAGGCAAGCCGGGTTAGGTTCTTTCTGGGGAAGACTCCATCAACGTATTTGGGATATTCACATGAGGGCCTTTCAATTTTGGAGGTAGGCAAGGAGTCACAAGAAAATTCAATTCGGTTTCATCGCTCGGGAAGCGAAACTTTCGACATGCTTTGGGAGGATGCTAGATGGGGTGAGGTTATCGCTCGAGAGGAAGCGGAGTGCCGACGGGGGACTTGTTTTTCTTAGAGGATGCTCAGATGGGGGAGGTGCGGGATCATTTCTGACCCGGGTTGGAAGATAGCGCCATTTTGGGAGGTCTATCCATGTCTTGGTTGGCAAACGGAGAGCCCGCTCAATTGAATGGGGCGATGGTAAACCTTTGCGGACGGAGCCGGAGTTGACGAGCCGGTTCGGAGTGATTGATTTGACTATGATGCATTCGGAGATGTGAGGCCCTTGCCCTTCGTGCCTGAATCGTTCTTCAGTCGGACCCTCACATTGCTCGGGGACAAGCCTCTGTGGGTGAACCAAAACTCTCATCAGATTGATGTTATTATTGTGATGTTATTATTAATGTTTCATGTTTCAATCAAACTTATTATTGTTTGAATATGGTACTCCCGGAGGACGGTATTAGGGATATTGTGTTGAAAGGCCGTAATATGTATTTGTTTATGATCTTATTTGCTTACTATTGACTAAGACAATGTTATTACTTATTGAGGATATTAATATATTGTTAGGATTGTAATATGTATTTGTTCTGCGGGGTTCTTTTGATCAAACTCTTATTTCCTACAGGGCATCTTGTTGGAGCAGCGAAGGATCTCTTAGCTTTCCACCTGCTGTCATGCTAGCTATCTGTTGGGAACGAGTCCTTTAGAGGATGCCTGTAGATGGGGGAGGTGCGGGATCGTTGAATATATTGGAAGATGAATATCCAATTTTTACTTGGGATGTCCCCGCGCCCGCTTCCCCACCGATTTGGTACCCGCGGGAACTAGCCCCCTACTATTTTATACTTTTTCTGTATCGAAGCAAGGCTTGCCCTATAGTGTTGTTGATTGTTGTTGTTGTTGTTCCCCTGCCCCGCTTCCCGTCGGACCGACTTTGGTACACAGAGCCCAGCTCCCATCGGTGATGTTACTATTGTGATGTTATTATTACTTTTTCATGTATCAAGCAAGGCTTGCCCTATTGGGTGTTGTTGAATATTGTTGTTGTTCTTGTAATATGTTGTTGTTTAGTTCCCCCTGCCCCACTATCCCCCACAGTAGGTTATCACTTATTGAATATTAATATTGTTAGTTTCTGAGAAGATTTGTTTATTCATTTATGGAGGCTAGTTTCTATCACCTTCTAAACCTAATCTGCACACCAAGAGATATTTGTTTACATTACATGAATCCAAGACCATATGTGTCTGTGTGTGGGAATATATTACTCCCTGCGTCCCAAAATGGCTGTCACTTTCGGGCAAAATATTTGGTCCAAATTTATTGTTGCTTTTGGGTTAAAAGCATTCAGAATTTTACTTTTACCCTTACATTGGACTTGTTTCATTTTATTACTCCATCCTTCAATGGAAGTCCACAAAATATTCAAACTTGATTTTGTTTTTGAGAAAATTTGAATTTCTTTTGGACATTCATTTTGGGATGGAGGGAGTACTTGTTTTATTGAGTGA
>JAFEMH010000332.1:600000-840602 GCA_022495995.1 Adenophora triphylla var. japonica
GTTTCAGAACTCTCTCCACCCGGAACTCCACAATGTAATGGCGTGTCTGAAAGGAGGAATAGAACTTTGTTGGACATGGTTCGTTCTATGATGAGTCAAGTTGAGCTTCCTTTATCCTTTTGGGGACATGCACTAGAAACTGCTGCTTTCACTATAAACAGAGTTCCTACCAAATCGGTTCAAAAGACCCCATATGAGATGTGGCATGAAAGAAAACCTAGTTTGTCTTTCATGAAGATTTGGGGTTGCGATGCATATGTCAAGAAGTTAACTTCTGACAAGCTAGCACCTAAATCTGATAAATGTGTTTTTGTGGGTTATCCTAAGGAAATCAAAGGATACTATTTCTACAACTGAAACGAGAACAAAGTGTTTGTTGCTCGAAATGATAATTTCTTAGAAAAGGAGTTTCTTTGCAAAGGAACCAGTGGGAGTAAAATAGATCTTGAAGAAATTCGAGAACCCGAAAACAACATTGAACCAATGGTAGAGACTGAACCAAGTTCACAAGCAGTTGTGGAACCGGTTCAAGATGCACAAGTTCTTCGCCGAAGTGGTAGGTCACAATCCGAACCCGAGAGATATGGATTTCTTGTTACGGAAAGTGATGAAGTGGAGTTAATCGAAAATGATGAACCTACTTGCTATCAAGAGGCAATGTCCGCTCCTGATTCGGACAAATGGCAAGAGGCCATGAAGTCCGAATTACAATCCATGGCTGATAATCAAGTTTGGAACTTGATTGATTCACCTGAAGATGTAAAAACCATAGGGTGCAAATGGGTCTTCAAGAAGAAGACCAACATGGATGGGAAGGTGCACACCTATAAGGCTAGGCTTGTAGCTAAGGGATATAGGCAGATTCATGGCATCGACTATGATGAAACCTTTTCGCCTGTAGCTATGCTTAAGTCTATTAGAATTTTAATTGCCATAGCCGCATATTATGACTATGAGATATGGCAAATGGATGTCAAAACAGCTTTCCTTAATGGAAAGTTACTTGAGGATGTATACATGATACAATCTGAAGGTTTTGTTAGTCCAGAAAAATTCTAACAAGGTGTGTAAGTTACAGAAATCCATTTATGGATTGAAGCAAGCTTCTAGGAGTTGGAATCTACGTTTTGATGAAGCAATCAAAGAGTTTGGCTTTATCAAGAATGAAGATGAACCCTGTGTATACAAGAAAATTAGTGGGAGCGTAGCACTATTTTTAGTGTTGTATGTCGATGATATCTTACTCATTGGAAATGACATTCCTGCACTACAGACTGTCAAGTCTTGGTTGGGAAAGTGCTTTTCAATGAAAGATATGGGCGAAGCCGCATATATTCTTGGTATCAAGATCTATAGAGATAGATCCAAAAGGATGATTGGTTTAAGTCAAAGTACATACATTGACAAGGTTCTTAGAAGATTTCAAATGGAAAATTCTAAAAGGGGAAACTTGCCAATGTTACATGGTATATCTCTTAGCAAGAATCAAAGTCCTAAGACCAATGATGAGCGAAAGAGAATGAATGGTATTCCATATGCTTCGGCAATTGGGTCTATCATGTATGCTATGTTATGTACTAGACCCGATGTCTCGTGTGCTCTAAGCATGACGAGTAAGTACCAATCGGATCCCGGCGAACCACATTGGATAGCAATCAAGAATATCCTTAAGTACTTACGAAGAACTAAGGATGTATTCTTGGTCTTTGGAGGAATGAAAGAAGATCTTGTAGTGAAAGGCTACACAGATGCTAGCTTCCAAACCGACAAGGATGATTTCAGATCGCAGTCTGGATTTTTGTTTACGCTTAATGGAGGCACTGTGAGTTGGAAAAGTTCCAAGCAAAGTACCGTCGCTGATTCTACAACCGAAGCTGAGTACATAGCGGCATCTGATGCAGCTAAGGAAGCAGTTTGGATCAAAAAGTTCATTAGTGATTTGGAAGTCGATCCAAGCATCAGAGATCCTATTGAACTTTACTGTGAAAATAATGGTGCCATTGCACAAGCAAAGGAACCAAGGTCACACCAGAGATCCAAACACATACTTCGACGTTTCCACATTATCCGAGAGATATGTGAAAGGGAAGACGTAAAGATATGCAGAGTAGACACTGATGACAATGTGGCGGACCCATTAACTAAGGCTCTCCCGCAAGCTAAGCACGATGGTCATGTTAGGTCCATGGGTATTCGATACATGAGAGATTGGGCCTAGTGCAAGTGGGAGACTGTTAGTGTTATGCCCTAGGCCTATGATTGATAGACTTATGTGTTGACATTATTTATTATTATATGAGATGTTTATCATTTGATTATTATATATGCTTTGTATATTTGTTTATAATAATCTCTGTCCCTAATTATTAAGAGAATAATTAGTATAATTGTCAATGGATAATCATACGATGATTATATGCATAGAGATACACATTGAAATTATGGGTACTTGTTAGAGAATAAGTGACTGGACTTGACCCGCATGAGATTTATGTCATGGTCAAATGTCATAATTAAATCTCATAAGGTTACTTCATTTAGTCCCTAGACCTGAGATTATCATGACCTTACATATGATGAAAGTCATGTTTGATTTTAGTCAAACGATATCTTAACACGATATTTATAAAGGCTAATTTTGGCATGATCGGATTCATGATGGGAAGGATGATAAGTCAAGATGGCATTTGTCCCTCAATAGAGAGATGTTTTGCTTGGGCCCCTCGATGAGTGATAATGATGAAAGTGTATGGTCGTATCCCAATATGATTGGAATTATCATTATACTCAAGAATCGAGAAAGCATTGAACAAAGACAAGTTGACGAGGACCATGACTTGTGTTCAATATAACATCGTGAGACAAAGGGAGAAATGAAAGTGTACCATTGGAAACGTGAACTCTTACGTTACATTATTTGGGTAGACATAATGGCTTGCTAGAGTCCGCTTATGTCTTATGAGGGTTGATATGATCGAACTCATTGCCAACATATTGTAATCCTATTGGGTCACACACAACTAGAATGAATTGATTAAACCATTGGAAGAATGATTGAGAAATTCCTCATCAGCCTTGTTAGGCCGTGCGACACAACAGGCCATGTGCTGTGTGTGGTCGTGCGACACAACAAGCCACTGAGGTGGTTTGACAGAATCTTTTCCTAATTTGATTAGAATTCATATTCTATACTAATGTACTATAAATATGAACGTCTGTCAATCCTAAAAAGCTAGCCGAAATTCTCAAAAATAAATAAAAAACATATTCTCAATATTATTCCAAGGTTTATAGGATCTAGAAATCTTCAAGAAATTGTTCTTGGCTTCATTCAAAGGTGTGGATACCGAAAGAGGGTCTTCGCTCGTTCATCGATCAAGGCCTAGAGTTCAAGCAAGTTGAAGAACGAAGTTTGTGATTCGAAATCACATAATCAAATCGTTCGATAGCTAAAGAACGTAAAGCGTTCAAGGTTGGTTACATCTATTTCATAGTTTTTCAAGTTAATTGTATAGAACGGATCCTAGGGCTTCTTGGGTTTTATGTTATTTGATGCTTAATTCCGCTGCGCATGGATTCGTAAAACCCAACAATTACCTGCCAAGGGAAAAGAACAGATTCGCAGATGCCTTAGCTACTCTAGTCTCACTGGTAGAGATCCCCGAGGGAAAGGCCATAAAACCATTCAGAGTGGGTAGAAGAGAAGCCCTGGCTTTTTGTTGTGAAATAGACTTGGGACCCGACCACCTTGGTCACCCAATCCGTCTCGGCATTTGCCAGATCGGATCCTTTTCTATCGACAACCCTACTCGCCCTACAAGTGACGTTGCCGAGGGGCTTCTGTAAGTACCCAAATCTGGCTCATGCCTTCCGGTTAAGTTTCACGGCAATTTCCCGGACTTTCCTAAAGTCCGGGAACAATTCCGGAACTATTCCGAACCTTCCGAGGAATGAAGCGACTGCTTTAAATTAAAAAAGCACGTTTTTCTTAATATGAACACCCTTCTTGAAGTGCCACCTTGCATGATTCTAGAAACATGCTGATTCACAAGGGATAATGCCGCACGGCTGCATTAGGAGGGAACTCCTAGCCGCACGGCCTCATTTGCTCTATCCAGACTGCCTATAAATAGAGGCCTCCTCTACCCATTTTGATATACCAATTTCCAGCATCAAAACTCTATAAAAGCACCCCTACAAAATTTAGGAAGCTGAGAGTGCCAAGAAGCCACCTCCCTCCTCCTTGAAGCCTTCAAAGTTGGTCCATCCACTAGGCAAGCTCCAAAGAAGAAGAGGTCACCACTATTGGTAACCTCTCACCCCCCCCCTTATCTTGCATTACACTTGCTTTATGTGATATACTTGCTCCTTGCATTCATATATTGCTATATCTTGCTTGGGACTTGGTATTTGTTGTTAAAGATCCTATCTTTGAGCATATAAATTATTTTTCCCTCCCTTTGCATCATTTGCATTACCATTGCATCCTTTGCTCATAAAAATGTGATTTTTAGCATCCTTTGCTCATAAAAATGTAGTCTTTGCATTAAAGATGCATCCTTTGCACCTAAAAATCTCTTTTTTACAATAAAAATGCATCCTTTGCATATAAAAATCATGTCTTTACAATAAAGGTGTATCCTTTGCACCTAAAACCCATTTTCATGTATAAAGATGCATCCTTTGCACTAAAAATCATGTCTTTATAATCAAAGTAGCATCCTTTGCTTTCAAAATGTAGTCTTTATGCATCCTTTGCATATAAAACACTATTTTTCCATATAAAAATGCATCTTTTGCATTAAAAATCCTTTCTTTACATAAGAAGCATCCTTTGCAATCAAAGAGCATCCTTTGCACCCAAAAATGTCATCTTTTCCTTAAAAATGTCATTTTTATTATAAAACATGCATTCCCCTAGTCCCCAATTGGTACTTAATGCAACCTTCGAAATGGACCGGTGTAAAGATCCTATCTTTACATCGTTTCTTCCATTAAAGGTTCCACAATCTCTTTAGAAAGGGATAAACCTTGAACCTATATCTCCGATTATCACTTGAGACGAGCATGATAGCTCCAATATAAGTTCAATCGTCTCAAGGTGTAGGATCAATGGGCTAAGGTAACTCTTTTCTAAAGAACCCCATTTTGGACTACAAAAGAGAGTCCTTCTCTCGATCACGCAAGACCCAAGGTCAAATAGCGATGATCACAAGTCCAAGATGAGGACGGGATCAAAGTCCCGAACACATAAAAATTCAAGGAATCCCGAGCGACAACCAACTAAATGGTTTATACGTCCGGAAGACAACTTGGAACATTTCCCCCCCCCCCCTCTTTTCAACACATGCACACAAGAAAGCACACAAGCAAGCACGAAAAATAGAATCTAGGGAGACTTGCTACGGCAAGGCACCTTGGGTGAACGACGATCCGTTCTTCCCAAGGGGTAACTTAACCTCCAAACCCTAAAATCCTTTTTTTCAAAGTTTTGAGGAAATCAAAATGGCGTGGCGACTCCGTTTTTCAAATTAAACCGGATGTTTTCAAACTCGCGTGAATCCAATCTAAAAAAAAACAAAAAATAGAATTTGGGCACACATTCACAGTTGGTTAGAGCTATTAAAAGACTATGATTGTGTCATTTCTTATCATTCGGGGAAGGCTAATGTGGTGGCGGATGTGATTAGCCGAAAGGCTTATCTATCAACATTGGTGTCCCGTGAATCGAGAAGTGAGATGTTATTTGCGAATGTTCGAGCAATCCCTACCTTATATGGAGATCTTATGGAAGCTCAACAAAATGATACAGAATTAAAGAAATTTTGGGGAAGTTACAAGATGGAAAGATCGGGGAGTTTGTGTTGAACAAAGATGGGATTTTAACCTTCCAAGGCAGAATTTGCGTACCTTCTTCAACGGAGATCAAAAGGCAAGTTTTAGAGGAAGGCCACAAATCCAGATTTGCTATTCATCCGGGAAGCACGAAGATGTATCAGGACTTGAAGAGAGGTTATTGGTGGAATGGAATGAAAAAGGAAATTGCGGAGTTTGTGTCAAAGTGCTTGACTTGTCAGCAGATTAAAGTCGAGCATCAGAGACCGGCGGGACTACTTCAACCATTGGATATTTCGAAATGGAAGTGGGAAGGAATTCTGATGGATTTCGTGACTGGATTACCTCCTACCTCGAATAAGATGGATGCCATTTGGGTGATAGTGGATAGATTGACAAAGTCGGCTCACTTCCTACCTGTTTCAACGAAGTATTCGATGGAGAGGTTGGCATAGTTGTATCTTCGGGAGATTATTAGGCTTCATGGAGTACCGGTCAACATTGTTTCAGATCGGGATCTAAGGTTCACATCTAGATTTTGGAAGGCTTTGCACGAGGCTTTGGGTTCCAAGTTGAGTTTTAGCACGGCGTTTCATCCTCAGACCGATGGGCAGACTGAGAGAACTATTCAGATTCTTGAGGACATGTTACGGGAGTGTGTGATGGATTTCCACTCATCTTGGGAAGATCATTTGCCGTTGGTTGAGTTCGCGTATAATAATAGCTATCAGTCCAGCATTGAGATGGCACCGTATGAGGCGTTGTATGGGAGGAAATGTCGCTCTCCAATGTGTTGGGATGAGGTTGGTGAAGCGAGACTTTGGGGGCCAGATTTGGTTCGGGATTCAACGGAGAAGATCAAAGTGATTCGAGACAGATTGAAGACAGTTCAAAATCGACAGAAAAGCTACGCCGACAACAGAAGAAGGGATTTATCGTTTCAAGTTGGTGACTTCATGTTTTTTAAGATCTCTCCTGAGGACGGGGATAAAGAGGTTTGGTAATAAGGGTAAGTTGGCACCGAGATTCGTTGGTCTGTTTGAAATTTTAGAGAAGATTGGTGAGTTGGCTTATCGATTGGCTTTGCCTCCATCTCTTTCGTCTCTCCATGATGTATTCCATGTCTCCATGTTGCGAAAGTATTGCTACGATCCTTCTCATGTCTTGAGTTCTCCTCCCAAAGTTGTTCAAGCGGATATGACTTATGTGGAGGAACCATTGAGAGTTGTTGAATCACAAGTCCGGGAGCTTCGAACCAAAAGTATTCCGGTCGTGAAAATCCTTTGGAAGAATCATACTATTGAGGAAGCTACTTGGGAGTTGGAATCAGAAATGCAAGATAAGTATCCTTGGTTGTTAGAGTATGAAAGTAAGTCAATTTAAAATTTGGGGCAAATTTTCTTAAAGGGGGAGTGAGTGTCACGACCCTAATCTTAGGCACTATTTTGGTCACGTGTTGGGCACGTGGGGTGGGGTGCATTGCATCTTATGTTAGGCATTATATGATAATTTCAATGTTAATGTGTTCATTTTGATATTTGATAACTTATGTGATATTTTAGTTATGTTAATAAATTTAAGTTAATGATTAAATGTCTAAATGAAATAAATCGGAAAGTGTGCAGTGAAATTATAATATTTGAAATTTTAAATAAAAAGTTGTATAAAGTTCATTGAGGTGCTAATGTGTCATAGTGGAAACATAAGGTAGTTAGTTGTAGTGATTCAAGCATTGGAGGAGCTAAAGTGAAAATATCTAAATGTTTATCCTTGGGTTTGTTTGAGAAGCTTCATTTCATTTCTTCCTTAGCTCATTTATCTTCTCTAATGCCATGGAAAAGCTTCAACCTAGGGTTACCTTCCATAAATTCTCCTAAATTCACTCCTTGTCCGTTCTTCGATCCGTCTTCACCAAAACGTTCGGGAAGCCGAGTGGAACATTTCTAGCCGATTAAAGTTTTTCTTATTTTTGAATTATTTTGGTAAGTTATTATGTTCTTTTCTTTAAATTGATTCATTTGATGTTATTTTTGAATTAAATGATATTTAAATATTGAGTGCCAATTTTTGGTATTTTATTTGGTTTTTTGAATAAATAGAAGTTTGGTTTGAAGGAGTATAGTGAGTAGTTGGTGTAATGGTTAGGTTTAAGGGAAAAGGTTGGTATATTTGTGTCACATGGCTTTGTGGGAATATGTTATGTGGTTTGGACGGTGTGGAATTGGTTTGGAAAAGGTATACTGAAGTGTGGTTGGTATAGCTGATATTAATGTAGAATAGTATGATCAAAAGGTCATTTTCTTTCCAAGGCTGCTGATGTTTTGACATCAGTATGGCATTCTGATGAAGGGCACGACTCGTGCCCTGTAGCACGAGTCGTCCCCCCTTTGAGAAGTCGTGAAACGAATCGTGTAGTTTGATGTACTCGTGATGGGATTGGGCACGAGTCGTGCCCTGCTCTGTTCACTCTGTATCAGTTTTCAAGCCTTTTAAGTCTTAGCTCCCTAACACCTCTTTTAATATAATTGGACCCTAATCAAAGTACAATAATTAAGCTATCCAATGGTGTCTTAACATGTCAAAATGGATATGAGGAAGAGGTTTAAATATTGTATTGAATATGGTTGAAAGGCGTGTTGGAACCTTGGCCAAAGTTGTTCAAACTTGGTAATTCAATCTTGAACCTTTATAAGGGGTACTCAATGTTGTGTAATGAATATGTAGGGCTTGCTTGTGATGCATTGTGCCATACTTGGTTACATATTCATTGTTTGTTGTTCAGACAGTGTATGAAATATATGTTGCACTATTGTATTGGTTTGAACATGAGTATGAATACCATGTTGTTGCTTTGATATCCCTATGGTGGATTTATTTTCAAGTATCTATTATATGCTTGAATATGTTTCAATCAGCTGATGTTTAGGGGTATAATGGAATACGATCAATTATGGAAATTGTTCTATAAGGTGATCGAATTACATTATACATGAGACTGTCCCCTTCTGTGGCCACAGATTGGGGTGATAGCTTCTATATTGAGCCAAAAGACTTATATATTGCTAGTATCTTATATGGTTCTCTGAAATATGAGTCTTATAAGATGTGAATATGCTCAAGCAGTTCACAAAAGAAGGGAGATTTACTCCCACGTTGTAATACATATTGTTCAGACGGGAAAGGTAAACTAAGGTAATGTAATGTGTTTACCGCTTTACCAATGTGTTGTGAGCAACCTTGTTATGTGTTACATCTTATATGGCATCTTGTTGCATCATAATAACTTATTGAGATTTACTCTCACCCCTTCTCCCTTTACTGTTTTAGATCGAGCCGAGACAGGTGGACCAAACCAATAAGGCCGGAAAGGAGTTTGGACAGCGTTCTTTTTTGGTTGTCAGGGTATGTAAATGGTTTGAGGTTGGGAGTAGTAGTGGATGTTATTCTTTCGGGGAGATTGTATATAGAACTTTTATAAAAAAAAAATCAGTTGTGCTTATGTTGTAACTAAATATGGGGTTGGTTTTCTTTCAAAGTTGGCTTTTGTAAACCTTTACAATTGTGTTCATTTTGTAACTAACCAGGTTGTTATCTTTTGAAAGTTATTTTATAACTTTCCTCCCAAGTGGAGATGTGTTGAGTGGGTTTCATGATTGAAATGTGAAAGTTGTTTTATCTATCAAAGTTAAACAAAAGTTTTTAAAATTTAGGTGGTTTGTTTAGTAAAGGGATCCTTCGGCTTGGGGCACGAGCTAAGGTTCCGGGTCGGGGTCCCCACAGTTGGTATCAGAGCTCGGTTTAGAAGTCAAGGGTAGATGTCTAGATTAAGGGGGAGTGTGTGATAACTGACGATGAGTGTTTGATGCAGGGGTTTGTGTCATGGCGGGAAATGATGATGATCAGCATAGAGCTCCGGAGAATGAGGGTAATTCTGGGGCAGGTGGTAATCAGAACGCAGAGATGATGAACGTGTTCAGAGTCTTCTTGCAAAATATGGCAACTTAAGGTCAAGCTCAACATCAACCGGAGGGACGTCAAGGGGATGGATTGGAGAAGTTTGTGAAGATGGCTCCACCAAGTTATAGTGGGGATCCAGATCCGCTAAAGGCAGAAAGATGGCTAGAGGCGATGAAAAAGATATTCGCGGCTATGGAAAGTCCGGATGAAGAGAAGGTGAGATGTGCCATTTTCAAACTTGAAGGACCAGCAGAACATTGGTGGCATATTGTGAAGGAGAGTTGGGATCATGATCACACGCCACAGACGTGGGAGAATTTCACCCGAAAGTTCAGAGAACACTTTATTCCAATGGTTACTCGAGACAAGAAGGAGGTTGAGTTCTTGAGGCTAGAGCAAGGAACTATGACGGTGGCTCAGTATTCGGCAAAGTTCACAGAGTTGGCTAGGTATTGTCCTCACTTGGTACCGGAGGAGGAGAGAAGAGTTTACCGATTTGTAAAAGGTTTGAGGCTCGAGTTTAGGAAGCAACTGTTGACGCACGATTTCACCGATTTTCAGGCGGCAGTGAATAGGGCGTACCAGATTGAAAATGATATTGAGGAGCACCATGGAAAATCCGAAGGGGGTAGTATAAGCAAACCGAGGTTTCAAGGTCAAGGCTTGGGGCAGAATAGAGGACAGCCAAGGTCTTCAGCTCCGGGGAATGTACGAGGGGGAAATGTTACAGCTCCTGCAACTCGGCCAGCATCCAGTCAGTTTGGGACGATGTGTAACTTTTGCAAGAAAGTGGGGCATTCTGAGGATAGATGTTGGAGCAAGCAAGGCAAGTGCCTTGAGTGTGGAGCAATGGGTCACTTCAAGAGGAATTGTCCTAGGTTGCAGCGGGGGCAAGCTTTGGGTAGCGGACAACAAGGGGGCCAACAAAGAGGTGGTGTGAAGAGAGACAATGAAGGGAAACCGAAGGACAAAAGTGCAAGGGCGAGTTTTTGCTATGGGTCATGGAGAGGTAGATTCCACCGCTGTTATTAGAGGTATAGTACCTGTCTCAGGAGTCAAGGCTCGTATTCTTATAGATCCCGGGTCGTCCTATTCTTATGTGGCATCGCATTTTGCATTTACTTTGCATAAATTGCCTAAGATTATGCCTTATGTGCTGGAGGTCTCTACTCCTATGGGAGAGTGCCTTGAATCTTCTTTGGTTTATCATGGTTGTAATGTGGTTATATGTGGGCATGTATTGCCAGTTGATTTGGTAGAGTTACCAATCCGTGATTTTGATGTTATTCTTGGCATGGATTGGTTGAGTAGTTGTCATGCTTTGGTAGACTGTCGTAAGAAGCAAGTCTCCTTTTCTATGCCTAATGTGCCTTTATTTGTGTTTGATGCGGATAAGTCTTTATTTGGTATTCATGTTATATCTGCATTAAAGGCTAGAAAGTTGTAATCTAAAGGGTGTGAAGGGTATTTGGCTTATGTGTTAGACTCGAGTAAGAAGTCACCCGAGTTATCTCATGTCCCAGTTGTGAATGAATTCGTAGATGTGTTTTCAACTGAATATTCTATGCCTCCGGATAGGGAAGTGGAGTTTTGCATTGATTTAGTGCCAGGTACTTCACCAATATCCAAAGAACCATATCGAATGTCTCCAGCTGAGTTGAAAGAATTGAAGATTCAGTTGCAAGAATTGTTAGATAGGGGCTTCATTTGTCCGAGTGTCTCACCCTGGGGAGCACCGGTCTTGTTTGTAAGGAAGAAGGATGGAACGTTGAGATTATGCATTGACTATAGATTGTTGAATCAAGCAACTATCAAGAATAAGTACCCTCTTTTGCACATTGATGATTTGTTCGATCAGCTTCAAGGTTCTGTGATATACTCCAAGCTTGACTTGCGTAGTGGATACCATTAGTTGAAGATCTGACCAGATGACATCTCCAAGACAGCCTTCAGAACGAGGTATGGCCATTATGAATTCGTTGTTATGCCTTTCGGGTTGACTAATGCACCAGGGGTATTTATGGATATGATGAACCGAATTTTCAAGCCTTACCTTGATATTTTTGTGGTAGTTTTTATTGATGATATTCTTGTGTATTCAAAATCCCGGGAAGATCATGAGGAGCATTTACGGATTGTCTTATCTGTGATTCGTGAGAAACTATTGTTTGCGAAGTTTAGCAAATGTGAGTTTTGGCTAGAACAGATTTCTTTCTTGGGTCACGTGGTTTCAAGTTCGGGTATTGCCGTGGATCCTTCGAAGATCGAGGCTGTGGTCAACTGGAAACAACCTTCAACAGTGACTGAAGTCCGTACCTTTCTTGGGTTGGCGGGGTACTACCGAATATTTATAGAGGGATTTTCGAGAATTGCAACTCCGTTGACAAGATTGACTCGGAAGGATATATCTTTTGTGTGGGATGCTAAATGTGAAGCAAGTTTTGCCGAGTTGAAGAAGAGAGTGACTTCAGCCCCGATTCTTACCCTTCCAGATGGATGCGAGAATTTTGTGATTTTCAGTGATGCCTCGAAGGAAGGAATGGGTTGTGTGCTTATGCAAAATGGGAAAGTGATTGCTTATGCTTCGAGGAAGTTAACACCGGCGGAGCAGAATTATCCTACTCACGACATGGAATTGGATGCGATTATCTTTGCGTCGCATAAGTGGAAGCATTATCTATATGGAGTAAAATTTGAGATTTTTACCGATCACAAGAGTCTGAAATATTTGTTTGCGTAGAAAGAATTGAACAACAGGCAGAGGCGTTGGTTAGAGCTATTGAACGACTATGATTGTGTCATTTCTTATCATCCGGGAAAGGCTAATGTGGTGGCGGATGCGATTAGCTGAAAGGCTTATCTATCAACATTGGTGTCCCGTGAATCGAGAAGTGAGATGTTATTTGCGAATGTCCGAGCAATCCCTACCTTATATGGAGATCTTATGGAAGCTCAACAAAATGATACTGAATTAAAGAAAAATTTGGGGAAGTTACAAGATGGAAAGATCGGGGAGTTTGTGTTGAACAAAGATGGGATTTTAACTTTCCAAGGTAGAATTTGCGTACCTTCTTTACCGGAGATCAAAAGGCAAGTTTTAGAGGAAGGCCACAAATCCAGATTTGCTATTCATCCGAGAAGAACGGAGATGTATCAGGACTTGAAGAGAGGTTATTGATGGAATGGAATGAAAAAGGAAATTGCGAAGTTTGTATCAAAGTGCTTGACTTGTCAGCAGATTAAAGCCGAGCATCAGAGACCGGCGGGACTACTTCAACCATTGGATATTCCAGAATGGAAGTGGGAAGGAATTTCGATGGATTTCGTGACTGGATTACCTCCTACCTCGACGAAGATGGATGCCATTTGGGTGATAGTGGATAGATTGACAAAGTCGGCTCACTTCCTACCTATTTCAACGAAGTATTCGATGGAGAGGTTGGCACAGTTGTATCTTCGCGAGATTGTTAGGCTTCATGGAGTATCGGTCAACATTTTTTCAGATCGGGATCCGAGGTTCACATCTAGATTTTGGAAGGTTTTGCATGAGGCTTTGGGTTCCAAGTTGAGTTTTAGCACGGCGTTTCATCCTCAGACCGATGGGCAGACTGAGAGAACTATTCAGATTCTTGAGGACATGTTACGGGCGTGTGTGATGGATTTCCTCTCATCTTGGGAAAATCATTTGCCGTTGGTTGAGTTCGCTTATAATAACAGCTATCAGTCCAGCATTGAGATGGCACTGTATGAGGCGTTGTATGGGAGGAAATGTCGCTCTCCAATGTGTTGGTACGAGGTTGGTGAAGCGAGACTTTGGGGGCCATATTTGGTTCGGGATTCAACGGAGAAGATCAAAGTGATTCGAGACAGATTGAAGACAGTTCAAAGTCGCAGAAAAGCTACGCCGACAACAGAAGAAGGGATTTATCGTTTCAAGTTGGTGACTTCGTGTTTTTGAAGATCTCTCCGAGGACGGGGATTAAGAGATTTGGTAATAAGGGAAATTTTTCTTTAAGGGGGAGTGAGTGTCACGACCCTAATCTTAGGCACTATTTTGGTCACGTGTTAGGCACGTGGGGGTGGGGTGCATTGCATCTCATTTTAGGCATTATATGATAATTTCAATGTTAATGTGTTCATTTTGATATTTGATAACTTATGTGATATTTTAGTTATGTTAATAAATTTAAGTTAATGATTTAATGTCTAAATGAAATAAATAGGAAAGTGTGTAGTGAAATTATAATATTTGAAATTTTAAATAAAAAGTTGTATAAAGTTCATTGAGGTGCTAATGTGTCATAGTGGAAACCTAAGGTAGTTAGTTGTAGTGATTCAAGCATTGGAGGAGCTAAAGAGAAAATATCTAAATGTATATCCTTGGTTTTGTTTGAGAAGCTTCATTTCATTTCTTCCTCAGCTCATTTCTCTTCTCTAATGCCATGGAAAAGCTTCAACCTAGGGTTACCTTCCATAAATTCTCCTAAATTCACTCCTTGTCCGTTCTTCGATCCGTCTTCACCAAAACGTTCGGGAAGCCGAGTGGAACATTTCTAGCCGATTAAAGTTTTTCTCATTTTCGAATTATTTTGGTAAGTTATTATGTTTTTTTCTTTAAATTGATTCAGTTGATGTTATTGTTGAATTAAATGATATTTAAATATTGAGTATCAATTTTTGGTATTTTATTTGGTTTTTGGAATAAATAGAAGTTTGGTTTGAAGGAGTATAGTGAGTTGTTGGTGTAATGGTTAGGTTTAAGAGAAAAGGTTGGTATATTTTTGTTACATGGCTTTGTGGGAATATGTTATGTGGTTTGGAAGGTGTGGAATTGGTTTGGAAAAGGTATACTGAAGTTTGGTTGGTATAGCTGATGTTAATGTAGAATGGTATGATCAAAATGTCATTTTCTTTCCAAGACTGCTGATGTTTTGACATCAGTATGGCATTCTGATGAAGGGCACGACTCATGCCCTGTAGCACAAGTCGTCCCCCCTTTGAGCAGTCGTGAAACGAATCATGTGGTTTGATGTACTCTTGCTGGGATTGGGCACGAGTCGTGTCATGGGGCACTGTGAGGACCCCGATCCGAACTCAAGTTTTGGATTCAATTTAATTAAATTTGGGCTTACACTAATTGCTAAGAAGCAATTAGAGTCCAAAAATCCCAAGAAACACCAATCCATTGGGCCTGCCCACCACTCGGCCCATTATGGCCAAAAGATGTACGCCGTAGGTCAAACCAAAGGGGCACTAAGGCGGTTTAACTGCCTATGTCGTGCGACATAAGAAGCCCCTGCAGCCCACCAATCCATTGGGCCTGCCAGCCACTCGGCCCATTATGGCCAAAAGATGTACGCTGTCGTCCGACAAGGGACACTAAGGTGGTTTAACTGCCTATGTCGTGCGACATAAGAAGCCCCATCAGAATGCCTATAAATAGAAGGCATGGCTGATCATTTTGAGAGGAGGCAAGGAAGAGAGCCAAAGTGAGGGTCAAAACTCTGAGAGTAATATCAGTAAAATAGGGGAAACTCTTGCCAAATAGAGTCTCTCCCTCTCTCTCACACACACACACACTCACCTCCCTCCTCACACACACACACTTCAAGGTCAAGACTCCAAGAAGCTTCCTTTGGTGGTGATTGAAGGGGTAGACACCATACTATTGGTGATTCTACTTTGTGGACTACAATAGGTAGACACTAAACCTCTCTCTCCCTTTAAATAAAGTCTTTAAATATACCTTGCATGCATACTTGCTCTCTTACCATGTAGAAATTGGGATTTTGCATGACAAAGGTGGTGGAGAAGTGAATCTTCAATATTCACTTCTCCCCACCTCAGATCTGGACATTTGGTGGTACACACACTAATAAAGTTTCAATCTTTGCCTAGCTACATTGGGTTAGGAAGTGATGGCTACTTCAAAGTGGCCATAAAACGTGTGATTTATCACATTTGGTCACTAAAGCCATGTGATCTTCCCATAATACCCATATTATAGTATTATATTACTTTCTACAGTCAATAAATATGCTTGGTTTGCTTGGGGAACAAAGGAGGAACCAAACAGATCAAGGGCATTGAAACAGGCTCCCCATGTCGTGCGACATAAGTCTCCATGGAGACCCTGTGTCATACGACATGGGACTCCCAGAAGGCTGCAAAGCCATTCTTGGACTTCAGAATCTGCTAGGCCTATCCCTTTGTGACTCAAAGCCTACCTAAGCATCTTCTGGCTCATAAGCCACTATTTGGGTGCCTAAACTCAGTTTGGACGCAACCTACTTGACGGAAGAGGATCACCATATGACATAAAAGACTTCAAAAGACTCTATGTCATGTGACATCCGTGTCGACAAAGCCTATCGTGACTTTGTCCACTCCCATCAACCCCAAACTGGGTTCTAGACCACTAAATAGTGTCCTAAATGAGCAAAATAATGTCTTTTTATTTCTCGAGTAGCTTTACCTCTGTAAGGGACAATCTATCTCAAAACCTCTGCCTTGTGATAAAAGATATCACGTGTAAAAAGGGTGCGGCCCCCTATCATGGCTCGCAAGTTGTATTCAGTTCCATACCATTAATGAAATCTAAGGCTTGCACACTTTACTTGTTGACACACATCGCACACACATTTTTGAATGTCCATATTTGTCCAAATGTTGATTGAAAGTCCCGAAAGGGGCGTGTTGGGTGAACTCTCTAGTTCTTCCCAACACGTAACCAGACTCCCGGACTCAAAATCTCTTAAAATTAGGTTTTTCAATGTTTTCCTCTAAAAACGGCGTGGCGACTCAAAAAGAAAATATAAATTTTCACATTTTTTCGGGCGAGCGTTCATTCAGGCACGAGTCGTGCCCTGCTCTGTTCACTCTGTATCAGTTTTCAAGCCTTTTATGTCTTAGCTCCCTAACACCTCTTTTAATATAATTGGACCCTAATCAAAGTACAACAATTAAGCTATCCAATAGTGTCTTCACTTGTCAAAATGGATATGAGGAAGAGGTTTAAATATTGTATTGAATATGGTTGAAAGGCATGTTGGAACCTTAGCCAAAGTTGTTCAAACTTGATAATTCAATCTTGAACCTTTATAAGGGGTACTCAATGTTGTGTAATGAATATGTAGGGCTTGCTTGTGATGCATTGTGCCATACTTGATTACATATTCATTGTTTGTTGTTCAAATAGTGTATGAAATATATGTTGCACTATTGTATTGGTTTGAACATGAATATGAATACCATGTTGTTGCTTTGATATCCCTATGGTGGATTTATTTTCAAGTATCTATTATGTGCTTGAATGTGTTTCAATCAGCTAATGTTTAGGGGTATAATGGAATATGATCAATTATGGAAATTGTTCTATAAGGTGATCGAATTACATTATACCTGTGATTGTCTCATTCTGTTAAATGTGTGGCTATGCATATAGATACAAAATCCGCTATTTCTTTTTTCATCCCATTCCACCAATATCCTCGTTTCAAATCTTGGTACATCTTCGTGCTACCCGGATGAACAGCGAACTCGGACTTATGACCATCCTCTAGAACACGTCTCTTGATCTCCGGTGATGAAGGAACACAAATACGACCTCGGAAAGTAAGGAGTCCATCTCTATTCAAAGAAAAATCCCCGGTTTTACCATCTTGAACTTATCCCAATATTTTCTTCAATTCCGTAACACCCAATTAGACTATCTATTCAAAGAAAAATCCCCGGTTTTACCATCTTGAACTTGATCTCCGGTGATGAAGGAACACAAATATGATGAAGGAACACAAATACAACGAGCCATAACACCCAATTAGACTATCAATTCTTAACTTAATGGTGAATCAATATTCAACCAAAGCAAGTAGATCCGCATACTCACATCACATTTTTAAATGCGTGGCTATGCATATGAACAAACTCACAACACATCCAAGGATGGTGGCTATGTTCAAAAATGGGATAATCTTACATTAAGAATTGAAAGCCTTTGAGTAAACCAAAATCAGAAATAGAATGAAGTTTATGAATATAATACTCTTAGACAAGATGAGTATCATGAACAAGAACAAAAACTAAATGAAATCATACAAGAATTAAAGCATAAGGCTTTATAAAAATTTCAAACTCAATCTAGTATATGAGTAGGCTCTGATACCAATTGTTGAAACATTAACGATCCATTAACCATGAACCGACTCACAACTAGATTAAGAAGAGAAGGAGAAGAAGAAGAAGAATAATACGGAAGCGTGTACCTTGTGATTTCATGATTGTTCTTTGTTCTTGAGTAAAAGGATGAAGTATGAAGATAGTCTTTGAAGAAAGGAAGAGTAGATCTTCTAAATGATTGTGCCTTATTCTCTTGTCTTCTTTGATCTTTATGAAGAGTTTATAAATGAGAAAAATAATCAAAATTTTAGTCCCTTCTATGGCTGATGGAATGGCCTTTATATAGAAGGGAATAGGCACCTCACTTAGGGACTACACCTATTCATGTATAAGAGTTTACCATTATGCCCATCATTTAATGGTAGCTTTATACTATGGAATTCTACACATTATGTTGAGTTCTATACTTTATACCATATATTATAATATTGATCATTATATTATTAAGTATTTATATGTTATATTAATTCATGTTCTTACATGCACAACTGCACACACACGCACCCATGTGAGTAACCTAGTGTCCGCGATGACAAATTTTAATTCACATTTAGATTTGTGATTCAATATTGTAAAATCATTAAGAGTAATTATGTACATATGTTGAAAAATACTCTCTCAATTCCTAAAAAATTGTTTTGTTGTAATGCAATTAAATTATTAAGGAAGAGTTTCATCTTCTTGTACTTTAGTAGATTTGCACTAACATTCATGCCTAAGTTTAGAAATGGAATATACTTTTTGGGACAAGTCAAAATGGCAAATGGGACAATCTTTCAAGAACGGAGGGAGTATGTTTAAATTTAACATTCTTCAATTATTTTTGAAATTAAAGTCGGAATATTTATATAGGCAGCACATACTTATAATAATGGCAGTATTAACTCTCACAATTTATTCATCTATGGTCCATCTTCTATATTCGGTTGGAACTCATGGAGGAGAGTTTACACATGAATCTTGTCCTTAGTTATATTCTCGTAAGAATATTTCTTCTATTATATATTTGTTTGTGATCAATGGCCTTTTGATAATTTTCTTCACAAATGCCTTTACAAACAAATGCTATAATATATTAAATGATTATAAATTTATAAAAAAATTATTAGGAGTAAGAGGTTTGATTCGTATCAAGAAGGTTTGAGATCAAATCTAACTTAACCATTCAATTTGGCTTTGTTTTTAAGTACGAGTGATTTGCGATCAAGTTTGATTTTTAATTATAGGCGGTTTGATTCGATTTCGAAAGCTAAAAAATTACATGGTTATAATTAGGATTGTGCAAAAAAATCGTGAAATCGAATCACACCGATATAATCAAAGTGGACTAATAAAAACCAAATCAAATCAATAATATTGGTCTGATACTGATTCCAAATTGACAAAAACTCATGTGAGAACACTATGACCCGTCTCATCCATGAGACGGGTCGGATCCATGACCCGCCCAAAAATGCTCTGCAGAGAGACGGTGTCGAGCTCGTTGTTGTTAAGAAATACCCGGTGAAATTTTTAACCCGGAACGAAATATTGTCCGACTCAATCCCAGTCAATAAATTACAGTTATTGATGAAATTATCATTTATGAATCTGTGCTCTCGTCTGATTTTTCCAGGTGGAGCTGAAAGGTTAATTGTTGATGCAGCAGTGGAACTTGCATCCTATGTGCATAATGTTCATATTTTCACCTCACCCCATGATAAAACTCGCTGTTTTGAGTGGAGGAGGGGTCGTCGTCGGTAGGGTGGTCGGAGTGGGAGGCGTCGCCGAAAGGTGGGGATGGCAGAGGTCACCGGAGGAGGCCCCATGGTCGCCGGCCAAATGAGAAAGGAGAGAGAGAGAAAGTGACGAAGCTTTCAGTAAAAAAAATAAAAAGTGAAAAGTAATAGTTACTATAACATAATGTAATAATTGTATGCATATAAAGTAATAGTTTGTATACATTAAAGTAATACATATATACAGAAAAGTAATAGTGTTTTTCCATATGTTTTATTCGTTTGGCAAAAGTAATACTTATTATAACTAAAATAAGTTATTACATTTCAAATGTAATACATATAGTTTGTATTATAATACATATAGTTTGTATTACATTTGAAAAAATGGGTAAAAATAATACATATATACAGAAAAGTAATAGTGTTTTTCCCCATGTTTTCTTCGTTTGGCAAAAGTAATACTTATTATAGCTAAAATAAGTTATTACATTTCAAATGTAATACATATAGTTTTTATTACATTTGAAAAAATGGGTAAAAATAATACATATATACAGAAAAGTAATAGTGTTTTTCCCTATGTTTTCTTCGTTTGGCAAAAGTAATACTTATTATAACTAAAATAAGTTATTACATTTCAAATGTAATACATATAGTTTGTATTACATTTGAAAATGGGTAAAAAACGAGCTTTTGTTTTTTTTAAAACAGGTATTACGTTTACTTATTAACAATGTTACTTTATATGTATACAGTCATTACATTAAGAGATGGTAACTATTACTTTTTCTAAACGTAATACCTGTTTTAAAAGGCATGGGCTGCCATTTAAAACGTAATACCTGTTTTAAATGGGTCGACCCGTCTCATGCATGAGACGGATCCCCTTGTTCTCACAGGAGACTAACTCTTCCAAATTTATATGGAACCAACTATTTGATCTAATCCTAATTTTGATTCCAAATTTCGATGTGATTCAGCTTAAACCTTTCCATAATTCGATTGAGTCTAATTTTTTTCCCAAACCTATATTAGCGTTCGCATGTAATTAGGTTAAATCAAACTAATGGAACCATTTACCCCCTAAAGTTTATGACTTTTAAATTGCTTGCAATTATATGGCGTTGTCAAGAATTGTATTTGTGTAAATGCTATTTACATTTTACTAGTTAATAACCCGTCGAAATTTGACGGGAATAATAAAGCTAATCAATTAAGAAAAATTGATGCAAATCATTTTTAGAGAGAGTGAGAATCTTAAAACTATAGTACAGAATTAAAGTTGGGACCTCTTCAACAACCAACTGGAAACATCTATTAAAATAATTAAGTAATTTTATGAGGGTCTCAATCATTCAATTCTTTATAATCAAACCATCTATTAAGAAAGTTTGGGAATGAAATGCTAAATGTCATCTATATCTTATTACAACCAACTGAAAACATCAGGGAGAAAAAGCAAAATTCCTTTTTTCAAATTCACCGTAACCAACCTGTCTCTCAAGATCCTCACCTGCAAAGACACATGATTAAAATCAGAAATTAAAAGCAACTATAGCCGATGTCAACATGCCTTTGGCCAAAGCAATTCCAATAGTCTTCAAAGCCTCAGCCAACATAAACCATTTCTAGCCAGCTTTATTCACAACCGCAGCCCTACCAATAATCTTCCAAAACACAGCTACACCAACTGCCTTCAAAAACGCAAGCAGCATAAACCGCATCTATCTCACTTTATTTACAACTGCAGCTGTGACCCTGGCCATATCAAACTGCCTCCAGCCATCCATAGCTAACTCAAAAGTGACCAAACAAACCGCACCATACAAAACCGCATCAAGCTTGACCAAACTATACCAACACAACCGCATTAAAACAATACACTTCCACCAAAACTGCTTCTGAAACCGCACCAAAATTAAAGGGCTAAAAACCATGCCACAACTATCCAGCTGCCATCTCAGCCAAACCAACTGCATCATCTCCAAAACCTTAGCTAAAACTTCATTCAAATTAAACTGGGATGGAGGGAGTACATACTATTTCTAAAAGTTTGCCAACATATATATTTAAGGGAAAACTTCATTTTTGTCCATCGTACTTTGGGGCGTGTTTCACTTTTACCCGAACTTTATTTTTTTTCATTTTTGCCATTGTACTACAAACGATGATGTCATTTTACACACAAATCTGTTATTTAGACCCAAATTTATTTCATTTTTACCATCGTCCTACAAACAATATTGTCATTATTTACCCAATTTGTTATAAAAGGACACCATTGTTTGAAGTACGATGGTAAAAATGAAAATAAAGTTTGATGGTAAAAGTGAAACACGTCCCAAAGTACGATGGACAAAATGAAGTATTGTGTATATTTAAAAAAAACCCAACATTACCCCCACCGCACTCCCAACCCAATGATGTATACTTAAAAAGTAACATTTATAAAACTACAGAATTTTCTCAGTCCAATGCAAAAGGAAGAAATGGATGGAAAAATCACTGCCAAAGGCGAATGTGTGAACAGGCACATTTGTACCACTATAAATACTGTCAGTTTCAATTGGTAGATCAAAAAAGCATGAACATGTTTCAAAAATGCAATAGAAGAGAAACCAATGCCTACCTTTGTAAGTACCCAAATCCGGATCGTCAAAATCCGTCAGAAAGTTAACCGAAATCCGTTAACTGGCCCGCTCTAGGTTAACCGGAACTCGTTAAGCTCCCCGTTGCCATGCCAACGAGACGTCCTGGGACTGCCCCGTGCATCCCGACGTCGAAACGTACTTAACACGTGTCATCTCACGTGAAAGAACGGCTTTCCCTGAGAAACGCACTTTCCTAAGATTCTTTCTAGGGCGCTTTTGACATTTTTCGGACTGTTATTTAAAAAACGGACAAAACCGGGACCGGGGAACGAACTCCCATGCAAATGGTGAGTCATGGGACACGTGGCAGCCATGCCACCTCCCTCCCATCACCCTTCAATCAGAAATCAAATGGAAAAGACTAAAATACCCCTGGTATACAGTCTCAGTCCGACCGGACTCCCTCTGCAGTCTTCAAAAATTGCCAGCAAGTCCCTCAAATTTCCAAAGTTTCACAAAACCCCCTGGATTTCAGCCTAAGACTGGCCGGACTCCTACTGAAAATTCACCTATAAATAGAAGTTGCTGTCAAAGCCAAAAAGACAACATTTTTCACTCCCAAAATCACTTCACCCACGGCCCAAACTGAGTTTCACCCTTCCCTCACCACTCCGAAACTTCGTTCCAAACTACTTTCCGTATCCCGTATACACCTCCCGAGCCAAAGGAGTCGACCCTAGCCATAGGTATAACTCCCTCTCTCTGATCTCTCGTTTCGTCTCGATTTACGCGCCAGTCGCTACAACCGTTTTGAACAATGTTATTGAAATGTAGACGCCTCCGTCTAACGGGGTCCGATACGTTTTAGTCCCTCGATCCTCTTCTCTTCCCGTAAGAGAAGTAATCACGAGTTAAAACGGCGTTCCGACCCCGTTCCGTTTTACTTTTATGTCATTTACCATTCCGGATCGATCGATCTGTCGATTGTCATTTACAATTCCGAGCCGTTTTGGCTCGTTGATCGTCATTTACAATTCCGAGCCGTTTTGGCCTCGTCGATCGTCATTTACAATTTCGAGTCGTTTGGCTTGTCGATCGTCATTTACGATTCCGGATCGTTTGATTCCGTTGATACTCTTTAAATACTGTCATTTACAAGTCCGACCCGTTTGGATCGTGATAGTATTTACTTTTCAAAGTTCGAGTCGCAACCCGATTCATTGATCGCATGTCATTTAATACGTTTTTTCCCGTAAAAAATCGTTAACAATGTAATGCCCGGTTCAAAACCGGAGTTCGTCCTTCGAACTATCTTTCAAAACGCGCGAAATGACGTTTGGCATCCAAACGCTCATCTTCAAACTAAAAGCCGCCATTTGACACTTAAAATCATTTAATACGCTTTTTCCCATAAAAATCGTTAACAATGACTCGCCCGGTTCAAAACCGGAGTTCGTCCTTCGAACTCTCTTTCAAAAAGCTCAAAATCGACGTTTGCCACGCAAACGCTCATTTCAAACTCAAAACCGACGTTTGTCATTCAAACGCTCGCCTTTTCAAACAAGTCACCTAATCAACGTTTGACATTCAAACCAAGATTAAGCTTGTCATTCAAGCCCCCATTTCAAAACACACACACACACGCACACGTTTTCGAGAAAGGTAGAAAGACTCGTCATATGAGGCGTTTCGGGTGATCTCGTAATACTCT
The DNA here is from genome assembly GCA_022495995.1 of Adenophora triphylla var. japonica. Lineage (NCBI taxonomy): Eukaryota > Viridiplantae > Streptophyta > Magnoliopsida > Asterales > Campanulaceae > Adenophora > Adenophora triphylla. The sequence goes on from JAFEMH010000332.1 coordinate 623,994, forward strand.
TCTCGAAACGTAACATGACCTCCGAACCTAACAATCTCTGATACTCAAAGCTTTTTACTCATTTTTGCTACCAATAAAAATGATCCCCTGTTTTCAAAAGCCTTTTCCTAAGTTTTTGCTACCAATAAAAACGACACCTTTTTCACTAAAGCCGTTTCTCAACGTTTTGGGCTCAAAATACAAAAACCGCGTGGCGACTCCTCATTTTCCTTCCAATGAAGCGAGGTCTCATACACCAACACCCCGCGAAAGACAACCGCCTTTCGCCGTGCGCGAAATCCGGGTAATTTCAGTTGGCGACTCCGCTGGGGATTATGGATACTTTTTTCAAAACTGCCGTTGTTTTCTAAAAAGCCTTCCGTGGGTCAAACTTTCGTTTACCCTTCCTCGTTTTCGTGCGTGTGTTACTTTAAACCTCGAACGGTTTTTTCAAAGGCATTACATTGTCAACTTTTCAAAATCATACCATGTTTGTGCATCCCCATTCATGTTTGATTTTCATTGCTGTCTTTTGAACAGCGCATCATAATGCTTTAAGACACATTCTGAAAAATCTCTGTTTTACTCAGAAAAGGAATTTTAGTGACCGCACACTACTCGCACTTGCTGCCTCGGTACACCGCACTTCACGAGCACTTGCTGCCTCGGTACACTGCACACTACAACCCGTAACCCGGGATGGCCTTATCAGTTGCACCCCGATTGGTCTGCCAGACACCTTTCGGGGGCGCACGGGGTCGTCCCAAACACAAAAGCTAAGGTCCCTCGCACAAGCGAGTCAGGAGAGGTCATGCCGAAATTTTGGCACGATCCCCGCCTTAACTTAAGGACGTTGACTTCGACTGTGGCCCGTGCGTCACATACGTTGGAAGTTTGCGTGATCAGCTAGCCTTAAGTTCACTTTTTCCTTTGTTGGTGGAACTCGCTTGCCTTATAAGACCTCGCTCGGGATAGTCCGTCCCGGGAAAGATGATCTACAAATGGAAACGAGGGGCTTATAAGCGTAGTGACGAGATCCACTGATTAGAGCTCAAGGATTAGTTGCGAAAAAGAAGACTCGCTCTTTTCCAACCGATTAGGACTCTGAGAAAATGCGCTTTAAGTAAACATTAATCGGTAACTGCACATTGCACAAGCCCGAAACCTTGAGCCAAATACCCTTTCCGAAGCCTAAACCCTTCCTTTCGTTCCTCGCAATGAGCGTAAAGTGGTTCAGATTTCCGGGTCGGCGCCTCGCCGTAATCACCGTAACGACGGCGTCGGCAGTTCTTCGGTTCCCTCGGTTCCCTCCGCCGCACTTCCGACATGTCTAGCTCACCGAGAAATCGTGACGGGGAAACCCCGCCACCGATAATGTATATGACTTTGGAAGAAGCCATCCTAAGCTTGTGAGGTTCACAAGAGGCGTAAAGAAGATCGCCAGAATTTCGTGAGTACGCTTCCGAATGAGCGAGGCATAGCGCCTATCCCCGGTCGGCGGTACTTTTGTCACAGTCGAGGATGACGATTCCCGAAACCAGCTTCCTCAAACCTTCAACTGTGTTCCTCCCCGCCAACTTACGGGATTCCTTCGAACCAAGGAAACAAGCCGACCCGGGCTCCACGTTGCCACCTCTCGTGGCAACCCTGTCATATTTGGCCAAGCCGCTGCTACTCCTATCACTCAATACCACCGCCGCACGCACCGACCATCTCAGCATGATGCTAATATCCTTCAATACCCTCCCGGGTTCATCCCGTTGCCTATACACGAATCCCAAAACACCGGGGACAAACCCCGATACAGTTCAGAAAAGGCCCCCCATATATTCACATATATCAAGCCTTCCACCTCCAATCACTACCGCTCACGTGGTAGCACCCGGCGCCGAGCCTCACAACTCCACCACCTGGACCCAACATTAGCCTGGATGGTCGAACGGTATGAAAGACTCCGAAAGCCACCATGAGCAGCTCAAAGCGGGAAACGCTCAAATCCACGTGATCCGAGAATGGTCACGCCTCTCCCTGCCAAGTTCCGAATGCCGGAGATGGACCGATTCGACGGAACCGAATGTCCTCAAACGCATGTCGACACCTACGTTCTCGGTATGAGAGCGAAAGGAACAACCCTCCAGCAAATGGCCGACCACTTCCAGTATACGCTCAAGGGTTCAGCGTTACGATGGTTTCTAAGGGTCAAGCCTGCGGATCGCCACACCTGGGATCAGATCAGTAACATCTTCCTGGAACGGTACCGATCCAACTTAGAGTGGGAAACGAGTCACGAGGACTTAATCACCACTGAGCAGAAAGCGGATGAAAGCGTCGGAGAATTCTACATGAGGTGGAGATGGAAACTCTCCGAGATCATGCAGCCACTCTCAAAGGATGAACAGATGCGGATCTTCAAGTCCTGCTTAAGACCGTCCATCAGAACTCTCATCAGTCATCATTTCTTCCCAGATCTCCGGGCCATGGTCAATGCCAGCTCACAGCTCGAGAAGGATCTCAAGGAAAAGTTGGCTACCGCACAGCCATACGTATACCGCTCGCCAGCTTGCATTCAATCCCGCACCGGCCCCTGAAAGGGAAAGATACGTCTGTCAACTACATCCATCGGGGACAATGGGTAACGAAACCCGGTCCCCGCAAAGCAACAACTCCACTTCAAAGCAGTCTGTCGTGCACTTCGACAAGTTGGATATGCCACCAAGCAAGATGCTGGAAGGGTTAATCAAGGAAGGTCTCCTTAAACCCGTTGCAAATTACAAACCCAAGAATCCCGTAGTCAACGCTGACAAGAGCAAGTACTGCGCCTTCCATCAGTATCACGGCCATACCACCGACAACTGCGTGGGGTTACGATACGAAATTCAGAACTTGATAGAGGAAGGAAAGTTGGAGCGCCCCCGTGGACCCAATACAGTCGGAAACCCTTTTCCGAACAACAACAACAACAGTGTGAATTCCATTGAGAAGGTGCCCAAGAAGATTGCCGCAGAGCCAGTTCCTCCGCCTCTTCCAGCCGGGTCCTCATCAAATGTCCACATCAGTTACGATGTTTGTGACTACTCCGCATGCCTGGAGTACGAGTCCCAAGATATGGTCCGGAGCAATCCTCCGAGAAAACAGAAGAAGAAGTCCTCTCAACAGCAACTGAGAGAAAGATATGAAGCTGGAGACACCAGTGTGGGTACACTCGGAGAGCCATCCGGGAAGTTCGAATACTACGTACTCTACTCCAGCCATTCCTCCCTTCCTCCAGGCCATGCGCTTTAGAGCAGACAGGGGTAGGAAAGCCGAAAATTCCTGCTGACAACAGAGTTCAGACCTTGGGACACCAGAATGCCTCAGATCTTGGTAATCTTACTGCCAGTCAGAAGCCTAACCCCCCGCGGGATTAGCCAAGGTTCAATTTGTCCATCTTCCGAGCACGGACCGGCAAAGGAAGATCAAAATCATCTTGGCACTCGCACTCGATCAATGTGCTAACCAAGGGCGGCAACCGCCACAAACAGCCTCAACGCAATCCCGAGGCTCCAGCAAAGGCTTTACCTCGCAAGAGGAAGACAGGAAACGGATGGCTTGATGACTCTCCTTCTCCGGATAGAGATCAGATCTACGATTCCCGACTATATGGCAGTATGATCACGTTCTGTGACGAAGACCTACCGAGAGATGCCTCGGGGCACAACGAAGCTCTGTACATCACTCTCAAGCTCAACACCATAACACTCCCCGGAGTATTGGTAGATAACGGGTCAGTCGTTAACGTCCTCCCTCTCAGCATGATGCAAGCCCTCCGTATCAATGAAAGCCATCTGATTCCATCTACCCGGACTATCAAGGCCTACGACAGCACGTCTCGTCCCATCCTGGGGACGGTGACTCGCAACTACGGTTCGAAACCCAAATGGTGCCAAAGAAATTCCACGTGATGGACATTCCATCCGAATTCGCAGACTCTGTTGGGGACGCCCATGGCTGCATCACATGAAAGCCATAGCCTCCACTCTCCATCAATGCGTCAAGTTCATTAACCGGCGGAGATCTTGAAGTCATCGAGAGGGACAGCTTCCTCATAAGAAATGAAGCCGAGACAAGAGCCAAGCGTGCCCAATCGTGCACCGGGCTACCTCCTTCAAACCAACCAAGGGACTACCGGGGCAAATCTCATCGTAATCCCTCGAGTCCGAGATGCTAACTATGTAAACGTACTCGAGCAAAGTGCACTCGAAGCGGTCCGATACATCAAGTTCAACTGCCGTTTCCAACATTTGGAGGCAGATTGGAAAGAAACACTGAGCATCGCCATGATGCGGGCACGCAAACCCCCTGTCTCCAATCGGAGATTCGTCAGCATTCTTCAAACCAACTCTCTGGCCCCGCCAGGCGAAGAGATCTTCGTGATAAAGGTCAACAAGCACCGTCATTCTCGTGGTGAATGCATGGAAGTTGTATAGGATGTCCTCCATGAGGAACTACCCGCTGCACCCCTCTTCTCCAGTGAAGGGCATGATGTTTTTCTAGCAGCTCCAGCAACGCACCCAGATGCAATACGTCCCTACGTTTGGGTTGAGCCGTCAGACGACGACGAATCAGGACTCTCCGGAGTCGAGGACGCGGCAGACCCGCGGGCAGACCTCTGCATTCATATGCTCAGTTTCGAGGACGACACCCGTTCCGATCAAGTCACCTATGATAAGGGCTCTAATACCATGGAAATTGTCAAGCTCAACGTCCAGTACAGGCAGCTATCCGACAATTGGAAGCAACTGGTTGACACGACAAAGAATCCCTCTGATCAAGTGACTGACGACGACTTCGTCAACATCATCTATTCCAGATATCCTGATGATACCAAGGATCCGGTCCTTATTGTCAGATTCTGCAACGCCAAAGTTACCCTCGATGACTGCCTGCTCATGGTAAACGAGGCCCTGGCCAAACGAGCTCAGAGCTCATCATTACTCCCGAGTACCAGCCCCAGTGGCAACCGGCCCGTGCCATCAGTTAAGCTTATACCCTCAAGCGCCGTCAAGGCCAAGGGCAACAACGAAGGAGACCAAGTTCCTCACCCTGTCACGAGTCAGATCAACCTCGCGAACGCTTTCGCCAGCCACCCCGAAAACATCTGCGAAGGTCTTCCCCGCAAGACAGAGTCAGCTTCCGACGTGGGAAATGACCACCTCAGCATCAACATGCTCCAGTTCGATTCTGCTCCCAGTAGTCACGGTCACGGATTCAGACATCCCGCCAAAAGCCTGCTAGCTCTGATAGACTTGGCGATCGAGCGAGATCACGAGACTGTCAACATTGCAGAGTTTAACACTCCTGTGTATTCAATCAAGCAGATATGGGCGAATTTCTTGGTTACCGAGATCAAGGAAGGCCGCATGGAATGTCCCAGTCCGACTTCCTTCGTCATCATAATCCAAGTGTTTCCGCCGTTCGGAGATTTGGATGTCATCACAGTTCTGGACACTAGCCAGACGGTGCGTACCTACGGAGAATGTCTAGCTCTCGCAAGGAAGGCCCTCATAGAACTAGCCGCTCAAGAAAACCATCTCTGGGACGAAAACCAAGCTCAAAGGACCGACAGGGATCAAGCCCTTAAAGTGTCACAAGCAGCTTCAGACAGAAAGCTAGAGGCCACTCTAGACCAGTTCGACCTCAAGGGTTTTGCTCACGGCAACTTCCTCGACTACCGTCTGTTCTCATCCAACCCCCTCTGCCAAACGAGGGTGGTCAACGGTCCCGATGACCTAGGAGATGGAACGGCACAGCAGAACGAATACCAGCGCTTATCTCCCCGAGGAAAGCAAGTTCTCTGTGAAAGCGACGACGAAGACGATGAAACCATTCTCTTCCAAGCCGAGCATGAAGTCAACAAAACCGGACTCCCAAGGGTCCTGGGAGGATGGAAACGGATCATTTCCGCACTCAAATTGAAAGGCCAACTCAGGGAGGAAGGTCTATTCAAAAGAAACAAGAGGAAGATGGAAATTCGTCTCGAGCAACTACTCAGGGAAATTCCACAGACTGCAGCATTCGTTTACAGAAATGATCAACTGGGACAGCAACCAGTCACATGGGCAGATGTTCGGGAAGCCGTGTACTCACCTTCCGACATACCCGCCACTCAAATAAAACAGAAGATAAAACTCTCCCCGATTGAAGTTTACCTAGACTGCCGCACGCAGTTCAAAGAAGCACTGGCTATTCTCACATGGGAGGAAACGCAGGCTTTAACTCTCGACGCAGGCTCCGCTGCAAGAAAGTTGATCTGGGCCAAGAGAGGAGGAAAATTAGCAAACCATGAGTATCGACAGACCCAACTCCAGTATGCCCTGAGTATGCTCAGCAAGAAGGAAAGGAACGCAATATACCGTGAAGAGATCAAGGAGACTGTTCGCTTGAGCCAGGAACTCTCCAAACTCCCCCAGAGGGTCAGCAACGCCTGGTTCGGTTCGGCAACCCATTTGTTGCGCAGACGTTCGAGCAGCTGCGGCAATCGTCGTAAACTACCTCCCGCGGAGGCACCCAAGCCGATATCACAGGGACAGAATCCGTCAAGCTACCGAAGCTCAGGAATACATCTACAGTCAATGAGTTGAGGGAAGACATATGGGCCCCTATGCTACGAGGAATCCTCCTCTAACTATGGCTCAACTCAGAGCGGCCTGTTCGAGAAGGAGAGACCGGGAACCTGATGTCGGCGTTCTAAGCCGATCGGGTCAAATCCATGCATTACCACCTAAGGCCACTTAAAAAAGCCTCAAGGAGCCAGGAACTGCAAGGGAAACCCACCTGCCCCGGGACGCAAGTTCCCCGTGAAAGAGACCCGATCCTCACTCAGCTCAAGCAGACCCAGGCGAACATTTCCCTTTGGTCCCTGCTCACATCCTCTTATCCTGACAAGCTCAAGCTAGCGGAAAGCCTGGCCCGTACCATGGTCCCCGTGGACTCAACCCCAGACGAGGTCATTCAGATGATCGGCAACATCCACTACGACAACATTATCACCTTCACAGATTTGGACCTTCCAAAATTTGGGGCTGATCACAATGAGCCGCTCTACATCACAGTCCAGCTGGACGAGCGTCGCCTTACCCGCGTGTTGGTAGACGGAGGTTCCAGAATGAACGTCTTGCCCGCCAAGATGATGGAACTGCTTGACATCAAGCCCACAGATCTGAAGCCTTCAGTCCACACTGTCAAGGCCTATGAATCTACTTCCCGTACTGTTCTCGAGGTTGCTACTCTTAATATCTGGTTCGACAAGTGGATGATCCCCACCGAATTCCAATTGTTGGACATTCCAATCACTTTCACAGCCATCCTGGGGCGTCCCTGGCTGCATCAAATCAATGGCATGGCATCCACCCTTCACCAGTGCCTCAAGTTCATGCAAGGCAACGAGTTAACCACAGTCTACGGCGACAGTGTCACCACTGAGGGGACCAGCACCAACGACATTCCAGTGTTAGAAATCAAGCATAGTGACGACATGGCATTAACTGGATTCACTCTGGAGACCTCCAAGATCCAAATATGCAACGTGGACCTTCCACTGTCTCACGACAAGATTCCTCCCGCCATGAAGATGATGAAACTCATGAACTTCATCCCAGGACTGGGGCTTGGCAAAAGGTTACAAGGCCAACACCAAGTCATCGAAGTCAAGGACCACACCACGGTCCAGGGGCTTGGCTATGTGCCAACACCAGCTGACATCAAGGAAAACAAAAGGCTCGCCCGCACCAAGGCAGCAGCCCGCAAAAGGGGAACCTCCGACGGCACACCCAACCTCCGACCTTACAGTTTCGACCTCGCTCATTACTTCACCAAGGGAACCAACGGCGGGCGAGGGGACCGAGGGGAACCAGCGGAGCGGGGACCGGCGAGGGAACCGACAGCAGCGAAGCGAGGAACCGACAGCGGAACCGACAGCAGAACTGAGGGGACCGACAGTGGAACTGATGAAGATGAGAAAGAAGCAGGGATAGTCAGTACCGAGACTACAGAAAGGATGGAACAGCTAGCACGGGACCTCAAGCGTTTCAGAGGACTCAAGGCTAATCCGATTAGGGGAGCGTTCCTCGACATCACAGCTCTACCTGGACCAACTGCCACCACAGTCCAGCACGAGTACACATTCAAGGGAATCCCAGACTTGGAAGAGCAACTCAAGGTACTCTTCACGGGAAACAGATTGTTCGGATCAGCCGCCGAGGCCACATTCGAGACAGTAACTCCAAAGCAGAAGGAACCAGAATTCATAGAAGACGCTCTCAGTGGACCAGCTCTACAGAGTCTTTTTGAAGAAGTCATGGAGGTGCCAAACCTGATTGACCTGGGCTCCAAAAACAGCATGATCGCCATGATTGGGACAGCAGAAGCCAAGCCTCTCGATCCCCGAACCCTCATCAAGCATCCAGCAATGCCACTGAAGAATTGGGTAACTTTCACCGGACCAAGGGCAAGCCAGGCAGAACTGGAAGACAAGCTGGGCCCGCACCCACATCTCCCTAAACCCGGTCTCAAACCCTTTGAGTCAGTCCTTGTCGAAGTCCAGTCCTCTGAGTCGTCATCCAACGGCCTTACGCCGGAGGACTATGATAATGTAGCCAACCATGTATTTCCTTTCTTGTTTAATGAAAAGTCTGACCTTTCGGAGTATCCTCTCATTGCCACTTTAACAACTGATAAGTTAACAAACAACTTAAAAGACGTTAATAACTCAATTGATAAAGAAGCAGACACATTAAACGAACAATACATTAGAGAAGTTCTCGAGCGTGTAGTTGACCAAGAGGACAACCGGGCCCAAGCTGCCGAAGAGGTTATGACCAAAGTGAACCTGGGGTCAGTACAAGAGCCTAAAGAGACACAAGTGGGCAGTTTCTTCGCCGATGCAGAAAAAGAAGCCCTGATAAGCCTCCTCAGGGAGTATGTTGACGTGTTCGCCTGGTCATACCAGGACATGCCAGGACTCGATCCCTCGATCGTGGAGCACAGAATTCCCCTGGATCCCGAATCCAAGCCTGTCAAACAGAAGCTGGGCAAGATCAAGCCAGAGTGGTCCTTGCAAGTTAAAGAAGAAATTGAGAAAATGCTCCGAGTTGGTTTCATCAGAGTGATTGAGTACCCGACTTGGCTCTCCAACATCGTGACGGTCACCAAGGCCAATGGAAAGGTCAGATGTTGCGTGGATTTCCGGGATCTCAACAAGGCCAGCCCTAAAGATGATTTCCCATTGCCTAACATCGACATGCTGGTCGACACCACGGCAAATTTCGAAGTAAAGTCCTTCGTGGACGGGTTCGCTGGATACAACCAGATCAAGATGTCCGAGGAGGATCAAGCCAAGACTGCCTTCACCACTCCGTGGGGGACATACTGCTACACGGTCATGCCGTTCGGTCTGAAGAACGCTGGGGCTACTTACCAGCGGGCTGCCACAACCCTCTTCCATGACATGATTCACAAGGAAATCGAGGTATATGTCAACGACATGATCATCCACTCCAGAGGATCAGACATGCAGCATATGACAGATCTGAGAAAGTTCTTCAACAGTCTCAGGAAGCACTCCATGAGATTGAACCCTGTGAAGTGCACCTTCAGCGTCAAGCGCGGCAAGGTACTGGGGTACATGGTCACAGAAAGAGGTATCGAAGCTGATCCCAAGAAAATCAAGGCCATCATCGACATGAAGCCGCCTCAGACTCTGATAGAAGTGAAAAGTTTTATGGGAAGACTTCGGTACATCAGTCGCTTCATCAACCAGTTGACATCTCTCTGCGAGCCCATGTTCAAACAGATGAAGAAGAATGCCGACATCAAATGGGACTCCGAGTGTCAAACAGCTTTCGAGAAAATCAAGACCTACTTGGTGAATCCCCCAATTCTGTGCCCGCCACATGAAGACAAGCCACTACTCCTGTATCTGACAGTAACAGACACGTCAATTGGAGCAATGCTGGCGCAAGAACAGAAAGATTCCAAAGTTGAGCATGCAATCTACTTCGTAAGTCGGAAGCTTCAAGGAAGTGAACTCAGCTACTCAGCATTAGAGAAAACTTGTACCGCCTTGGTATGGGTAGTCGGGAAACTGAAACACTACATGCAGTCACATTCAGTGCTCCTGGTCTCCAAAATGGACCCCGTCCGATATCTCTTTGACAAGTCATCCCTGTCAATGCGACTAGCCAAGTGGTCATTCTTCCTGGCTGAGTTCGACATCAAGTACATGGTCATAAAATCAACGAAGGGCAGAGTCATGGCAAATCAGCTGGCAGACTTCCCAAGCAGTGAACCTAAGGGTCCTGATCCGTAATTTTCGAACAATGGAATCTTTTCACTCGACAGCGCAAACCGCTGGCAACTCTTCTTTGATGGGGCAGCCAATAAGAAGGGGAATGGTATTGGAATGCTCCTTGTCGATCCCAAGGACGAGCATACTCCCATAGCCATCAAGTTGAATTTTGAAACAACCAACAATGCAGCAGAATACGAAGCCTGTGCAGCAGGTCTGGAAGCCGCCCTCGAGCGCAACATCTCAGAACTGGATGTATACGGAGACTCAGCATTGATCATCAATCTAGTGTTCAACTAATGGAAGACGGTAGATTCTGGCCTCCAGAAGTACCACGCGTACATGGAGGAGCTCATTGCTCAGTTCAAGGACATCTCTTTTCATTATTTGCCAAGAGACAGGAACCGCTTCGCAGACGCCCTGGCAACCCTCGCCTCTCTTGTCGAAATTCCCGATGGAAAAGCAGTAAAACCCCTCAGAATAGGCAGACGGGAAACACCCGCCTATTGCTGTGAGATCGAAATAAAAAAGGAAACGATCGACGAACCCTGGTACAATCAAATTTACCAGTACCTCCAAAACGGAGAAGCTTCCTTCACAAATGAAGATGGAAAATACAAAGAAGGGATCAAAGCCAAAAACATGATGGCATTAAAATTCCTGCCATCCCATTTCGTCATTCTGGGGGGTATGTTATACAAGAAGCGCCACCAAGGGCCACTCCTTCGGTGTGTAAACAAAGAAAAGCCAGCGAGCTAATGAACGAAGTTCACAACGGAACCTGCGGTCCGCACATGAACGCCCGAGCATTGACACAGATCATCCTCCGTATGGGATACTATTGGGTATCAATGGAAACAGACTGCATCCAGTTCGTCAGAAGCTGCGACAAATGTCAACGGTTCTCCAACCTCAATCACATCCCTCCTCATGAACTCTATTGCATGACTACGCCATGGCCTTTCGCCACATGGGGAATCGACGTCATCGGCAAGATCACTCCACCAGGGAGCAATGGTCACGAGTTCATTTTAGTCGCAGTCGACTACTTCACCAAATGGGTAGAAGCCAGATCGTACAAGGTACTGAATTCTAAGAAGGTGGCCGAGTTCATCCGAGAGAACATCATGTGCCGATACGGAGTGCCCAACGAGATCATATCCGATAATGGGACCCACTTCGAAGGAGATTGTGACCAACTTCTGACCGAATTCAGAGTCACACGTCACAAATCTTCTCCTTACAGACCACAAACCAATGGTGCAGTAGAGGCAGCCAACAAGACTCTCGCCATGATAATCAGGAAGATGACCACCAGAGGTCGGGACTGGCCCGAAAAGCTACATCTAGCCCTCTGGGGATACCGAACATCAGTCAGAACCGCCACAGGGGAGACTCCATTCGCACTTACCTACGGAATGGAAGTGATGTTACCCGTGGAATTGGAAATTCCATCCCTCCGAGTCCTCTTGGAAAATGGGATCAATGAAGTCGAATGGCTACAGAGCCGTCACGACGAACTTGCTCTACTCGACGAGCGCAGATTGAAAGCCATGGAACACACTCGAGCCTACCAAAGCAGAATGGCCCGAGCATTCGACAAGAAAGTCAAGATCCGAGACATCAGAGAAGGCGACTTGGTGCTAAAGGAAAAGCCTCCTACGCAGACCAATCCCCTCGGAAAGTGGGAGCCTACTTGGATAGGACCGTTCGTGGTACAAAGAATCTTCTCCGGAGGAGCCATGAAGTTAGCAGACTTGGACGGGAACCCTTTCGTTAACCCCGTGAACGGAAGCAAGCTCCGCAGATACTTCGTTTGAGGAAGAGCACGAGTCAACTCTCCTTCCCCATACACCGTCCCCTCAGTAAAATTAAAGTGCTAAAAGAGTAATACCCAACTGGATACATTCCCGCTAATGATCCAGGTAAAAAACAGGGTCGCACTTCTTTTGTCGTCGTTTTCTCAAATTCACCTAAAGTGTCGAACTACGGTGACCTGAGCCCCTTAGTCCAATTGTAAAAGGGGAACGTAGGCAGCCATCATTGGTTCGGTCTAAAAAACAAAAAATACAATAAGCATCAATTGCTTGTGTTTCGAAAAACTCTTTTCATTTAACCTACAAATTCATTACGGTTAAAACAATCTTTGATGAGTTCAAGCACGGTCAACTCTTGACTCGCTACACGCTAGCAAAACTACAATAAAACATTAATCAGTTAATGTGTCTGCAATGACAATGGGTGGATACTCTGGACAGCAAGGTCAACCTAGTTTCCCGAACTTGGTCCTTCATCCTTCTTCCCCTTCCCTTTCCCCCGACGAGTGTTCTTCACCTTCACAGGGAATATTCCGGTAGTCCTTCTACCTGGCTCAGGGACCCTTCCCGACGCCTCCGTCAAGCCTGTAGCATTCAATGCAGCCCTTTCCCTAGCTCTGTCTCGAGCTGCCTCGCTTCGAGCCATCATGACCGTGCTTTGATTGGCCTCCCGATCAGCATTGGCCTCATAGTCAGCCATGTCATTCCCAGTACAATCCCCAGGATTAGCTCTCGCTTCGGTCCTCCTCAAGGTCGAGCTGTCAAGGTGTTCGGCATCCAACAGCTCACTTCGTCTCTACAAAATAGACATCTGTGTCTCCCCCATACACTCTTCGTACCAGTTCAGATACTGCGTCGACAGAACAATGCCCCCTCTCCGGTGAAAGAGAACCCTGGCAGGAAAGGACGTGTATTGCCACCACCGTGTGAGCAGCAATAGCGTCGAAGGATCTTCCATCAGCAGAGATCCCACCTCGAAGGTAGCAGCATGAACCAAGCCCGTCAATGGCACCTGCTCCAGCCCGTACTGTCGCAGAACCAACGATGGAATGTAGAAGGACGTCTGAGACAGCCCCGGCACTCTGACAACCAATAGACCCTCCTGAGCGGTCCGACAAGTCTGTAACTTCCAATGGGGAACCCACCATCGCAAGTGATGCGTGCAGAGTCTGGCCATCCAGAGCTCCAGCTCAGCCTGATTGCCCCCTATCACCAGAGGACGTCGAGAGAAGGACCAAGCGTCACAAGACATTGGCACCTCGGGCATCATCTGCAGTCTCTCCCTCAACCACATGGTAAGCATAGCGGGACTCCCTCCCCACATGTATCGGCTACCGGTCGCCATCCGACCTATGCCCAGGAACGTCTCGCCCAAGACCAACGGCACGATGTCTCCCCCGCTCCGGCACTGCCTCACCAGGTCCAGTACACTGTGATGGCACACACCCAGGGACGTGAACGTGAACAGAGTAGCGATCGCGCACAGAGCAAACGCGTCCCACGCAAAGACGCTCCCCTCAGCTCCGACAAATCTTTCGGGCAGTCCCGAAATGTCAACATAATCAGTGTTCAATATCAGCATCCTGTATGCTTCTCCAGCCGAGATACCAAGCAAAGACACTAGCTTCTCAACAGTGGCCATGCCACCAGCATACGGAAGAACTAGCTGTTCCGTCTCAGGTCCTCCCAGAATGGCCCGGAAATCTTTGAACGTAGGAGTGATTTCGTTGTACGAAAAGCTGCACACATTCCCCGTACATCCCAGAACCGAGACGCGGCTCTCAAAAGATCCCAATCTGGCATGAGCTCCTTCAAAGCCCAAATAGATTTCATTCCGTAACAGCCTTCGAAAAACCCTTTGTTCTGCCTCGTGTGGTTCCGTACCCACGACTGAAAGTTTTCCAAGTATCGCTCTTGCATCCGAGACGATAGCTTAGGAAAGGGAGCCATGAAAGAAAGTGAAGGAAACCTTGGAAATTTGAGAGAATTCAGCTAACTGATCAGAGGTGAATGCGCAGTTCTTAACCAGTTGCAAAGCTGAAACTGCGATTTAAAAGAATCTGGAAATTCACTCTTAGTCCGGCCGGACTCCCCCTGCAGTTGACCCGGTCAACTCTGCAGCCAGCTGCTCCTAAATTGGAAGCAATTCCAAACAACGCCCTGTTCATGCCTTGTGAATCTGCGTGCTGCCCCTAGTTTCATTCAACCAATGTCAATATCCCTTTCGCCCCGGGCTCGTGAAACAGTGCAATTAATTAATAATCAGTGCATATAGGCATAAATTTTGACCCGTTCAATTTTTTATGCGTGTCTCATTTTATTTGTTTTTGATTAACCTACTTCCTTATTTGCCGAAAATAACAGAAGGTGATCACAGAATAAATGTGTGAAATACAGGTTCCGCCCCACGGGCGCCTTTTCAAATACAGTTCAAATTAAATCATTCCAGACGATACATGGTGTCTAAAAAAAAAGAGAAAGCAGTAAAGGAGGACTACTCCAAGTCCTTCTCATCATCCGAACACTCGACGCACTGCTCCGCAGCTGCCGGATCTGTCGCAAACAGGAAGTCGCCGAATTCCTCCAGGCGGGAATACGCGAAAGGCCTCCTCGGCGTCTGCGAACTCGAGGACTCTCCCCTCTCGTGCCCCGAGTGCGAAGAGGGATGAGCTCCAAACCCAGTCGTTCCGCCCGCGAACTGGCCAAATCCCTGTACAAAGTCCTCCCCACCAGCCGTGGGAGCAGACAAACCTCTCAGCCTAGACGGCCTCAGCTCACGGACATCCACGCTCCTCCGGGAACTGCACCGCATGAACGCCATGAGCCTCCTCGCGTAGGCGGACCACCCGTCCACCAGTCTCATAGCCTCGTTGTACGTACGGCCAGACACCTGCGAACCAGGAAAGTCATCAGAAGGCAAGCAGAAAGTACAGATGCAACATTTGCAGAATGCTACTATCAAATGCAGAAAATCAAAAAAGGCACTCACCGAAGTGTTGGGGTCAACCCTGTACCGTGGTCTCGGCTCATCCGGGAGCGGGATCACCAGCCGCCTGCGCGAACCGTCCAGCCCCTCGTACGCCAGCCTAGCGCGTGGGAGCGGGAGATCTCGGGGATATCCAGGGCCATCGCCCTCCCACAGGTCTTTGCACCTGTGGGCTCCTCAGCCTCATCCTCAAGAAAGTCTCATAGTCGGCCCCCGCTATGATGTACTCGGTATAGAACACGCCCTGTCTATACCTCTCCAACTCATCCATCGGCATCGACAGAGGATGCTGCATGCGCAGAGGCGGATCCACCGGCACCATCGGAAGTGACCCCGGGCCATGCTGACGGGTCACCCTCTCCCCCAGATACATAGCGTCGCAATGAAGTCCCACCAGGAGCTTCCGCCGCCGCGTAACCTCGCTAGCAACCTGAACCGCGACAGCGTGGAACCGACTCCACCAGGTCAGCTGGATCCTCTCAGAGAACTCCCGGTTCAGGGCCTGGGACACCTCCTCGTACGTCAGTCGAGTGCCCACTCTCGACGAGACCGCCTTCTTCTGCCAAACCAGCATGGCAGGGAACAGGGGTCGATATGCCTCCCTAATGTCCCACACCTACGGACAGAACACCTCATAGCACCAGACCTGCCAAGCAAATGGAAAGTTATGTCAGCTACAAAGCAGATACATACGAGTACATAAACGAGACAAGGAAGAGAAAAAGACGTAAACTTACATCCAAAGCATGCGAGAAACAGCTCAAGGAATTCTCCTCTCCCCGTGAGAACCTGTCCAGGGAATGGTAGAGCTCGGCCAGTCCAGCTTCCCCCCAGGCATATCCCCTCACAGCATCCAAATCTGTCAGCGACCCGAGCAGAGGAAAGTGACAGGATGTGTCAGAGTCGGAAACAAAGTCGCTGACAACGCGAACCAAATGAACCCTCGAGCCAGGCGCTCCGCGGTCATCCTCAAAGACCCAGCCAAATAATCTGCAATACCCGTCTGCAGATGCACCTCCATCGGCATGTACTGAATGCCTAAGCCCCTGGCATCGGTAATATCAAAACCCAGCAGCTCCGACAACTGCCCCGGGGTATAACCATCCACCCACACCAGCGTGTTGCCCCAGAATGGCAACCCAGTGATAGCGGCAAAGTCAGTGGGAGTCACCGTCGCCTCCCCCCATCTGAAATGGAAAGTGTGGGTCGTATCCCACCAGTACTCACTCAGAGCCACGTACATGGACCTGGCCCTCTGCGTATCAGCTATCGCAGCTACCGCAGCTACCGCACCGATAAATCCAGCCAATCCGGAGTCAATCACCAGCTGCCGTGGACTCCTCTCTCCCTCTCGAGCATCGTCCGGGAATACCTCCCACAGCGCTCGCACTGCCTCAAAGGCACCCCGACTCTTCTGGTTGTGGGTATCAACCGTCCCTCGCCCCTGCAGGTGAACAAGGCAAAAATACGTTAAGCACAGAAGCAACGTCAACAGAATGCACGAATGCATGTCAAAAGGATGCAATGCAGATACGGTTCTCATTCATTTCCTAAAATATTTCCATCATTTCGAAAACTCCGTCGAATCCGGAACTTTCAAAACCCTTCGAAAACTCCGTTGAATCCGAAACTTTCAAAGCATTTCGAAAACTCCGTCGAATCCGGAACTTTCAAAACCCTCCGAAAACTCCGTCGAATCCGAAACTTTCAAAGCATTTCGAAAACTCCGTCGAATCCAGAACTTTCAAAGCATTTCGAAAACTCCGTCGAATCCGGAACTTTCAAAAGCATTTCGAAAACTCCGTCGAATTCGGAACTTTCAAAACCCTTCGAAAACTCCGTCGAAACCGGAACTTTCAAATCCTTTCGAACATTTCGAAAATTTACTCCGTCCCGAATTAAAGCTACTTTAATTTTGGAAAATGCTTCTAGACATGGAATTTTGCAATCAAAATTTTTATGTCATCCACCCATAGTGTCAATTGAACTACATCCTAGTCAATTTCGAAAAAGGTTCATAGCAAAGTCAAAAGCCCCAATCCGGGCACCAAAATCCCTAACTCATTCCTAGTCAAATTTCTAACATTTAAAGAATGCACATTCTTAAAATTAATGGAATTTGAAGGAAGCTTACTTGTCTCTCGATCCCTCCTTTGGAGTTGTGTTTATCCCTAGCCGGGTAAAACTCCGCCGGATTCAATGGATGAACATTGGTTCGAATGGTCCGAACCAACCGCGTTCTTTCGTCATCGGTCCTTCCGTGGCGAGCCATTGGTTCCCAATCACCTTCCATAGCAATTTTCCTTCACAAATTTGAGCAAACCTCACAATTTGGGGTGAAAATTTTCTCTCCTCTCTCTCCCTCCTCGTCGGAAATGATGGAGAAAATGGTTGGGTTTGCGTCGGACTTGGAGCTGATTTGAACCTGGTCAAACTCAGTCCAAGTCTGGCCGGACTCTTAGTGCACCAGAAAAGATTCCTTCCAATTCAGTCCCTCAACTCTTTGCAGTTCCAATTTTACCCCTTTTGGCCCCCAAAAGTGTAAAATTTCCCCCCAGTTAGACATTTCTAACACTCTATCCCCCGAGGATCCATTCCCAGTTAGTTTTCACTAACGCTCGTCTCCAGACGTTAAATTCCTAGTTAGTTTTCACTAACGCTCGTCTCCAGACGTTAAATTCCCAGTTAGTTTTCACTAACGCCCGTCTCCAGACGTTAAATTCTCAGTTAGTCCTCACTAACGCTCGTCTCCAGACGTTAAATTCCCAGTTAGTTTTCACTAACGCTCTTCTCCAGACGTTAAATTCTTAGTTAGTCCTCACTAATGCCCGTCTCCAGACGTTAAAGTCCCAGTTAGTCCTCACTAACGCCCGTCTCCAGACGTTAAAGTCCCAGTTAGTCCTCACTAACGTCCGTCTCCCGACGTTAAATTCAATTCCCGGTCGACGTTTGACATTCAAACGCTTGCGTCCGTCTCCAGATGTTAAATTCAATCCTCGATTGACGTTTGACGTTCAAATGCTCAATCATGTCTCCAGACATTCCAGTTACAATTCCGTCTCCAGACGTTAAATTCAATCCTCGATTGACGTTTGACGTTCAAACGCTCAATCATGTCTCCGGACATTCCAGTTACAATTCCGTCTTCTGACGTTAAATTCAATCCTCAGTTGACGTTTGACGTTCAAACGCTCAATCATGTCTCCGGACATTCCAGTTACGATTCCGTCTCCCGACGTTAAAATTTCTAGTGGTTTTCACCAACGTTCATATCCCCGGCCGCCAGTCGTAAGCCCGATCGTCCCACCTCAGCGGCCATCAAGGTAAGCCCGCACAACAATCCCTCTTCGGCCGTCAAGGTAAGCCTGAATGCTCTTCCCCAGCGATGTGTCAGTCTCACCCGAGACCACATCCCGTTCCTAACCCCGTGGTTAGAACGTCAATCCTTCTGTGTTGTTAATAACGCCAGTTTAACACAACCGTTCCCATCATTTGCCACCCTATCCCCAGCAGGATAAACCTGGCCGTCATCGTAAGCCCATCATCTATGGCACGAATGCCTTCGTCCCAGGATAAGCATATATCCCGCAAATTCGGTTTGAGGCGCCACACGCCCTCGTATGATTCATAAACTCCGGTTTGAGGCACCACACGCCCTCGTATGTTTCAGCAGCTCCGGTCTGACGCACCACACGCCCTCGAAGGTTTCAGAAGTTCCAGGTTCAGACACCTCCCAATAGTCTCCATTCAGGTCCAGGTACCTCGCAGTGGTCTCATTCAGGTTCAGACGCCTCCCAACAGTCTCGCTCAGGTTAAGGTCCCCACGCGCGGTCTTTGCACCTTCGAACTACGATCGGCTTGATTCCCGTTCGGGATACGTAGGAATCCTTTCGCTAATGGTCCAGCCAGCTGACCGCCCAGGTCTTTCAAAGTAAGGCATCCCGATTTGGATCCTTATCTTTTTTCAACGACCCCACCTCCTTCGGAGGAGACGTCGCTGAGGGGCTAACTGTAAGTACCCAAATCCGGATCGTCAAAATCCGTCAGAAAGTTAACCGAAATCCGTTAACTAGCCCGCTCCAGGTTAACCGGAACTCGTTAAGCTCCCCGTTGCCATGCCAACGAGACGTCCTGGGACTGCCCCGTGCATCCCGACGTCGAAACGTACTTAACACGTGTCATCTCACGTGAAAGAACGGCTTTCCCTGAGAAACGCACTTTCCGGCACTTTTCGGGGGCGTTTCGGACATTTTTCGGACTGTTATTTAAAAAACGGACAAAACCGGGACCGGGAAACGAACTCCCATGCAAATGGTGAGTCATGGGACACGTGGCAGCCATGCCACCTCCCTCCCATCACCTTTCAATCAGAAATCAAAGGAAAAAGACTAAAATACCCCTGGTATACAGTCTCAGTCCGGCCGGACTCCCTCTGCAGTCTTCAGAAATTGCCAGCAAGTCCCTCAAATTTCCAAAGTTTCACAAAACCCCCTGGATTTTAGCCTAAGTCCGGCCGGACTCCTACTGAAAATTCACCTATAAATAGAAGTTGCTGTCAAAGCCAAAAAGACAACATTTTTCACTCCCAAAATCACTTCACCCACGGCCCAAACTGAGTTTCACCCTTCCCGAGCTCCCGTTTTGTCTCGATTCGCGTGAAACTTCCGTATTTCGATCAAATACGTCCCTCACCACTCCGAAACTCCGTTCCAAACTACTTTTCGTATCCCGTATACACCTCCCGAGCCAAAGGAGTCGACCCTAGCCATAGGTATAACTCCCTCTCTCTGATCTCTCGTTTCATCTCGGTTTACGCGCCAGTCGCTACAACCGTTTCGAACAACGTTATTGAAATGTAGACGCCTCCGTCTAATGGGGTCCGATACATTTTAGTCCCTCGATCCTCTTCTCTTCCCGTAAGAGTAGTAATCACGGATTAAAACGGCGTTCCGACCTCGTTCCGTTTTACTTTTATGTCATTTACCATTCCGGATCGATCGATCCGTCGATTGTCATTTACTTTCCTGTCATTTAAAATTCCGAGCCGTTTTGGCTCGTTGATCGTCATTTACAATTTCGAGCCGTTTTGGCCTCGTCGATCGTCATTTACAATTCCGAGTCGTTTGGCTCATCGATCGTCATTTACGATTCCAGATCGTTTGATTCCGTTGATACTGCTTTAAATACTGTCATTTACAAGTCCGACCCGTTTGGATCGTGATAGTATTTACTTTTCAAAGTCCGAGTCGCAACCCGATTCGTTGATCACATGTCATTTAATACATTTTTTCCCGTAAAAAATCGTTAACAATGTAATGCCCGGTTCAAAATCGGAGTTCGTCCTTCAAACTCAAAACCGACGTTTGTCATTCAAATGCTCACCTTTTCAAACAAGTCACCTAATCAACGTTTGACATTCAAACCAAGATTAAGCTTGTCATTCAAGCCCCCATTTCAAAACACACACACGCACACGTTTTCGAGAAAGGTAGAAAGACTCGTCATACGAGGCATTTCGGGTGATCTCGTAATACTCTTCCCGAAACGTAACGTGACCTCCGAACCTAACAATCTCTGGTACTCAAAGCTTTTTACTCGTTTTTGCTACCAATAAAAATGATCCCCTGTTTTCAAAAGCCTTTTCCTAGATTTTTGCTACAAATAAAAACGACACCTTTTTCACTAAAGCCGTTTCTCAACGTTTTGGGCTCAAAATACAAAAACCGCGTGGCGACTCCTCATTTTCCTTCCCATGAAGCGAGGTCTCATACACCAACACCCCGCGAAAGACAACCGACTTTTGCCGCGCGCGAAATCCGGGTAATTTCAACCTTGAACCAGGGAAAAGGGGACGAAGGGTAAATAGTTCAGCCATGATCGCACCCATTGCCCACATATCTGGTGTATGGAAAAAGAACTTAAAGTTTGCAAATTTCAATCGACTACTCTCAAATTCAATTTCCATCAACTCACCAACAGCAGAACCATAAGTTGGTGATTGGAGAAGTACTTAAGGGGCGCGATACCTGGAAAATCTAAACTTCAGCAACGAAAAAGAAAAGCTACCTAGCGTCCTAAGGCCTAATAAAAACCATAAATAATAACAGAAGGAGTAATTTATTAATGTATATTGCTGAGACGTGTATAAATAGAAGGTGACCACCCACCATCGTGTTGAAACATAGTCAGTACACTTAGAGTTGACATTCAAAACTGTACTACTCTCTCTATCCCTAAATGAATTAATGCAACTATGAAATTTCATAAATTTTGGATTACCTCATAATTTTTGAAAAACTTCTTTATAGACCACATTAGTAGTAACCTCGCTCGTTTCACCATCCTTTTCACAAATCAAAACTTTGATCCCATTTTTGCTTGTAACTCTCGAGATTGTCACATACAACTGCCCGTAACTGAATACATGTCGAGGAAGGTAAAGCCCAACATGAGAAATTGATTGTCCCTGACTCTTATTTATAGTCATAGCGAAGCAAAAATTTAATAGGAACTGCCTACGTTGGAATTTAACAGGGAATCTTTTTCATATTTGACGGGCTCAACATCATTCTGGGCACAAACACCTTCATTCCTTTATTCTTTCCTGAAAGCATTCTTGCCTCAACTATATGTTTTCCGAGATTTGTAACGATCATTCTCGTTTCGTTGCATAATTCTGAAGCTTGATCAATGTTTCTGAGTAGCATCACTATACACCCAACCTTCAGACGTATGGAATGGTTTGGCAATCTGGAGCATTTAATCTTATTAAGAAATTCAACAGAAAATACATCCTCGTGGCCAGCAATATATCCGTCCTCCTTGCTGATGCTATCAGAACTCATATACAACACTTCATCACCGGGCAACATCGACATCACATAATCATTGATAGTATCTACTATCTCATTAGTTGGTGCCAAAATTGCTCTATCCTGAAAAAATCCATCAATGCGCATATTGTGTAATATGTCAGGATACGTGTTTTCAACGATGGTTGCAATAGGATCAGTTGTATCTCTTATCAAAATATCATCGGGTAACTTAATGTCAACTTCTTCATCATTTTCTTCACCGACATCCCCATCTCCTACCCGTAATATCCATTCAGCAAAATTTTTGATCTCTAGAACATCAGAAGAAGAAGAGGAACGTACCTACATTTAGGCAATGAATGAAATGAAACATTTAGTTTCTGCAACAGGGAAATGTAATATGTAAAGAGTTTTAAATTAGATCATTTACCTGCAATCTCATGTTTTTTGTCAATTTTAGGACCTCACACGAATTCCAAAGTTTAGATGAACTGATGGCAGCATGTACAATATCATGTCGGCTTCCTTTAGGCACAACAGGCAATATTGCCTGAAATCTTCTCCAAAAACAACAACTAATCCACCAAAGGGCTTATCAGAGCAACGACCATCATGAGTACGCATAATGTCCCTCAAGCTCCGGTCAAGCGCCTCAAAGCAGTGCTTGTGGGCCATCGGAGCCTCATCCCAAATTATCAGCTTCGTTTTCTTTAGGAGACCACACAAATCAGAACCTGGCTTAATCTTGCTGCAAGTTGAGCTTTCATCGACTTGTATGGGTATGCCAAATCTGGAGTGAGCAGTCCTACCCCTCAGAAGTAGCAACGAAGCTATACCGCTAGAAGCCACCGGAAGAACTATATCCCTCCTACTTCGCAAGGCAGAGCACAATGTCTTCCATATTTAAGTCTTCCCCGTGCCACCATACCCATACAAAAAGAAAACTCCACCATCTCCTCTATCAATAGCCGTCATGATCTTTTCATAAACCAACCTTTGTTCTTCAGTTAAACATTTATTTAATCTAGAGTGCTCAGCCTTCATCTCCTCAACATCATACGGCATTTCATCCAATATTAGCATATTTTCCACATCAGAAATTACAGAATTGCTTGGTTGAGGCATATCTTTAAAATTTTGTAGACCGCTGCAATTCGCTGCCAATAACTTATCAATCTCAGCCAATACACAATTTTTAACTTGCTCTTCACTGAGTGTCAAACCTATGCATAATGAGTTGGTCTTATGAAAAACGCGTTTTTCCTGTCACTTAGGAAAAACGTGTTTTGGATTTCCCCGTCTATGCCAGTACCTGTTTAACAAACTGCCAGTGTGATAAAGTGCCAGTGCATGTGTCACAAAATGCCAGTGAAAAAAGTGCCAGTACCAATTTAACAAAGTGCCAGTGTAAACTGGCACTGGCACTTTGTTAAACTGGCACTGACACTTTTACACGGGCACTTTTATATACATGAACTAGCACTCTTCATACTGAAATTACCCGGGATCCGGAGCTCCCGCGCATCTCGCATTCGCGGAGTCGCCGTTTTCGGGGAATGTTCGCCCGGATCCGAGAGGCAGCGCGTTCGCGCCCCGGCATCTGGCTTTTATTCCTGCTTTGCAGCGTTTTCGAGTTGGAGGTGTCTCGCCGTGTTTTGCTTTGTAGAGTCGCCATGCCATTTTTATTATTAAGCCCAAAACATTGAAAAAGGGCATCAGTTTAAAAATAATAATAAACTGTTTTTGTGTGATGAGATTTTGAGTTCGGAGGTCAGATGACTCCTCGGGAAGAGAATATTAGAATCTTAGAGCTCACCCGAGTCGCCTCGTAAAAACGAGTCTTTCGGATACCCCTAATATTCTTTAAATGTTGTGTGTGTGTGTGTGTGTGCTTTTAAAAATGCATGCTGTGTCGGATGTCTACATTGTACACTGCGTATTGAAATGTATTGAAATAGTGTAGGAAGGAAGCCTTACCAATGTTGGTTCGTGTCTGTCTTCCGCTGGGGAATAGTGTTTGAGGATGGAATGATGTTCCGGTACGGACCGGGATTGCTTCCGGAGGGGCCGGTTGTCTGCGGACAGAGTTTCGGCGTGAGTTGAGATTGTAGGCTGCGTTCGGGCAGAGTTTCGGCGTGCGTTGGGATCGCAGGGATCACTCGGGCAGAGGTTCGGCGTGTGTTGGGGTGGCAGGAGTCACTCGGGCAGAGTTTTGGCGTGGTTTGGGATCGCCGGTTTGACTCGGAAAGAGCCGGGACGCCTCGGGAAAGACCAGGCAAGGCCTCGGAGTACCACGAGGGGCCTTAGAGTACCTCGAGAGTGCCTCGGGGCAGCGCGGGAGCGTCGCGGGAGCGCTCGGGGAGGCTTCGGAGCACCACAAGGGGGCTCGGAAGGCCTCGAAAGGATCCGAAAGGGGCCGGGATTGCCCCGAAGGGTCTTAGAGGGGAGCCTGAAGGCTAAGGGAGGAAGAGAGAAGAGGGAGGTGTGAAAAATGAGGGAGGGGGAGCCCTCTATTTATAGTGCCAGATTTGGTGCAAGAAGGTCCGTACGGACCTTCTAGGTAAACCAGAATTTTGGTTTTCCTCGATTTGAGGGAATATGTGATGATGGTGAATATTCTGGAATTATGATGTCCCCTGTGCAATAAGGTCCGTACGGACCATCTTGACATGCAAAGAGGTCCGTACGGACCAACTATGCATGAGGGTAATCATTTTCTCCGGGATTTGAGGGAATATTGTGGACTTTAAGAGGATTCAGTAATTATTAAAGCAAAGAGGTCTGTACGGACTACTTATGCTTTTCCAATTTCCTGAAAATTCCCAAAAGGTCCTTCTGTCCCCTTTTATCCCAGAAAGGCCCCTCCCTTGGTTTGGTTGAGGGTTTTGAGAGGGTTTTGAGTGCCATAGGTCTTCGAGACTGTGTTTTGTGAGTCTGTGGTGTTTCTTGTGTGTTCGGCAGAGTGTGATCCAGATTGGGGTACTTACAGAAGCCCCTCAATGACGTCACTTTCGGAGGAAGTGGGGTCGTTGATAAGATAAGGGTCCTAATCTGGATCGCGTGCTGGGAGAGGAAGTGACCATGGAGGTCGGTGGGAGGACGTGGCGGTGTCCTGTTGTGTGATCGTTTAGGTCAATTGGCTGGACCCTGTGATAGGATTCCTACGTATCCCTGGCGGGAATCAAGCCTGATCGTAGTTCGTGTGTGCGTGTTGTAGTGCAAGAGGACGGGAGATGTCCTCTGACTAAGACTCTATAGGTGGACGTGGTGGTGTCCTGGGTGACCGTATAGGTCGATGGCTGGACCCTGTGATAGGATTCCTACGTATCCCTGGCGGGAATCAAGCCTGGCCGTAGTTCAGAGGTCGTGAAATTGTGAGTGTATGTGGGCGTGATGGTGCCCTGAAGTATCGTGCGACCGCCGAGGTCAGTGGTAAGGACAGGGTGGTGTCCTAAGATCTGGTGACCGTCGAGGTCAATTGTGAGGACGTGGTGGTGTCCTGGGGTGGAAATTTTACGATTTTCCTAATCGGGTGGTTTAAGGCCTTCCGGGCCGGAGATAGTGATTTGGGAGGTTTATACAATCTTCCGGACCGAGTGATTTAAAGCCTTCCGGGATGGAGATAGTGATGGAGGTTTATACGGTCTTCCGGACCGAGTGATTTAAAGCCTTCCGGGCTGAAGATAGTATGAAGGCTTGAGTCATCTTCTGGTTGCAGTTTGCCATGCGTGAGGACTTTGAATCGTCTTCTGGCTGCGGTTTGCCATGCGTGAGGACTTTGAATCGTCTTCTGGCTGCGGTTTGCCATGTGTGAGGACTTTGAATCGTCTTCTGGCTGCGGGTGTGCCATGTGTGAGGACTTTGAATCGTCTTCTGGCTGTGGTGGTGTCATGTATGAAAACTTGAGTCGTCTTCTGACTGCGGTTTGCCATGCATGAGGACTTGAATCGTCTTCTGGCTGCGGGTGTACCATGCGTGAGGACTTGAATCGTCTTCTGGCTGTGGTCGTGGAGGCATGGCTGCCTTGAGCTTTGATTGCGAGAGGTGTAGATGCCTCGTGCTTTGTCCGCTGGGGAGAAAGTTGGACTTTACGATGACTGCCGGTGTTCGTCCGTTGGGGATTTATCGTGGCCTTGTAGGGGCCTTTTCATGTTGAGATGGTGACGTCGGGCTTACTTTGATGGCCGGTGTTTGAGTTGCCGTTGAGTGGGCAAGGATGATGGCCGGTGATTGCTTCACTATTTGGCGTTTTGGAGGCGTTTCGTGCCTTGGGATTTGTACTCGGAGGTGTTGGCTCCTTCTTGCGCTTGTTTTGCCGTTGAGTGGGCGAGGTCCGGGCTTACGCTGACGGCCGGTGCTGGGGATATGTAATCTTGTACGACTTCCTTTTGATTTGCTGGGGAAGGAGCTCGGGCTTACTTTGATGGCCGGTTCTTGCGTTGTCGATGAGCGTTTTGGAGGCGTTTTGTGCCTTGAGATTTGTGCTGGGAGGTGTTGGCTCCTTCTTGCGCTTGTTTTGCCGTTGAGTGGGCGAGGTCCGGGCTTACATTGACGGCCGGTTCTTGAATTGCCGTTGAGTGGGCGAGGTCCGGGCTTACGTTGACGGCCGGTGGTTGAATTGCCGTTGAGTGGGCGAGGTCCGGGCTTACGTTGACGGCCGGTTCTTGAATTGCCGTTGAGTGGGCGAAGTCCGGGCTTACACTGACGGCCGGTGGTTGAATTTCCGTTGAGTGGGCGAGGTCCGGGCTTACGTTGACGGCCGGTGGTTGAATTGCCGTTGAGCGGGCGAAGTCCGGGCTTACGTTGACGGCCGGTGGTTGAATTGCCGTTGAGTGGGCGAGGTTCGGGCTTACGTTGACGGCCGGTTCTTGAATTGCCGTTGAGTGGGCGAAGTCCGGGCTTACACTGACGGCCGGTGGTTGAATTGCCGTTGAGTGGGCGAGGTCCGGGCTTACGTTGACGGCCGGTGGTTGAATTGATGGGTTAAGGACCAAACTGCACTGAATTTGCTAAAATAGGCCTTAGGACAGCCAGGGGCAAAGATTATAAGGGCAAAAAAGTAATTTGGCCCTCCCTTGCAAGAAGGTCCGTACGGACCAACCTGGGATGCAAAGAGGTCCGTACGGACCAAGTTGGTTTACGGTTCCCGGGTTTTGGCGGGATTAAATGCCGAGCCTTTCCCCATTCCTTCTTCTTCAGTGCGTGAACCCGAGAGAGAGAGGGAGAGAAAACCTCCATTGTTAACCAAAATCCTCCAACTTTAGCTTGAATTGTTCGCAAATGGCGGAAGGATCTCGGAGAGGTCGTCGACAACGCAGTCAAGAAGTGGTCGAGCAAAGGATGGAGCTCCAAAGAAATTGGATCTCCTTTGTTCCATCTTCGAAGAACCCGGATGTATTATATCTGAATCCGGAGGTGCACAATCGTCGCTCTAGGAACGTCGGGGAGGTAAGAAATCCTTTCCGTTTCGATTCCCTGCTCGAATTTTTTGAATGCTAGAACTAGGTTTTAGTTTTTCGCATTTTTTGGGGTTTTTGTTATTTGCCATGCTTTTTGTGAAATTCTTGATGAATTGTTGAAAATTAGCATGTAAATTTTGTGAATATGTGCATTTTGTGCAGAAATGTGTAGATTAGCTCTTATTTGTGAAAATAAAGTGCCTCTCTATGAAAATGCATGTTTTGGTGTTTTGTACCTTATGCTATTTATGTATGTACAATGTGGGAAAAATTGTCATGTAGGGACAAATCTTGTAGAAAAAATGTGACAGGTGCCGTGTTTCGTGACGGGTTTTGTCTGAAAGTATGTGTCGTGTAGGGACGGACTTTTCTTTTGAAAATGTGTTATGCAATGTGTACCGTGTTTTTGGTGACGGACTTTGTGGGGAAAGTATGTGCAATATGTGCCGTGTTTTGTGACGGGTTATTTTGAAAAGGTGTCGTGTAGTGCTTGATCCCTTTGTTGAGAAAATTTGTACAGTGTGTGCCGTGTTTTGTGACGGACTGTATGGAAAAATTATGTATAATATGTGCCGTGTTTCGTGACGGGATATATGTGCTTTGATTTTCTTTTGCATTAAGTACTGCGAATGACGTACCTTTCTTTGTGTTTACTGCGGGATGAGGGGCTCTTGGTGGGAAGGCCAAGAAGATGAAGACTCGGGGATCGCTCGAGGCATTGTTGAGTTGTGGCGGCGGATGCCGGATATTTACGTGGATGGTAGGCCGAGTCCCGGGAGGAGGTGGTCTACGCTTACGGCTTGGGCGTGTTCGTAGAGAATTTGGCGGGGTTTCGACACGAAGAAGAACAAGAGCGTCTTCCTTGGCCTTTCTGAGTATTGGTGGGATACCACCCACACCTTCCATCCGAGGCGGGAGAGGTGACGGTGACGCCCACCGATTTTGCTGCTATTACCGGGCTTTCCTTCAAAGGAGGGCCAGTGCGGTGGCGAGATATGATTGCCGAGGATGTGCTGACGGAGCTGCTGGGCTTTGCGCCTGTTCCTCGCAGGGGTCTTGGCATGCTGTATAGTGATGTTGAGATGAGGATCACGGCCAGTATTGGGGCCTATGTCCGGGGTACCGGCCAGGTGAGGAGCTGGCGCGCTCCTTCCTGTGGTTTGCGCTTTTTGAGACTTTGTTCTCGAACCACTCGACTACGGCTCCTTTTGCTCTGCTGGAGAGCTTGATTGATCTGGAGAGAGTTTGTGATATCGCTTGGGGCGAGGCGGGCCTGGCCGAGCTCTACTTCTCCTTGGACCGGTTTAGCCGGGGTGTGGCCAGTTCCTTGGCTTGTTTTGACTTTGCTTTGGAGGTATGAGTTTATTGCTGTTTTTGATTTAGCAACTTGTCATTTCTCCATTTTCTTTTGCACTGAGCCTTTTCTGTTTTTGTCACAGGTGTGGTTCTATGAGATTTTCCAGTGCTTCCCGTGGGATAGAGATCCTGGGGCCGTAGCGGCGTATCCTGCGATGTTAGGCTGGGCTCACCCGGCGAGGAGGAGGAGGACCCGGCGGGGAAGCTCACCATCGCCTACGGGGATGTGCAGGAGCATTTAGAGAGGGATAGCCCTGAGAGGTTTGTTCTGTATCCTTGGGCTCGGTACGAGGATTATGATTTCGAGGGGGCTCCCCTGGTGACGGTGCAGCGGAAGATGCTGCGGGGCCTGACTTGTGACGTCATGTACCTGGGGGAGCGGGTCTTCTAGCAGCATGGCCCGGGTATGCTTCCCTTGGCACCAAGGGACCCTCCTTTTGGGATGTTGGATTCCCGAGATATGGATGTGTTGGATTTTGAGAGGTACTTGGGCAGCGTGAGTGCCGATGAGTTTGTTTTGTATAGGGAGGAGTATGGAGCTTTTGTGAGGAGGAAGTTGAGGACGCCACAGGTGTTGGCGAGGGAGAGGGAGGCTGGTCCGCAGGGTCCCCCAGAGGTTCCGGTGCCTGGGCCGGATTTTACGTACGTTCGTGGGGATTCCTCGAGGAGGAGGGTGTCTGTACCCGTACCTGAGCAGGCTCCTGCTGCCTACCGCGTGGATCCTGATAGACCGGTGAGTGTGCTTACTCTTTTCCATCTTGGCATCTTTTCTGTATTTTTCTCTTTTTGTTGTTGAGTATGACTGTATTGATGAGCGTTTCTTTGGCTGCTTGCTTGTGCAGGTCCCGGGGAGGGCTTTTGACATGCTGACCCGCCGTTACGTGGCGATGCGGTCTTTCGCGAAGAAGATGGCGTCGAAGCTGTCTTGCCGGTCCTCGCGGCGTGTGCCGGCGTACGAGCCGATGCCTTCGAGGCATTCTGTAGATGTTCCTCCACCGAGAGCCGAGCCGGAGCCACGGCGGGAGGGACCTTCGCGGGGGCGGCATAGCATGGATGCCGGGACGTCTTCGGGAGCTCCGAGGCCGCAGACCCTTTACCAGTTCTTTCCTCAGCAGGATGCACAGGGTGAGGGTTCGTCAGAGCCTTCTTTCTTTGATCCTTTCGCCGGATTTGATCCTTCTGAGTACTTTGAGTACCAACCTCCGGAGGGGGCTCGGTACTCTGATGACGAGGATATGACGGGCGAGTTCACCGGGATGCCCGACTTCTCTCTTGATGATCTTGGCGAGGATGATGATGCTGAGGATTCGGACTAGGGTTCATTTGCTTTCCCTCTTTCCATATCTTCTTTTTTTTTCTTTTAGCAACAGACATTAGATGTACCTGTAATAAAACACTCGTATTTGCATGGCAAACGCATTTTATTTTAGGATGTAATGTCATTTTGTGATTCCCGGGAGTTGTCCTAGAAATTGTTGCTATTATTATTTTTTTTATTTTGTGCATACCACGTGAGCTGAGAGTGCGTTTGTGGGTAGTGTATGTTTGCCGGAAATGGCTTTGGCCAGTGTTTGGGCAGTTTGGAGCAAGGTCCTGCTGAGGACAGTGGTTGTTGTACCGTTTGCTGGGGAAATGGGTCATGGTTACAAGGAGGTCCGTACGGACATACTTAGCATGCAAAGAGGTCCGTACGGACCAGCCTTGCTTTTGGGAAGGAAATAAATGCTTTCCAGTGTCTGGTCCTTCCCCATTTCCCCATTTGCAGCCATTTTCGAGCTTTCTTCCCCATTTTCTCTAGGAACCTCCATTTTTGCCATGGATTCTTCGTACGTTCCTAGAATTTTGCCGAGGCTTTCGCAGGAGAGGCAAGCACACTTCCTTGAGCAGCTGAAAATGTGGATGCGGCGCCGTATGAGGCATCAGAGACGGGTTTTCGAGGTAAGGTTTCGTCTTTGCTCGATTTGGACTTTTAAGGAGTTGGTTCCTGATTGGGATTTGTTGCGGGCTGCCGCGAAGTTCTGGGATGTTAGGAGGAATGTGTATTGTTTCTCCTACAATGAAATGGTGCCCACTTTTGAGGATTTTCGGGCTTTGATTGGAGGACCGGAGGTGGAGGCCATCTCGCTTCCTTTGATTGGTGGTCTTTGCGGTGAGCGTGAAGCTTGCGAGGCTTTCTTCGTACTTCGTTGGAAGAAGTGCGGGGCATGATCCTCGATTCGGGTCATATTGACAATTTACGAGCTGCCGGAGCGGTTCATGGTTGATGAGAGTGATGTCTCTTGGGACGCATTTGCCTTGTGCGTGATGGCGACGCTTTTCCTGGTCAGCTCCCTTGGCATTTGCGATGGTGCTTTGCTAGATGTGGTTGGACACTGCAGAGCTGGAGAGGATATTGTCCCGTTGGTCTTTGGGGAGACTCTTCATGGTATCGACCGTCGCGGCGACCGGGGATCGGTTCATGAGAGGGGAAGCCCCGCTTTGCTCACCTTGTGGCTGCGAGAGAGACTTCGAGGCCATGCCCGAGGCTCCGACGTCGTTTAGCCCGTGGTCATTTGCTCAGCCGACCTCTTGTGTTGGATATGGATCGATCCGCACGGGAGAGATGGATGGCACGGCTTGGTACGCATCGAGATCCGTTGGTGGGTTCCCAGCTGGAGGATTGAGACTAGGAGGGTCTTTCGGGAAGGGTCCTATGTTGTCGAGTTCCGGGTTTGTCTTGGTCCTCCTTCTATATTCCGTCGCTTGTTTCCGGCGGTTTGGGATGAAGCGGGAGCCTTTGTTGGGCAGGATGACCTTGCTACTATGGAGATAGCTCCTCTTTGTATGGCTGCTCCAGGTGCTTTCTTGTATTTTCTGAGGGTATGGAAGTATTCTGCTTTCCCTCCTGTGGTGCTCCTTAGACGTCGGGAGAGTGTCGTATTGATGACTCAGTACCTGTCCTGGTATGAGCAGCGTGTTGGGCAGTCCCAAGTGGCTTTGGAGAGCAGGCGTGTAGCGATTCTGGGACCCGGTTGCCGTAGTAGTGTAAGTGCTCCAATTTGAGCCAATAGTATTTTCGTTAGAAAATTAACGAAAGTTTTAACATTTCCAACATTTCTAACAAACCCTAACCTTTCTAACAAAGCAAGGGTAAAGTGGGCATTGCCATTTAAAGTTAAACCAAGAAAAGAATCTCAAAAAGCAAAAGAAATTGGAAAAATCCGAATTAGGCAAGTTGAAAAACAAACTGCTGTAATTTTTTGAATAATATTCCTCCTGTCCAAAAGCCAGCACTGTAGCAGATGAACAGTGCACGCTTACGAACCCCTCCGCGCGGACATCTATGTAAATCACAGAGGGCTATAAATTAAACCCTCCTCTCTCAGTCTACACAACAGATTTTACACACAGAAACCGCATTTTGGCGAAAAATAGAGAGAAAACAGTGGGAATCCTTAGATTGCCACCATTTTCTCTTGAACCTTTCCCAATTTCACTTCAACCATTCTCATATCACTCTTAAACACACCAAGCTCAAGCTTAAAACACTACTCAAGAGGAAGATTAGGGAGAAAACATAGAGGACTTAAGTGTTATCTACTTGTTTTCTCTTTGATCAACTCTATCATCAAACCCTAAACACATTCAAGCCTTGAATCCACCCAAACACAACTCCAAAACACCAAATCTTGATACTCCTCAAGTCAAACACCAAATCTTGATACTCCTCAAGTCAAATTCCAAGCCTAGGAAGATAGGGTGTCACCATTGGTAAAGCCCTCCTTCTCTAAACCCTAAAATTCCCTTTTAACCTCTTGTTCATCTTGTTCTTCTTATTTTGATTTGCTTTATGTCTAATTTAACTTAATTCTTGACCTAATATGGTCATCTTGAAGTTTATCTTCATGAATGACCATCTCAAATGGTCCAAATTTTAAATCTCTAGTTGATTTGTCTCTTTAATTTCATTTCTACAAAATATCCCCTTTCCCTTTGCAAAGGACATGTTTAAACCCCATAAATTCCCCAAGGATGACTTGAATATGATAACCACTTAACAAAAAGTAGTGGTATCAAGTCTAGGGATGAAAATGGGGTGAACATAGATGCAAATCCCCCAAAATCACATTTTCCCTCAAGAACATCTTGCTGTCCAGTAGCATTGTTCTGAGACCTCAGTCCATTTTCCTATTTTTTGTACCCAGTAAAACTTGGAATTGGGTGTTGACTACAAAATACTTTTTGTAGCCAACATCCAGAGCTTTCCAGACATATTTTCATTTTATTTTTTGAGTGAGTAAAACTCCTTTTTTCAAATTTTCTTTTAAAGGTCAGTTCATCAGTTTCTGGAAATCCAGATTTCATATCTGAGATTTCCAGAAGGTTTTGGTCCCTCAAATCACCCCCAAAATGGAAAGTTCCTTTGCAGAAACCCTATTTAAGGTGTTCTAGGAAACTTTCATTCTCGGACTTTTTCGAGATTCTGAGTTTTTGAAGCCCTAAAGTCCATTTCAAAGTCAAGGGTCAACTGCCTTTTTCATTCTGGCAGAAATAATTTTCAACTTCAAAAGGTCTTTTGAGTACCAAATCTCAAACCAAAAATCATCCAAAAAATCATGGGATCAGCTTAAAGTCTTAAAAAGAGATCCCAATTTTTACTTTTCTCAGCTTCAAATTATTTTGGTCAAAACACACACACACACACACACACATACACACACAACAAAAGGATTTCAAATATTTGGAAGACTCATTTTTCGAGGCGCGCCGGGTGCACACTAACGTCCTTCCCGGCGCGTAACGTGACCTCCGAACCTAAATTTCTGATCTCGGGCATTTTTCAAAGTTTTGGCCCTCAAAATTAAAATGGCGTGGCGACTCCGTTTGATTTCAAAAATCGGGTACATCACAGTGGCGACTCCGCTGGGGACGAACAAGTTTTATCTTTTCAAAAAAATAAAAGAAAAACTTTTGAGGGTCAAGCTTCCGTCCCGACATTTGAAATCCTTTGTTTTGTGTGTGTTGATTTTTGCACATTTTCGTGTTTGTTTTGGCCGCCTCGAAAAAAGTCAAAATTTTGACTGTCGGAAATCATGTCCCTAACTGTTGGAATTTTTGTGATTATGTGCTTATGTGTTCATTAATTTTCAAAAAAAAAAAATTTCAAAAAAAAAAATTTCAAAAAAAAAAATTTCAAAAAAAAAAAAGGATTTTCAAAAAAAAAGAAAATTTTCAAAAAAAGAATCATGCATCATGCCTTTTAAGACACATAAAAAATCTCTATTTTACTCAGAAAAAGAAGATAGACTGCTTGCACACTACGCGCACGTGACCTTACACTGCACACTACGTCCCTAACCCGGGAAAATCCTTGTCGCGGCCCGTTTGGTCTTATTACGCCTCTCGGTGCGAGCACAGGACTACCCAAACATCCCATGGAGCCTCGTGTCGACCATGCACTTGTCCGTGACACACTTTGTCCGAGACCCGGTTGGTTTTTAGTGCAGTCTGTCATGCCCTGTCTGTGTATAGACCTTTCCTTTCAAGCCTTTGTCGGCATACCGACTCAATATCTTTCGGGTCCCTAATCGCCGAAGTCATGCCGGTTTTCCGCCGCAGACTTTGACCAAGATATTGACCGGCGCCTTGACTTTCGCTCGATCGGCACAAATTATACACCGACTCCCAAAGCATGACACCGAGTCATCAAGGATTAACGGTTATTCCATGCCTAATTACGGCCCTAGCGACGACAAGTCAAAGTCAATCGTGGACATTTACCGGTCAAATCATGCCGACTTTTTGTCGAGCTCTCGGACGTGATCTTGACTTTGACGTCAGCTTTGTCCGTAATTTACATCGAATGCTCGTTAAGACTCCATTACCCGCCAGACTTTTAGGATCGTTTTCATTTTCGGTCGGTGGGACCCGCTTGCCCTATAGGACCCTCGCCCGGGCCGCTCCACCCTGGGAGGTCGAAATACAGGTGGAATACGAGGGGCTTATAGACGTAGTGACGGGGCCCACTGATCCAGGATCCAGAGTAGTTTGTGAAAAAAGAAGAGCAATCTTTTCCAACCGATTAGGTTAATAAAACATGCTTTAAGTAAACATGAACAAATAACTGCATGTTGCATGAGCCTAAAAGCCCAAACACCTACCCTCCTTCAATTCCCGCCATCTGAACCCTCGTGTCTTTCCCCCGCAGCCCCGCACAAAGCTGGGTTTCGGGCACCGGTCACCGTTTGATCAGGTTGGGAAGAGTCAAGCGCATCGTCGCCTTCACCGTTTGTTTCAACTCCGGGTTTCGAATGTCTACATCACCGGTAACGAGGGGGACAACGTCACTCCGCCTCCCGGACTCCTCGCATGCAACCACGGTGGAATCGGTTAGCGTAACGGATGAGAGTGCGACAGAAGCACACTCGAATAGCCTTATGGAGGCTGTTAAGAGCCATGGTTTGGCCGCCAGTCTCAACCCAGATGGCACCTTCACTGTGGAAGAAGAGGAAGACCTCAATCCCGCTCTTGGTCAACCCGACTACTCCAGGATGCCACCACCGGCCTCCCACGGTACTACCACCGAGCCCATGCTCCTCGATCTCTAGGTCACCGGCTCCCCAACCGCAGACACCGGATCCATGCGGCTGACGGGACGAGCCGATTCGCAATGCCTCGGTGGGGACAAAGTCGCATGCGGAATGCCTTCCCATGGTTGGGGATACCGGAATGCCACAGAAATTGGGATCCCGCCTCGGTTTGGGACCAATCAATCCGGACTTTCGCAGCAACGGTTTGGAATGCCACCACGCTTTGGTTCGGGGCAACGGTGAGCCCCTCCTCGTAATGAGGCTAGCTCACGCTCCTTACACAGCCTTCCGCAAACCCATTTCTCACTCGGGGTTCAATGGGTTACCAAGTCCCCATCCCAGTTTCATCGTAATCACCAAGACCACGTATCCTCCCTGTTATGCATCCTCGCCACAACCAGCCTATGCAATTCAACAACCAGGACAAGCAGCCCGCACTTAAGCCTACTTATGGGCCTCGCTCCAGGAAATCCAAGCCATCGGCTACCTCAGATCTGCCTCCATCTTCCCTGCCGATTGGAAGCCAACAAGAAGTCGCCGGATTCTATCCCTTTTCCCAAGCTCCTACCTACACTCCCCGGGGAAATTTGGGCCAAGGACGGAGTTTTCACCTATGCTCCGGATATGGTATTCCTTCCACCAATGCACCCCAACAGCTAGTCCTCTTCCTAGCTCAAATATCGGCTCAGAATTCCCGCTCCACCTTTGGATCCCCAATTGGCTTGGTTTATGGAGCAACACAAGGAAATGAAAGCACAGATTGCTGAATTGACCGCCAAAAGAACACGCTCTTCGGCCTACGTATCCCGACTCGATTGTCCCCCGCCTCACAAGTTTGTGATGCCCACTCTCGAACCTGTTTGATGGAAGTGCGTGCCCTAAAACTCACTTGGACACCTACACTTTGGCAATGAAAGCTAAGGGATGCACAAACCGGCGGTTGGCCGACTACTTCGGTCTCTCTTTGAAGTCGGGGGCTTTGAAATGGTTTTTCCGATTGCGGCTGAAGCTAGGGCTACTTGGGAACAGATTACCGGTACTTTCACGGATAAGTATAAAGCCAACTTGGAATGGGAAACAAACAGAGTTGACTCGCAGACAACGGTGCGGCGCCACTGATGAGAATATTGGGGATTTCTATAAAGGTGAAACTTAAAGCTCGGTGAAATGGCCATTCCTCCTCTCGACGAAGAGCGGTTAGACATTTTTCGAGTCATGTTTGAAGCCGCATTTGAGAGCTTCCCTCGGTCACTTCCCTACGCCGACTTGCGTGCAATGGTTAATTCCGGGGCTAAGTTCGAAAAGGCTTACAATCAAGCGGCCATTGCTGCACACTCGCTGGCGAATACGGGTTTCTTCCACCTCCAACACAGCTCCTGCCCAACCAAAAGGTAAAGAAGTGATCAGCTATGCGGGACAGGATTGTAACAATACCACTTCCTTTGTTCCAAAGAAACCTGATGCATCCAGATCCCGGCTCCAAGACTTGAGAAACTTTGGGATGCCTTTGAGTGATATCTTCAGAGGTTTGGTGAGAGAAGGTTTGCTCCGGCCTTTGGAAAATTATCAGCCTAGAAACCCCAATGCTCCTTTGGATACCTCCAAGCATTGTGCCTTTCATCAGTACCACGGGCACCTGACAGATGATTGCGTCCCCCTGAAAAAGGCAATCCAAGGTTTGATTGAACAAGGGAGGTTAGAGGTTCCTGAAGGGCCTAATACTATCAATAACCCGCTCCCTAGAAATAACAACATGAGTGTCAACATGATCGAGTTTGGTGGTTCAAGCCTTGGGGGCACAATGGAGTTTGACTCGTCCCTTTGCGAGGTCAATGAACCAGTCATCGCAGGCAAGGAAAATGGTTGGATTGAGCAAGATGAAGTCCTGATGGAAAGACCTGCAATAGCTCCCATCTCCAGCGTCGAAGAATAGATGCATGGTCCAACAAAGAAAGAAGCGGCTAGACTAGGGGCTACCTATCTCTAAAAATAGTCTTTTAGTCAACTTTCGTAGGTTCTAGTATTTTTCTTTCACCTAAGTCCATCTTGGACACTTGTCGGTTTTTGTCACCACCTCGAATGTTGTGGAAAGATAGCTTAACTATCATTTAAAATTTATATATATATATAAGTCTTTCTTCTTTTCTTGCTAGACTCGAGACATCACTTGCACACTCACGTTACACTTAATTGAAATGGTTTTATCCTAGATGATCACTTGTGCTGCTCAACTACTAATTCTTTGAAATAATTAATATTTAAATTAATTGGAGTGAGAAAATCAAGTGATATCCCTCTCAAATTGGGGCTTACCAACTCCCCGTCTTGCATCTCATATGCTCACATCCCTTTCATCAGCCTCATCATCTCGTTGCTCGATGAATTTGCATGGATCTTTTCTCATTTAAAGCTTAAGCAAGCAATGAAGATTTAATCTCGTTTAGGTCATCCGATAGGGATTGCGGTTGAAGCCTTTCACCCATAGGAAAGCCATTACCTCACCCTCACTAAACAATACCCTTTCATTTCAAGATCGGCGTGTTTTGAAACCCGGTTTAGCCATCATTTTTGCTCCTTACTGAGAGAAATTCCAAGCAAGCCCAAGAAGTTAACTTCGAGAGTCGGCGATGCGTAAAATATCTCAAGCCATGAAGGAAGGACAAAGATAATCCTCAACTCCTCAGGAAGCTTTCCAAGTCAAAAAAAAAAAAAAAAAAAAAAGAGCTCAAGCAAAAGAAGCTTCATAAAAAAAAAAAAAAAAAAAAAAAAAAAAAAAAAAAAAAAACCTGAATTCTCGAAGATTCGCAAAAGTTCTCGATAGCTTGGACTCCCTCTCACCATTTCCTTAACCAATCCCAAGCCATCCTCTCGCTTTTAGAGGATATCCCCGTTACCATTATCCTCGCCTTTGGCCAAAATCAAAATTTGACCTCTCATTCTTAGAGGCAATCAATCTTCCCCGCCATAGATTTCCCAAACACATCTCTACAAGCCAACCTCTCATTTTTAGAGGTTCGTCAAGAAAGGCCCACCACCTCTCACTTTAAGAGGTCACAACTTCCAAAATTACCCGATGGCCGATCGAAGCCCGGAAACCCAACTGCAATTCCTATCGGATAGCAATTTCATCATAATATCTTTAAGATCTAAATCAAATTAACGCTTCATTGCTTGCTTAAATTTGAATCTAATCCATCTTGGTTCAAAATCATCAATCAAAGATTGTGCAAATTCAAACCTGATGTGAGCATAATTCATTTCTACTCCACAAACACTTGCCGTGGATGTCCCACTAGGGCTTCGCATCCGTGTCTTTCATGGACACTCTAAGGGGATATGTTATTCAATCCTCCAAATCCTCAAAATCCCCAAAGGTCCTCAGATCCTCGAATTTCAACATTCGTTCTCTTTTCATTCGGGATAAGCCCGAACTACGGCGACCTGAGCTCTTCATAATGAAGGGAACGTAGGCAACCAGAAATGGTCCGGTCGAAATCACAAACAAATCCCCAAAAAAAAAAAAAAAATCCGGTCTCATCAAGGATCGTCCCTATACACTTTCCGAGCTTAACTCTCGATATCAGTTGGTTTTCTCCTTCTGATTAATCAAAATATTTGTTCATATCAGATTTAGGGATTGAATAACCCGAACATTAACAAAGGGTTTTAAGCAGCCTTGTGATCATCATGAATAAGACAAGTTTTCAAGTGTCTCGACAAGTCTTCTCTTTCTACATCATAGGAAAATAGAGCCAAACACTGTCTTTCGTACTGCGGGGGCCTCCATACACTTTTCCACACCTTGTGATGCTTATACTCTCTCAAAAGAGTCAAACCAAAAGCGAGAGTGTCATACACAAATTCGGGAGACATTCCCACCTTTCAAAAGATATGCCCCTGCACGTAAGCATTTCCGAGTCTTGTACAGTAACTGGTTGACTAAGGTCTGAAAAGATGGGTGCCCCCTCTGTAAGACTACTCGAATTTCTTCACGCCGGGGCTTTGCTAAGCGGTTCTCCCGGGTTCTCCTGTAGCGGCTCTTCAAGCTGGGGCTTATATAGTCATCTTTGGGTCCACGTTGGGTTCTTCACTACGAGATAGACTCGCCAAGTCGCCTCTTCAAAATCTGGACTTTGCCTACTCAGGATCCGGGGGCTTTGTCAAGGTGGTCTTTTGGGCCCGAATTTTATCAAGTCGCAAGAAAGAATTTCAGCTTCAGAACTTGGTACACGGCAGCTTCCCGTAGCATCGGAATTCAAGATCAGGGTTTCTCCCGGCATTAGCAAGTCCATCAAACCATTCTCCGGATAAGGTTTCGGCCAAAGTCACAGCTCACCCAAATGAAAGAAGCTTCACTCGTATCAATGTGCCCTAGAGCACATCAAAGATCGCCTTCAAATGACCAAGAATGAGAGGGAAAATTTCAATCAAGACCCGGGATCCGAATCCAATCTCATCAAAATTGAGGTCCATGTGATACTATCGCGATCGAGGGCGCTCACCCCCCACTCGCTCAAAATCTGTTCCAAGCAGTCTCCATACCCATGCATCCCCACAAAAATCTCCCAAGGGCTCATGTAGCATGCACAAAACTTGATTCAATAGGAACAATCCTAAGTGATTGAAGATCATAAATCATAATTTCCCTGCCAAAAGCTTAGGCCAAGTGCATCTTCGAAAGCAAGTAAATGCATCATCTCATAATCATTTTTGGTTCTATGCACGCATCTGCCATCATAAATGCCATATATGCATCTTCCTCTTTACTAACAAATGCAGGAATTCAAACGTAATCCCCCTTTTCGGCAAGGATGATCTTCACCAAAGACGACCTCAAATGGATGAAAACAGCCCCCAACATCCACAAACATATGAAGACCGCCTCCAGTGTCCACAAATCGGTCAGGGACGCCAAGCTCTCTAATACAATTCGGTCAGAGACGCCAAGTTCTCCAATACAATTCGGTCAGAGACGCCAAGCTCTCCAATACAAATCGGTCAGGGACGCCAAGCTCTCCAATACAGTTCGGTCAGAGACGCCAAGTTCTCCAATACAAATCGGTCAGAGATGCCAAGTTCTCAAAATGCAAATCAGTCAGAGACGCCAAGTTCTCCAATACAAATCGGTCAGGGACGCCAAGTTCTCAAATACAAATCGGTCAGGGACGCCAAGTTCTCAAATACAATGCGGTCAGAGACACCAAGTTCTCAAAAGCAAGAAGTCCCAATGTGAAGACAAGCTGAACAACCTCTACAAGGTTGACGATCACCAGCAAGATACAGACTCAACCAAACTCCTCCTTCAGGTCAAAATGCCTCCAAAGACAAAGAATCGTCGGCGAAACCGTCCACGAACGGCAACCTAACAACTCTTCATCAACATCGCCCGTAGCCTCGGTCCTTCCAGCCTACGGGTAAGCACAAACACAGGTATGAAAGCATATCTTAGTCAACTACTTTTCTAAAAGAACATTATCATCAAAAACTCGGGTGACTCCCAAATACTGTCAAACCATCAAAGACCATCCCCAGCAACTTTCGAACTACGTCCAGGCTTGATTCCCACTCGGGATACGTAGGTAGCCTACCTTAGGTCCAGTCACTTGACCAACACGGTCACCCTTTTCCCCGATAATCATTGTAAACTCTAATCTTCCCCTGCGAGAATGCCCTCAAACAGTCTCCCTCAACCCCGACTTAGGATCATACTCCTGAACTAGGTCCCCATTTAGGTTCATACTCCTGAACTGAAACCCCGACTTAGGATCATACTCCTGAACTAGGTCCCCATTTAGGTTCATACTCCTGAACTGAAACCCCGACTTAGGATCATACTCCTGAACTAGGTCCCCATTTAGGTTCATACTCCTGAACTAAGTCCCCATTTAGATTCATACTCCTGAACTAAACCTCGACTTAGAATCATACTCCTGAACTAGGTCCCCATTTAGGTTCATACTCCTGAACAAAACCTCGACTTAGAATCATACTCCTGAACTAGGTCCCCATTTAGGTTCATACTCCTGAACAAAACCTCGATTTAGAATCATACTCCTGAACTAAGTCCCCATTTAGGTTCATATTCCTGAACTAAAATCCACCAAAGGACCATCCATCCCAAACCGTCAAAGGGAAATCATTTCAAATCAAGGTTCGAGGCACCTAAGACGCCATCTCCAAGGTTCGAGGCACCTAAGACGCCATCATCAAGGTTCAAGGCACCTAAGACTCCATCATTAAGGTTTGAGGCGCCTAAAACGCTATCACACACAACACTAGGAAAAGCGATAAAATGCAATCATCCCCTAATTCGACAAACCAAAACCATAGGGCGACTTCCCCAAAATAGTCAGATCATAGGGTGACTTCCCAAAAATAGTCAGATCTTAGGGTGACTTCCCAAAAATAGTCAGATCTTAGGGTGACTTCCCAAAAATAGTCAGATCTTAGGGCGACTTCCCCAAAACAGTCAAAACCTTAGGGTGACTTTCCAAAAACAGTCAGATTATAGGGTGACTTCCCCAAAATGGTCAAACCATCGGGCGACTTCCCAAAAATAGTTAAACCATAGGGTGACTTCCCAAAAATAGTCAGGTCATAGGGCGACTTCCCAAAAATAGTCAGATCATAGGGTGACTTCCCAAAAATAGTCAGATCATAGGGTGACTTCCCAAAAATAGTCAGATCATAGGGCGACTTCCCCAAAATAGTCAAACCATAGGATGACTTCCCAAAAATAGTCAGACCTTAGGGTGACTTCCCAAAAACAGTCAGATTACAGGGTGACTTCCCAAAAATAGTCAAACCATAGGGTGACTTCCAAAAAATAGTCAGATCTTAGGGTGACTTCCCAAAAATAGTCAGATCTTAGCGCGACTTCCCCAAAACAGTCAAAACCTTAG
Organism: Adenophora triphylla var. japonica; assembly: GCA_022495995.1. NCBI lineage: Eukaryota > Viridiplantae > Streptophyta > Magnoliopsida > Asterales > Campanulaceae > Adenophora > Adenophora triphylla. The sequence goes on from JAFEMH010000332.1 coordinate 666,201, forward strand.
GGTGACTTCCCAAAAACAGTCAGATTACAGGGCGACTTCCCAAAAATAGTCAAACCACAGGGCGACTTCCCAAAAATAGTCAAACCATAGGGCGAATTCCCAAAAATAGTCAAACCATAGGGCGACTTCCCAAAAATAGTCAAGCCATAGGGTGACTTCCCAAAAATAGTCAGATCTTAGGGCGACTTCCCCAGAAATAGTCAAATCTTAGGGTCAAAGACCCGAACCACAACTGGCTTGATTCCTCTTAAGGATACGTAGGTAGCCTATCGCTAGGTTCAGCCACCAGACCAAAATGGTCATCTCTTACCCCCAGCAGAGTTTCTTTCAGCAAACGACTGCAGAACTCATCAAGGTTCGAGGCACCTAAAACGCCATCATCCCAGGGTCAAAGACCCGAACTACGGCCGGCTTGATACATAGGTAGCCTATCGCTAGGTTCAGCCACTCGATCACCTGATCATCCCATCAAAAATGGAGCCTTACTCTTATCGACGACCCCGCTTCCTTCGAAAGCACCGTCGCCGAGGGGCTACTGTAAGTGCTCCAATTTGAGCCAATAGTATTTTCTTTAGAAAATTAACGAAAATTTTAACATTTCTAACATTTCTAACAAACCCTAACCTTTCTAACAAAGCAAGGGTAAAGTGGGCATTGCCATTTAAAGTTAAACCAAGAAAAGAATCTCAAAAAGCAAAAGAAATTGGAAAAATCCGAATTAGGCAAGTTGAAAAACAAACTGCTGTAATTTTTTGAATAATATTCCTCTGTCCAAAAGCCAGCATCAGTAGCGTATGAACAAGTGCACGCTTACGAACCCCTCCGCGCGGACATCTATGTAAATCACGAGAGGGCTATAAATTAAACCCTCCTCTCTCGCCTACACAACAGATTTTACACACGTAAGTGCCGCATTTTGGCGAAAAATAGAGAGGAAACAGTGGGAATCCTTAGATTGCCACCATTTTCTCTTGAACCTTTTCCAATTTCACTTCAACCATTCTCATATCACTCTTAAACACACCAAGCTCAAGCTTAAAACACTACTCAAGAGGAAGATTAGGGAGAAAACATAGAGGACTTAAGTGTTATCTACTTGTTTTCTCTTTGATCAACTCTATCGTCAAACCCTAAACACATTCAAGCCTTGAATCCACCCAAACACAACTCCAAAACACCAAATATTGATACTCCTCAAGTCAAACACCAAGCCTAGGAAGATAGGGTGTCACCATTGGTAAAGCCCTCCTTCTCTAAACCCTAAAATTCCCTTTTAACCTCTTGTTCATCTTGTTCTTCTTATTTTGATTTGCTTTATGTCTAATTTAACTTAAGTCTTGACCTAATATGGTCATCTTGAAGTTTATCTTCATGAATGACCATCTCAAATGGTCCAAATTTTAAATCTCTAGTTGATTTGTCTCTTTAATTTCATTTCTACAAAATATCCCCTTTCCCTTTGCAAAGGACATGTTTAAACCCCATAAATTCCCCAAGGATGACTTGAATATGATAACCACTTAACAAAAAGTAGTGGTATCAAGTATAGGGATGAAAATGGGGTGAACATAGATGCAAATGCCCCAAAATCACATTTTCCCTCAAGAACATCTTGCTGTCCAGTAGCATTGTTCTGAGACCTCAGTCCATTTTCCTATTTTTTGTACCCAGTAAAACTTGGAATTGGGTGTTGATTACAAAATACTTTTTGTAGCCAACATCCAGAGATTTCCAGACATATTTTCATTTTACTTTTTGAGTGAGTAAAACTCCTTTTTTCAAATTTTCTTTTAAAGGTCAGTTCATCAGTTTCTGGAAATCCAGATTTCATATCTGAGATTTCCAGAAGGTTTTGGTCCCTCAAATCACCCCCAAAATGGAAAGTTCCTTTGCATAAACCCTATTTAAGGTGTTCTAGGAAACTTTCATTCTCGGACTTTTTCCAGATTCTGAGTTTTTGAAGCCCTAAAGTCCATTTCAAAGTCAAGGGTCAACTGCCTTTTTCATTCTGGCAGAAATAATTTTCAACTTCAAAAGGTCTTTTGAGTACCAAATCTCAAACCAAAAATCATCCAAAAAATCATGGGATCAGTTTAAAGTCTTAAAAAGAGATCCCAATTTTTACTTTTCTCAGTTTCAAATTATTTTGGTCAAAACACACACACACACACACATACACACACAACAAAAGGATTTCAAATGTTTGGAAGACTCGTTTTTCGAGGCGCGCCGGGTGCACACTAACGTCCTTCCCGGCGCGTAACGTGACCTCCGAACCCAAATTTCTGATCTCGGTTATTTTTCAAAGTTTTGGCCCTCAAAATTAAAATGGCGTGGCGACTCCGTTTGATTTCAAAAATCGGGTACATCACAAGTAGCTATTGCCTTAGGAGTGCCGAAGCCTGGTCTGACCCTCAGGATGTGACGGGAGATACTTTGTTTGACTACGAGACTAGAGTTGACTGACTGATAGGGAGAGGTCCTCTTTTACAGACTCGCAGGGAGGAGATCTGAGCCGAAGCACGGGCAAATGAAGCCCTGAGAGCTACTGGATTGTTTGACTCTACGGGGAGGACCCCTGATCTCGGACTGAGAGACGCAGAGTTGGTTCGCGTTGAGCGAAAGAAGACTCGCCGGGGACGAGGGAAGAAAGGGAAGAATGGCGAGGGGACAAGCGCAGATGGCGCGGAATGACCTCCTAGGTATCCATTCATTGCATTGTAAACACATTATTTGTTAAATGTATTAAGCTGTCTTTTAGCATGTTGTGAACTTGAGAGTAGACCGTGCTTGAACTCATCAAGAAATGTTGTAACCGTTAGTGATTTGTGATTTACTTTTAAAGCTTTGTCGAGACGCAAGATCTCTTGTTTGCCTTTGTGTCTTTTGTGCACCTTGTCGGCGTCCATCTTTGAACTTTTCTGTTGCATTTGCGGACTGAAATAGTCTGGGCCATGACGGCAATCCCCTTTGCTTAGGCTTTGTGCTTGGCTGAGAGGTTGAATGATCCCCTGACAAGTCGTTTTGACGGTCTTTTTCGTAGCTTCCTTGCCTCTTGTTGGCGTCGGGCTCTTGACCTCTTTTTTGTAGCTTCTGCTTGAGCTTCTTTTATTTTCGTTTTTTTTGTGAGCCCTTGCTCGAGCTCTCTTTTTTTTATTTTTTTTGTGAGCCCTTGCTCGAGCTCTCTTTTTTTTTTTCGAAGCGCGTGAAGGCAAAGACAAGCCCCTGGCTTGGAAGCAGACATGAGTCAGTCGTTTGATGCTGAGTGACCCTCGGATGTCCTTTGATGTTGCCGCCGTCATTTGACTTGGTCAAGGTGACGTTGGGGCGTGTTCTTGAAAAGTGCGTAGCTTGATGGAGGTCTTGATTGACATTCAAACTTTTGACTTTTTTGTGTATTTTTAGACCGGACCAATTAAGGTTGCCTACGTTCCCCCGGACTAGAGGGCTCAGGTCTGCGTAGTTCGACACTACATGGAGTGCCAAGAGATGCACAGTTGTTCTTCTTCAGGCGAAGTATCTGCGAAGTTTGCTTCCGTTGACTGGATTCATGAAGGGATTGCCGTCTAGGTCTGTCAGCTTCATGGCACCTCCGGAGAAGATCTTTTGGACCACGAAAGGGCCGATCCATGTGGGTTCCCATTTTCCCAGTGGGTTGGTTCGAGTGGGAGGCTTTTCTTTGAGTACAAGGTCGCCTTCCCTGATGTCTCGGGACTTGACTTTCTTGTCAAAAGCTCTAGCCATCCTGCTTTGATAGGCTCGGACGTGTTCCATGGCCTTTAGTCGTCGCTCATCTAGCAGAGCCAATTCGTCGTGTCGGCTTCGGAGCCATTCGACTTCGTTGATGTCATTTTCCAAAGAAGCACTCGGAGTGAGGGAATTTCCAGTTCAATGGGAAGGACTGCTTCCATCCCGTATGTCAAGGCGAATGGGGTTTCGCCCGTGGCTGTTCGACCGATGTGCGGTAGCCCCAAAGTGCAAGCCGCAGCCTTCTGCCAATCTCGTCCTCGGGTGATCATTTTTCGGATGATCCGTTCGCGGGTTTTGCTTTCTGCTTCCACGGCGCCGTTCGTTTGTGGCCGGTAGGGAGAAGATTTGTGGCGTGTGATCTTGAATTCGCCAGCCAGCCCGTCGAATTCCCCTCGAAGTGTGAACCATTGTCTGATATGACCTCATTAGGGATGCCGTATCGGCAGATGATGTTTTCCTTGAGGAAATGCGCGACCTTCTTGGAGGTAAGTACCTTGTAGGACTTGGCTTCGACCCATTTGGTGAAGTAGTCGATGGCTACTAAGATGAACTCGTGACCGTTGCTGCCTGGCGGAGCAATTTTCCCGATGACGTCAATTCCCCAAGTGGCAAATGGCCAGGGTGTAGTCATGCAGTAGAGATCGTGGGGAGGTAGATAATTGAGGTTGGAGAAGCCGTTGACACTTGTCGCGGCTTCGGACAAAGTGGATGCAATCCGCTCCATGGAGATCCAGTAGTAGCCCATCCTGAGAATGATTTGCATCAGGGCTCTGGCGTTCATGTGGGGACCGCAAGCCCCATTGTGGACTTCGTTCATGAACTTGTTTGCTTCTTCCTGGCTGATGCAGTGTAGGAGTGGTCCATGGTAGCGTTTCTTGTATAGCATGTCCCCAAGGATGACGAAGTGAGAGGCGAGGCGTTTTAGGGCCATGATGCTCTTGGTTTTGACCCCTCCTGTGTGTGGGTCTTCTTTGTTCATGAAGGTAGTTTCCCCGTTCTGGAGGTATTGGAAGATCTGGTATGTGCTGGAAATGGCGTCGGACTTGCGTCTCTTTGGCTCTTCAGCAATCTTGCAAAATCGTTGACAACATGCTTAAACGTTTGCTTGATGCATTTATTCAATTAATGTGTTTGCCTTTTGTATAGATGAATTGTTATTAACTGTTTTGATTAGTTAACATCATCATTTGTTAAAGATGCAATGGAATGATTTTTTAGAAAGGTCGGACCTTTTATTGAAAGCGTGAAGACTGTACATTATTGATCAAAGACTCACAATCGTTGGGCGTAAAGCCGTCAAAAGACTCAAAAGATGTGAATTCACAGACAACAAGACTCGAAGCTAGACTATAGGCGACGAGGGATTGGACCAGGCTTCATTACTCTCGGATGGTCAGTAGCTCTAGAGGGAGTGGTGCCGGGTTCAGTGGCCGATCTTCCCTTGGCATGAGTCCCGGAAAATAGCTTGCATGAGGTTCAATTTCAAACCAGATTGCGGAGGTTTTTGGTTGCTCCCCGATGATGTCCCTCCATTAGTGTTGCCACCCGGTCCTTGGAGGTCTTTGATGATAGAAGTCGCCGAGGGCTACTTCTAAGAGGGCGAAGCATTCGGCGATTCGGAGTTGATTCTTGCCGATGTTGATCACTTTCATAGAATCCGCCTCTTTATCTCAGGATCTTTGCTTGGACGACATTTACAATGTCTCGATTCGAGGGAATGCTATATCTCCTTCCACCGATTAGGCCTTGGAGGAGGTTGCGCCACTTTGTTCATCTAGGTCGGACACCGGAATGTTGAATTGAACTATCTTTGTGATGGTTGTCCCCGTAAGATCCGAGAGTGTCGGGGAGGGTTGTCTTGTACGGGGATCGGTGATGAGCCGCTTTGCAAGAGGGTTTTCGGCGAAGTAAGGGTCTACTCCTCGATCAATCTCCATTAGGGCATCCATCTCTTGATCCTCCCTTAAGCATTCTTCACGATCGCATATATCGAGTTGTCATCCCGACCCATGAGCTCTTCAATTTCCACTGTCATCGCGGCTTAGAGCGTGGATGTAAGGATCTACTTCGTTGCGGGAAAGGGTAGGAGACTCATCTGGAGAAGAGTATTCGGTCATGTCGGGACCTTCTTCCGGGTCGTAGCTTGCCGGCCAAGCACTTACCATTGCGCTTCCAGCGGATCACTTCGATCACTCCATTGGCATTGATGAATTTCACGCATTGGTGAAGAGTAGATGATACCGCTTTCATCCGATGTATCCAAGGTCGTCCCAAAGAAGAGAGAAGGTTGGTTTGATTTCAACGACTTGGAACTCTACCGACTCCAGTTGTGCATCGAATTGGATCCTCAGATTGATGACTCCTACGATTGGTCGTGCAGTGGAATCGTAGGCTCGGATTACCCGAGGTGAAGGCCTTATCAGGGAGCGGTTGATGCGGAGTCGTTTCAGTGTGCTCAAAGCGATGATGTTGACTGCGGAGCCGTTATCAATCAAGACGTTCGGGAGGAAGAACATCTCTATTTTTATGAGGATGAGGAGGGCTTCGTTGTGCCGATTCTCACATATCGGCAAATCATCATCTGTGAAGGCTAAACCGCTTCCCGTGCTACCGTTTGACTCAGTCTCTTCTGGGGAACGTTCAATCCATCCATTTGTATGCCTTGGTTGGGGCAAAGATCGTAGGGAGACAGTTGCCCTTGGGAGTTCTTGTCTGAATTCCAGGTCACGAGACCTTTTGACTCTGGTTTCACGCTCCCAGTCATAACGGGACAAAGCATGCGATGGTTTCGGAAATTGCGGGGGTGCGCTCTCGCTTGGAGTTTCGTCAAAGGCTATTGAGTTTACCCCTGTCATTCGGGAATGGATTTCCGATGGTATTGGGACCACGAGGGCGTTCCAATTTTCCCTCCTCAATGAGCCCCTGGACCACCTGCTTGAGCACGAAGCAATTGTCGGTGGTGTGGCCGGGGTAGTTGTGGAAGGCGCAGTGCTTGCTCATATCCATGTTGGGTTTGGGAGTCTTTGGTTGGAAATTCTCGAGAGGCTTGAGAAGATTTCGTTTCACCAAAGCTTCAAATACTTGGCCCAGGGGCATTTCGAGGTTGTCTAAATGCTGGAACTGTGGGAAGCGAGGGGGGTTGTTATTCTTTGGGGCTGCTTGATCGCGGTTTACTTGAGCTCCGTTCTGAATGTAGTGTACTGTTCCGGGTGCTTCTTTTCCTTTGGTCGGGGCAGGAGTTGAAGTTGCCAGGTTTGTGTGAATACCCCGTCCCGATGCAACGCGCATTCGGAAGTTTGAAATAAATAATTATATAAAGTCGGATCGAAATAGGATATTCATTTAGTGACACTCGCTTTAAACCATATTAAAATATTAGTTTAATTTTGAGAGTCGCCACGCCACTTTGATATAGCCCAAAGCTTTGAAAAAAGGCTAAACAGTTAATTGGGTTCGGGGGTCAAGTTACAATAGAAGAAGAAACGCTATCACTCCTATTGCCCGACGGATCGGTCTTTCTAGCATGTGGGGTGTTGGTTGTGTGCGGTGTTTACAGGAATAGATAGAAGAAATGGGATCATGCATAAGGAGGAGGGGAGAGAAAGAACTTATTGATGATCTCACCCTAGAACCTTTGAGTTAGGCCCTCGGAAGGTGCACTAATCAATGTTCATCCTTGGGGAATTGTTGATCATGGAACAATTATAACTAAGGTGGAAGGAAAGCAATAGTTCCTAGATCCATTGGGTTTCTTAGAGCGAAACCTTAGATCATCCTCAGCTATAGCATAATTAAAACAACCCTAAATCTAGCATATATGGCATGAGCAAGAAATAAAGCAATTAAAATATACTAAGCATGCAAACAATAATAATAAAGACAATAATAAAGAACAAGAATATTAAAAAGAGAGTCTTACCAATTGTAACAAGACTTGGGGGTCGAATCTTGGCGATTCGAGAGGAAAAAGAAGAACTGAGGGTTAAAGCAAGTATGGTCTCGCTTCTCCCGGAGAAAATTGTGTGTGGAGAATGGGAGCCGGGCACCCCTATTTATAGTGTTCGGTAACTGGGCTGGGCCTCTAAAGGGTCGATCGGCTCTAGGATAGAAGGGTCGATCGGCTCTAAATAAAAGGGTCGATCGGCCAATGCACGGGCAAAGGGCCGATCGGCTCTTCCAACTGGCGTCCTTTCCAAGCCGACAAGACGGCGCGCAGGTTTTGACCTAATAATGAGATTCCTTCTTTAGGGTTTCTGTTTAACCGGGGCCGGACACTTGGATCTTTGGGGTTTTAATTAATTAAACCGGGCCCAAGTATTTAGAATACCTTTTTTCGGACCGGGTACTAACAGTAGCCCCTCGGCGACGCTTCTTGTAAGACAAGTGGGGTCGACGATAAAAGAAAGGATCCGTCCTGAAAAAAGGGATTTCAGGAGGTAAGGAAAGTGATTTTGCGAATGTGAGGTTGGGACTCGATCTGAGTCGCAAAAAAGATGACCAGGTAGGTCAAGCGGCTGGACCCACGTCGGGCTACCTACGTATCCCAAAAGGAATCAAGCCAAGTCGTAGTTCGAAAAGGAGAGTCAAGTATAGTCTTGCCTTCTCCGTGAGAAAATATGTGGAAAGGAAATTCAAGAAGTGTAGTCTTGATTTTTCCTTTGAAAATATGTGGAAAGGAAATTCAAGAAGTGTAGTCTTGATTTTTCCTTTGAAAATATGTGGAAAGGAAATTCAAGAAGTGTAGTCTTGATTTTTCCTTTGAAAATATGTGGAAAGGAAATTCAAGAAGTGTAGTCTTGATTTTTCCTTTGAAAATATGTGGAAAGGAAATTCAAGAAGTGTAGTCTTGATTTTTCCTTTGAAAATATGTGGAAAGGAAATTCAAGAAGTGTAGTCTTGATTTTTCCTTTGAAAATATGTGGAAAGGAAATTCAAGAAGTGTAGTCTTGATTTTTCCTTTGAAAATATGTGGAAAGGAAATTCAAGAAGTGTAGTCTTGATTTTTCCTTTGAAAATATGTGGAAAGGAAATTCAAGAAGTGTAGTCTTGACTCTTCCTTTGAAAATTGTATGTGATGGAACGAATCAAGTGTAGTCTTGACTCGTGTCTCAAGAGAAAGTATATGGGGCAATGTGGAAAAAACTGTGTGGGAATCGAAAGCCAAATATTTGACTTTTGTGGGAGTCACCCAAAGATTTGACTGTCCGGGGAGTCACCCAAAGATTTTGTGAGAGTTTGACTTCTGCGGGACGGACCCTTTGAAGATGCGGGACGGACCCTTTGAAAGTACGGGACGGACCCTTTGAAGATGCGGGACGGACCCTTGAAATGGAGGATAGACCTCTGAAATGCGGGACGGACCCTTTGAAATGGAGGATAGACCTCTGAAATGCGGGACGGACCCTTTGATATGCGGGACGGATCCTTTTGAAAGTACGGGACGGACCCTCTGAGATACAGGACGGACCCTTTGAAATGGAGGATAGACCTCTGAAATGCGGGACGGACCCTTTGAAAGATGCGGGACGGACCCTTTGAAATGGAGGATAGACCTCTAAAATGCGGGAAACTGTAGCTGCCAAAGGACTTAGGCTACAAGCATCGATGAAGAATAGTTGTGTGAATTGATTGGGATTATTATGGCTTCCCGAGCCGAAGAACCAAGTGATTAAAAGATTGGGATAATCATTGCTAAGGCTTAGAGAGGAGTCTTGTCTCCTAGGCTTAAGGCTAGGGTTTTAGAGAGGCATTTGTCACCTAGGCTTAAGGCTAGGGTTTTAGAGAGGCATTTGTCACCTAGGCTTAAGGCTAGGGTTTTAGAGAGGTATTTGTCACCTAGACATGAGGCTAGGGTTTAGAGAGGTATTTGTCACCTAGGCTTGAGGCTAGGGTTTAGAGAGGTATTTGTCACCTAGGCTTAAGGCTAGGGTTTTAGAGAGGCATTTGTCACCTAGGCTTAAGGCTAGGGTTTAGAGAGGTATTTGTCACCTAGGCTTGAGGCTAGGGTTTAGAGAGGTATTTGTCACCTAGACATGAGGCTAGGGTTTAGAGAGGTATTTGTCACCTAGGCTTAAGGCTAGGGTTTAGAGAGGTATTTGTCACCTAGGCTTGAGGCTAGGGTTTAGAGAGGTATTTGTCACCTAGGCTTGAGGCTAGGGTTTAGAGAGGTATTTGTCACCTAGGCTTAAGGCTAGGGTTTTACATTTGCGGTAAGTCTAAACAAGGCAGTTTTGAGCAGAAAGGTTATTGGTTTAAACTAGGCGAGGCCGAGTAAGTGTCTATGGTAGAAGGTGGGATTAGGTAAGTTTGATGTCCAGAGATAATGGCCGAGTCATCTTGAGAGTCACAGAGATACGTTTTTGATAGATTTGAAGGAATGAAAAATTTGTGGAGACCAAAGAATGATTTTTGTAAACAAGGTACCAAGGAGGACAGTATTTTGAAAGCATGTTTATTTGATAAAGAGGCCTTATGATTAATCATGTTTCTAACTAACTCAAAGAGTTCGCCACATGCTGATCTTGATGACAAGGGATGCCCTTCATGCCAGATATGACTTCATTGGAGCTCCGATTTTTGTTAGAGCACATAGTCGACCCATTTTTGTTGAGGGGAGCCCCAATGTTTGATGAAGTGACCTTGGCGAAGTCCCAGTTGATGATGAATGGCGAAGCCCCGCTGATGATGCAAAGCAAACCCGAAGGGAATGGCGAAGCCCCGCTGATGATGCAGAGCAAACCCGAAGAGAGCCCGAGAGAACAAATTAACAAAAGCCCTAGCTTGAGAGATTCAATGCATCCCTATTTGCGTACAGAGTCATCTTGCGGCCACGGGGCGACCCCTCGTTTCGAACAATGGTCAGTCGCTGGACAAGACTCGGAAATGTATATGTGCAGGGGCGCATTTTTTCGAAGGTGGGAATGGATCCCGAGTTCGTGTATGACACTTTCGCTTTTGGGTTTGACTCTTTTGGGAGAGTATAAGCATCACAAGGTGTGGAAAAGTGTATGGAAGCCCCTGCAGAAAGACAAAGTTTGGCTCTATTTTCCTATGATGTAGAAAAAGAAGACTTGTCGAGACATTTGAAGAATTTATTTTATTCGTAATTACATCTTGATTGCTCGTGAATGGACCTCACTGATTGGTTTATCAAATTCTAATTATATGAGTAAACAAATAATGACTGCTTTGATTAGAAGCTGGAATAAGAGAGAGAATTGATTGATGGTGAAATCTGGCTCGACTTTTAGAAGGAGAAGGATGTTCCGTTGTTGCTTGCTGCTCTGTTCGGTGGTAATTGTGGTGCGGGCTGCCGTTGCATTGATCTCCTTCATGGGAAAGAATGAAAAATAGAAAAAAGATTGGGGTGGAAGAAAAGGTGGGAATTGACTGATTATAACCCAAAGATTTTTTCATTCCTTCAAGTGAAGATTCTTTGTTCATTTGTTCTCGCAAGCCGAGGGGAGTAGTCCCTGGCGCGTGTCTCCTTGCTTTTACCGGAGTGCCGCCGAGAGGCACGGATGCGAAGCCCCAGCCGAGACTTTTGCAGAAGTTGTTTGAGGAGTCGAATGAACGAATTTCAAGAATAGGACGAGTTCCCAAACTTTTGAGAGAATATGTAATATGCTCACGTAGGATAACAAGTGACTCAAAAATCTGAATACGCATTTCTTTTAAATAATCTTTTGAGAATGCCATCCGGTAGCGGTTGTAGCTGGTCTTTGGGTTGCGATCGACCATTGGATGATGCTTAACATGACCTCTTAAAGTGAGAGGTCGGCTGGGCCATTTGCTGAGAGGTTGGCTTGAGGGATGTGTTTGGAATTTCTAAGGTGAAGGGATTTTCTTGTTGCTGCTTCTTCAGAACCTCTAAGAGTGAGGTTAACTTTGATTTTGATAAGGTCAAGGGTGGTGATGGAATCCTATAAAGGTGAGAGGATGGACTTTGGAATTGGTTTACGGGATTTGTCCAAGAGGGAATCTTTTGTTGCTTCTTCTCGCGAGTTTGTTGTGATTTCAAAGCAGTTAACTTGATCACGATAAGACCTTCACTCGACGTCTCATTTTCACAACCTTTGAGATGGGAGGTTCACTTCGGTGATGGAGGTTTTTTTTTTTTTTTTTTTTTTTTTTTTTTTTTTAAACACCCTCTTATCGAGAAAGGCCTTCGGATTTGTTTGCTCGCGATAGCCCCTAGTGTATGCCTTAGGATGCGTTTACCTTTTCCCTTCTTGGGCTTGGAGGTGGTTCCTTCGAGGGAGCCCCTTGTATGAGTTTCTTTTGCATTCCGCCTTTCTTGAGCTTGGAGGTGATTACTTCCTTTGTGAATCAAGGGAGCCCCTAGTATGGGCTTCTTCCTTAGGGTCTCAAAACTTGTCGATCTTGAAATGAAAGGGTATTATTTAGTGAGGGTAAGGTTATGGCTTCCTATGGTGAGAGGTTTAAGCTTCAATCGCTACTGGATAGCATTCTCAAAAGAGTATTTAAAATAAATGCAAACTCATTTAACCGACTCATTGAGTAAGGCAATAATATATTCGGACCATGCGAAAGATATGTGAGCATATTCAATGAAAGCTTATCGATCAAATGGAAAATCAGAGGAGACGCGAGATTGGGGGGTTGGTGAGCCCCAAGTTGATATTCATGCAGCACTTGTGAAGGATAGGAACAACTCCTTGCATCTTCTTTAAATTGCAGTGGCGTGAGCAGTTATTTTTTGACGATGAGCAACAACGGTCTTTGTGCTTGTCTTGAACATATGGAAAGGAGGTCAAGTGGGGGAGAGTGTATGAAAAGTGTATGGTGGAGTATGGAGAGAGTGTATGGAGATGGTGTATAGAGATGGTGTATGGTGTATAGAGATGGTGTATGGAGATGGTGTATGGAGATGGTGTATAGAGATGGTGTATGGAGATGGTGTATAGAGATGGTGTATAGAGATGGTGTATAGAGATGGTGTATGGAGATGGTGTATAGAGATGGTGTATATGAAGAAGGAACGGTGAGTTGTTTACTCCAATCAAAGCATTCATTCATTGTTTACTTTATTAGCCGGTGAGTTTATCAGTGAGATTAGCAACCAAGTGATAATTATAAATAAAACAATCTTCTTGAAAGTAATGCGAGATTATGTCTCAAGTCTAGAGAGAAAAGAAAGAAAGACCTTTTTTATTATCGAAGTAACTAGTTCAAAGTGGACATTACATATCAATGCCCAAAATGGACGTAAAGACATACTAGAACCTACAAGACTGAATGAATATAAATCCTTCCTTGAAGTACGAGGGCTTCTTCATTACTGAGGCCTTGGGTCTTCCTGGTTGATCAAATTTTGAATCAAGCGTTGCACACATTTGTCGCTGGTATGCCCAACGTACTTGTGGTATCCGCAAAACTTGGATGTATCTAAGTTAGCTTCCTGGTTAATAGGCTTGTAATTCTCGAGCGGCTTGATCAAACTCTTTTCCACCAAAATGTCGAAGAACTCACCCACAGCATTCCTAAGTCATCAAAATGTTCCTTGTTGATCTTCTTCTGTATTGGTGCCTTTCGTTGGTTGGTGGCCACAAGCAGGCATCCCGAATGAGAAATTCGATGTGTAGGACCATAAGGGGAACCATAAGCATGTGAATGGTAGGGACCCCGAATTGAACAGAGGAGGAACTCTTCTCAAGTATTCTTGGATGTAGGACAAATGATGCTGCTCAATTTCATGCATGTCTTTGAGGAGGTTGATCACTCCCAACCTCATGTTTGAGACTTCTTTGAGGGCTTCAATGCTTTTCTCCATAGACATGATGCAGAATTCTGTAAGAACATACGGCAGAGTCAAACCAATGAGTTGAATTAGACTCACAATTAATCTTAAGGCATCTCCGAGAAAATAGTTGATCTCCACAATTTGAGAGTTTGACCGGTCAAGTTGCCTACGTAACCCTTACCATTTAAGGTATGAGTCTCAGGTCACCGTAGTTCGAGGGGGCCCCGATTGATGATACAACCAGGGTTAAGTTTAGAGAAAGAGAGAGGATGAATGTAAAAGAGTCCGTTTGGTGAAAAAAGGAGAGGAAGATGACTCGATCCTTGGTCAAATATAAGTGAGGGTGATCTAGACGAGCTAATCGGACTTGGTAAGTTGGCTTAGGTAGGCCCTAGATGGTGGTTTGATCTATATGGGTCGAGAGAGGTTTGATCTAGGTGGGTCTTTGGCTGAAGGGTGCTAGAGATAAAGGATCTAAACTATGGATGGTTTTAAGGATAAGGGAGCAAACTGCGGATGGTTCAAGAGATAAGAGGTAGAACTTTGAAGGGTCCTAACTTGAAGGATGTAGACCGTGGGTGGTCAAAGGTAGAGGAATGGACCATGGATGGTCCAAGAGACGAGGGGTGGACCTCGAAGAGTCTCAGGTGGAAAGGTGAACCTTTAATGGTCCTAGATAGAGAGAGTGGACCTCGAAGGGTCCTAAATTGAGGAGTGGACCTTGAAGGGTCCAAGAGAAGAAGAGCGGACCTTGAACGGTCCAAGATATGAGGAGTGTGGACCTTGAAGGGTCCAAGAGATGAGGAGTGGACCTTAAAGGGTCCAAGAGAAGAGGAGTGGACCTTAAAGGGTCCAAGAGAAGAGGAGTGGATCTTAAAGGGTCCAAGAGAAGAGGAGTGAACCTTAAAGGGTCCAAGAGAAGAGGAGTGGACCTTTAAAGGGTCCAAGAGAAGAGGAGTGGACCTTGAACGGTCCAAGAGAAGAGGAGTGGACCTTGAACGGTCCAAGATATGAGAAGTGGACCTTGAATGGTCCAAGATTGGGAGAGTGGACATAGTATAGGAAGAGCACCACGAAGGGTCAAAGAGTGGATCTTGAACGGTCCAAGATAGAGAGACTGGACCTAGGGCGGTCCGCAGTAGAGGGTGTGGACCTTGAAGGGTCCAAGAAGTAAAAAGCGGACCTCGGAGGGTCCTAGAAATGGAGAGTGGACCTCGGACGGTCCGAGAAATGAGGAGCGGACCTCGGAGGGTCCTAGAAATGAGGAGCGGACCTCGGAGGGTCCTAGAAATAAGGAGTGGACCTCGAAGGGTCCTAGAAATGAGGAGTGGACCTCGGAGGGTCCTAGAAATGAGGAGCGGACCTCGAAGGGTCCTAGAAATGAGGAGCGGACCTCGGAGGGTCAAATAAATAAGGAGCGGACCTCGGAGGGTCCTAGAAATGAGGAGCGGACCTCGGAGGGTCAAATAAATAAGGAGCGGACCTCGGAGGGTCCTAGAAATGAGGAGCGGACCTCGGAGGGTCCTAGAAATGAGGAGCGGACCTCGGAGGGTCCTAGAAATGAGGAGCGGACCTCGAAGGGTCCTAGAAATAAGGAGGGGACCTCGAAGGGTCCTAGAAATGAGGAGCGGACCTCGGAGGGTCCTAGAAATGAGGAGCGGACCTCGGAGGGTCCTAGAAATGAGGAGCGGACCTCGGAGGGTCCTAAAAATGAGGAGCGGACCTCGGAGGGTCCTAGAAATGAGGAGCGGACCTCGAAGGGTCCTAGAAAATGAGGAGCGGACCTCGAAGGGTCCTAGAAATGAGGAGCAGACCTCGGAGGGTCCTAGAAATGAGGAGCGGACCTCGGAGGGTCCTAGAAATGAGGAGTGGACCTCGGAAGGTCCTAAAAATGAAGAGTGGACCTCGGAAGGTCCTAAAATGAGGAGTGGACCTCGGAAGGTCCTAGAAATGAAGAGCGGACCTCGGAGGGTCCTAGAAGTGAAGAGCGGACCTCGGAGGGTCCTAAAAATGAGGAGCGGACCTCGGAGGGTCCTAAAAATAGTGGACTTCGGAAGGTCCTAAAATGAGGAGTGGACCTCGGAAGGTCCTAAAAATGAAGAGCGGACCTCGGAGGGTCCTAGAAATGAGGAGCGGACCTCGGAAGGTCCTAAAAATGAAGAGTGGACCTCGGAGGGTCCTAGAAATGAGGAGTGGACCTCGGAAGGTCCTAAAAATGAAGAGTGGACCTCGGAAGGTCCTAAAATGAGGAGTGGACCTCGGAAGGTCCTAGAAATGAAGAGCGGACCTCGGAGGGTCCTAGAAGTGAAGAGCGGACCTCGGAGGGTCCTAAAAATGAGGAGCGGACCTCGGAGGGTCCTAAAAATAGTGGACTTCGGAAGGTCCTAAAATGAGGAGTGGACCTCGGAAGGTCCTAAAAATGAAGAGCGGACCTCGGAGGGTCCTAGAAATGAGGAGCGGACCTCGGAAGGTCCTAAAAATGAAGAGTGGACCTCGGAGGGTCCTAGAAATGAGGAGTGGACCTCGAAAGGTCCTAAAAATGAGGAGTGGACCTCGGAAGGTCCTAGAAATGAGGAGTGGACCT
Organism: Adenophora triphylla var. japonica; assembly: GCA_022495995.1. Classification (NCBI taxonomy): domain Eukaryota; kingdom Viridiplantae; phylum Streptophyta; class Magnoliopsida; order Asterales; family Campanulaceae; genus Adenophora; species Adenophora triphylla. The sequence continues at coordinate 682,298 of JAFEMH010000332.1, forward strand.
CGGAAGGTCCTAAAAATGAAGAGCGGACCTCGGAGGGTCCTAGAAATGAGGAGCGGACCTCGGAGGGTCCTAGAAATGAGGAGCGGACCTCGGAGGGTCCTAAAAATGAGGAGCGGACCTCGGAGGGTCCTAGAAATGAGGAGCGGACCTCGGAGGGTCCTAAAAATGAGGAGCGGACCTCGGAGGGTCCTAGAAATGAGGAGTGGTTAAGCATTTTATTTACAAAAAAGCCCCCTTTTTTTTTTATAGAACCTACTCTTGGTTGGAAGGGATACCCCTTTTTCGCAACTAACTAAAGGTCCTAAAGTGGTGGATCCTAACGATTAACCGTCTCATATAGACATTTAATATGATATTTATGGAGAGTACTACAGACCCATGATAGGACAAGATCAAGCATTCAACTTTACATGGCACGTCCTTTAAAAGGAAATCAATTTTTAGTGCCCTTTATTCTCTCTATAGATCTTGACTTATCATTGATTCGTAGTGACCTAACATAAAGACCTTATTAATTGTCTACATAAAAAAGCTAGTCAAACCAACCGGTCGTATGGAGTGTATTCCTAGAAAAGTGGGTGACGCAAGGGTTAGGTTTTAGGCTCCCACCGTGCAGCCGAAGCGCACTGATGAGTGGATGGCCAAGTGAGACTCGGAAGGGAGGCGACATGATCACCACACTTCCCGCACTTTGGCTTCTCCGAAGGGTAAAAGGGTGTCTGTGCAGTGTGACACGGACTCTAGTGGTAGTGTGAGGTAAAGAAGTCTAATTCTTTTTAAAGAAAAAAGAGAAAGATTTTTATTTACATGAAATGCATGCATGCAATGCAACAGTTAAGAGTAAGGAAAATAAAAGAAAGCGAAAAATACAACACCATACAAGAAAACGAAAGTCTGACCCACTTAGTTTGAAAAAGTTTCAAAACAGTCCCCAGCGGAGTCGCCACTGTGAATACCCCGTCCCGATGCAACGCGCATTCGGAAGTTTGAAATAAATAATTATATAAAGTCGGATCGAAATAGGATATTCATTTAGTGACACTCGCTTTAAACCATATTAAAATATTAGTTTAATTTTGAGAGTCGCCACGCCACTTTGATATAGCCCAAAGCTTTGAAAAAAGGCTAAACAGTTAATTGGGTTCGGGGGTCAAGTTACAATAGAAGAAGAAACGCTATCACTCCTATTGCCCGACGGATCGGTCTTTCTAGCATGTGGGGTGTTGGTTGTGTGCGGTGTTTACAGGAATAGATAGAAGAAACGGGATCATGCATAAGGAGGAGGGGAGAGAAAGAACTTATTGATGATCTCACCCTAGAACCTTTGAGTTAGGCCCTCGGAAGGTGCACTAATCAATGTTCATCCTTGGGGAATTGTTGATCATGGGACAATTATAACTAAGGTGGAAGGAAAGCAATAGTTCCTAGATCCATTGGGTTTCTTAGAGCGAAACCTTAGATCATCCTCGGCTATAGCATAATTAAAACAACCCTAAATCTAGCATATATGGCATGAGCAAGAAATAAAGCAATTAAAATATACTAAGCATGCAAACAATAATAATAAAGACAATAATAAAGAACAAGAATATTAAAAAGAGAGTCTTACCAATTGTAGCAAGACTTGGGGGTCGAATCTTGGCGATTCGAGAGGAAAAAGAAGAGGCGAGGGTTAAAGCAAGTATGGTCTCGCTTCTCCGGAGAAAATTGTGTGTGGAGAATGGGAGCCGGGCACCCCTATTTATAGTGTTCGGTAAGCTGAGTTTGGGCCTCTAAAGGGTCGATCGGCTCTAGGATAGAAGGGTCGATCGGCTCTAACAAAAGGGTCGATCGGCCAATGCACGGGCAAAGGGCCGATCGGCTCTTCCAACTGGCGTCCTTTCCAAGGCGACGGCGACGGCGAGGTTTTGACCTAATAATGAGATTCCTTCTTTAGGGTTTCTGTTTAACCGGGGCCGGACACTTGGATCTTTGGGGTTTTAATTAATTAAACCGGGCCCAAGTATTTAGAATACCTTTTTTCGGACCGGGTACTAACAGTTTGTTTGATAGCAGTAAGATGAGGCAGGGGTTGCTGTTGTCTTTTGAAGACTCAGAGTCTTCTCAAACTTTGTCCCGGCGTTGACCATGGCACGAAGATCCGGATAGAAATGGTGGCTGATCAAGGTCCTCAAAGATGGCTTGAGGCAGGAATGGAAGATGTCCATCTGCTCTTCTTTGGAAAGTGGATCCATTATCTCGCTTAGCTTCCAGTTCCATCTCTTGTAGAACTCGCCCACTGGTTCGTCATCCTTTTGTTCGGTGGCTTGCAGGTCATGGCGGTTTGTCTCCCATTCAAGGTTGGCGCGATACTTCTCCAGGAAGATTTCACTGATCTGATCCCACGTGGAAGCGGTTTTACGCCTTCACATTGAGGAACCATCTTAGTCTTTGTGGATTTGAGGAATCTTGAAAGTGATCTCGCCATCTGTTGAGGGGTTGTCCCTTTGGCTCTCATACCCAGGACATAGGTGTCGATGTGGGGTTTTGGGCATTCTGTCCCGTCAAACTTTTCCATTTCCGGCATCCTGAATTTCGGAGGGAGGGGGGCCACTTTGCTCGGATCGGTAGGCGGGGAGGGAGTCCTTCCGAGAACTAGCTAGCTTGCCTTGCATGTCCTTCATTTGTTCGATCGGCCAAGCCATGTGGGGATCGGTATGAGTAGGTGGGTTACCGTTTTCGGGGACGAAAACCGAAGATGGAGGTGGATTGGGCGATGGGATCGCCATTCGGGAGTCTTGGGGAGGTAGTTGAGTGTATACCAACCCATACCACAGGGTGTTGAAGTTGAGGAGGCGTGATTGCCAGGTCCGCTAAGGGTTGTGTTTGGGAACTGGTGAAATGATTCGTTAGCCCAAGTGGCCGGACTAGCGAGGTGGCAAGCTTGAGATGTCGGGATATCCGCTCGGGATGCCCGTCCACAATAAGCATGGGGACTTTTGATTGTGGCTCTGAGGCTCGTATAGAGGCAAAGGATTGAATCTGGGGATACCGAGATGCATTGGGATGCGCGGAGCGAGCACGTATGTATGCGTTGTTAGTGCGAGCTTGATGTACAGAGCCGGAAGCTGGCTTGTCTTGAGGCGGAGCTGTTAGAGTGCTTAGTGATGCCTGAGGAGCTTTGAGCGAGAGGCGCTTTGCGTTCTTGGGATCTCGTAGCTTGGCGGAGGCGGAACTTGCGATAGCTTTGAAACCGGGGCGGTATGTCTTTGTCCTCTATGAGAACAAAGGTTAGTCGAGGAGTTGGGAAGCTGCAAGCTGTTCCTCGAAGACGCAAGGTGTCTACGATCCAGGCTTGCTGCTCTTCTTGGCGCTTCTTGATGGTTTCGAAGGCTGGCAAAGACCTCCTCCATTGTGCTGGAGGTTCCTTAGTGGCGGGTTCCGTTTCCCTCAGTCTTATCTGTTGATCCCGTCATAGAGAGTAGCGGACGGTGCGAGCAGATTGAAGCTGGAAGGGCTATCGGACCTTGTGACCTAGATCTTTTGAAAAGCGGCTCCCGGTATTCTCAACCACTCTCGGTTCGCCAGGAGGGGTGACGCAAGGTTTAGACACGGGAATGGCCTCACGGGATAAAAGGGAAGCTCACGTGGCATGCGGTTTCCGTTTCTTTTATATTTACATTTATGATTTTTTGTTGTTTTAATTTACATAAAACATGTTTTCTCATAGTCCTAGGTAGGTTGGAAAAGATTGCTCTTCTTTTCGCAACTATGCTAGATCCTGGGTCGATGGAGACCATCCGTGCGACTATAAGCCCCTCGTTTTGCACACAGTATTTCGACGTCCCAGGGTGGGCGGCCCGGGCGAGGTCCTATAGGGAAAGTGGTTTCCACCGGCCTAAAAGAAAAATCGAACCTAAGGACCGAGCCTGTCATGTTCGTTTGATGCGTTAGCCATGTGAATAGTGAACCGAGCCGGCCACCGAGTCAAGATCGGGCCACGAGTTCGGCATGACCTCTCTTTACCTTGCTTGCGCAAGGGATACGTGACGTTAGGCGTTAGGTCGGGTCATATTGTCATGGGCGACGTATCAAAGGCGTGATGACATGGTGTCATGTGAGCATGGATGTATATCCGGGACGGAACATCGTCTGGGTGTAGCTTCGGAAATCAAGATCAGGTCAAGATTTTAGCATGACCTTTCATCGCTTTGCTTGCGCAAGGGATCTTGAGTTCCGAGCCTTGACTCAGAAAAATGGTCGGCATGGTATATGTATCCAGCCGTATGACACGGACCGGGTAAAAACCAACCGAGTCCTGGGACAGTGTGACTCAAGACTCAAACGTGCGGGGTTGACGCTTGGCTAGGATGGGATGTTTGGAATGATCCCGTGCGCATCCGAGAGGCCTAGGAAGACCAAACGGATCGCATCCGAGACCACTCCGGGTTAAGGGTTGTAGTGTGCAGTGTATCCGAGGCAGCGGTGCCCGTAGCGTGCGGTGTAACCGAGGCAGCAGTGTAAGTAGTGTGCGGTGTAACCGAGGCAGCAGTGCGCGTAGTGTGCGGTCTCTAAAATTCTTTTTCTGAGTAAAACAGAAGTTTTTGAAGAATTTTAAATGTATGCACAGATGTATATTGATGCATTTTTTTTTTGTATTTTTATTTTTTTTTGTAAAATAAAAAGTAAAGCACGTGCACACACACAACAGTTAAAGAAAGGGGTAAAATGAAAGTTTGACCCTCATCATCGTTTTAAAAATCTTTTGTTTTGTTTAAAAAGATTTTAAAACAAAATATCCCCAGCGGAGTCGCCAACTGAAATTACCCGGGATCCGAGCTCCCGCGCATCTCGCATTCGCGGAGTCGCCGTTTTCGGGGAATGTTCGCCCGGATCCGAGAGGCAGCGCGTTCGCGCCCCAGCATCTGGCTTTTATTCCCGCTTTGCAGCGTTTTCGAGTTGGAGGTGTCTCGCCGTGTTTTGCTTTGTAGAGTCGCCACGCCGTTTTTATTATTAAGCCCAAAACATTGAAAAAGGGCATCAGTTTAAAAATAATAATAAACTGTTTTTGTGTGATGAGATTTTGAGTTCGAAGGTCAGATGACTCCTCGGGAAGAGAATATTAGAATCTTAGAGCTCACCCGAGTCGCCTCGTAAAAACGAGTCTTTCGGATACCCCTAATATTCTTTAAATGTTTGTGTGTGTGTGTGTGCTTTTAAAAATGCATGCTGTGTCGGATGTCTACATTGTACACTGCGTATTGAAATGTATTGAAATAGTGTAGGAAGGAAGCCTTACCAATGTTGGTTCGTGTCTGTCTTCCGCTGGGGAATAGTGTTTGAGGATGGAATGATGTTTCGGTACGGACCGGGATTGCTTCGGGAGGGGCCGGTTGTCTGCGGACAGAGTTTCGGCATGAGTTGAGATTGTAGGCTGCGTTCGGGCAGAGTTTCGGCGTGCGTTGGGATCGCAGGGATCACTCGGGCAGAGGTTCGGCGTGTGTTGGGGTGGCAGGAGTCACTCGGGCAGAGTTTCGGCGTGGTTTGGGATCGCCGGTTTGACTCGGAAAGAGTCGGGACGCCTCGGGAAAGACCAGGCAAGGCCTCGGAGTACCACGAGGGGCCTCAGAGTACCTCGAGAGTGTCTCGGGGCAGCGCGGGAGCGTCGCATGAGCGCTCGGGGAGGCTTCGGAGCACCACAAGGGGGCTCGGAAGGCCTCGGAAGGATCCGAAAGGGGCCGAGATTGCCCCGAAGGGTCTTAGAGGGGAGCCTGAAGGCTAAGGGAGGAAGAGAGAAGAGGGAGGTGTGAAAAATGAGGGAGGGGGAGCCCTCTATTTATAGTGCCAGATTTGGTGCAAGAAGGTCCGTACGGACCTTCTAGGTAAACCAGAATTTTGGTTTTCCTCGATTTGAGGGAATATGTGATGATGGTGAATATTCTGGAATTATGATGTCCCCTGTGCAATAAGGTCCGTACGGACCATCTTGACATGCAAAGAGGTCCGTACGGACCAACTATGCAAGAGGGTAATCATTTTCTCCGGGATTTGAGGGAATATTGTGGACTTTAAGAGGATTCAGTAATTATTAAAGCAAAGAGGTCCGTACGGACTACTTATGCTTTTCCAATATCCTGAAAATTCCCAAAAGGTCCTTATGTCCCCTTTTATCCCAGAAAGGCCCCTCCCTTGGTTTGGTTGAGGGTTTTGAGAGGGTTTTGAGTGCCATAGGTCTTCGAGACTGTGCTTGTGAGTCTGCGGTGTTTCCTGTGTGTTCGGCAGAGGGTGATCCAGATTGGGGTACTTACACATACTGACACTCTGTTACACTAACACTGGCACTTTGTTACACTAATATTTTTGCTGGCTCTCAAAAACACAAGCACTGGCATTCAAAAAAACATGGGCTGGCATTCAAAATCACGTACACTGGCACTCAAAATACACATAAACTGGCACTCAAAAAACACTGGTAATCATTTTTGCTGGCATTCAAAAAAACATGGACTGGCATTCAAAAAAACATGGACTGGCATTCAAAAATATATTGACACTCAATTACGCACTTACTGGCACTTTATTATACACTAACTGGCACTCTATTATACACCAACTGGCACTTGATTAATCACCAACTGGCACTTGATTAATCGTTATAAACAACAACTGAGGAGATCGTTCAAAGTTCAAAGGAGCGTAGGGGGTGGATACTGGGAAGCAAGAGAGAAAACAAATTCGTTATAAACCATGACCTTGCTTCCCCCCATATGGGTCCGACTGTAAAGAAACCGGCAAATTCCAGGAAATGATGTCTTTGTTTTCAATTTCTTCGATGAGGCAATTCCAGGACATTCATCTATAATTTCCCAATTGAGAGTAGCCATTGACGAAGCAATTCCAGGAAACGATGTCTTTGTTTTCAATTTCTTCGAAAACCTGTTGGGCTTCAGATAAGAGTTGGGTGAATTGGAGGATTTGGGTGAAGAAAGACCACCGGAGATGGAGGTGGAAACACCACCGGCCGCCGCCCATCGAACCAGCCGTCGGCTAACAAAGGCCTGAAGAAGAAATTCGTAGAGGGAGAGAGCAATGGGGAGGTTTGCGTTTAGAGAGAGAGAGAGCCTACCTGCGTGCGAGTAGAGAGAGAGAGAGAGATGGATTGGGTTATTCTTATCATGCGGAGTAAGTAAAAACACGTTTTTTGTTAAGGTTATAAAAAACGCATTTTTTACAAGTTTTTGGCATGTATAATAAAATAGATTGACATTAAAATGAAAAATGATAAAAAAAATGATTAACTAAATACTCCCTCCGTCCCAGTAGAAGTGAAACTTTAAGAAAACTTGATCAAACTTTAACCACTAATGTAAATACAATATAATCCCTCACTAACAAAATAGAAAGTAGGATTCTTACTTTGGGAGCTTGGGAGTAATAATTTTAATGAAAATGAAAAAATTCTTGTAAAAAACTTGGCAATCACTTGTTCTTGAATCTGAACTCCCTGTCATGGTTGAATTTTGGGCTCCATGGTGTGGGCCATGTCGCATAATCAGCCCTGTAATTGATGAACTGGCTAAGCAATATCAAGGAAAGCTCAACTCGTACAAGCTAAACACTGATGAGGCTCCTACAATTGCAAGCCAGTATGGAATAAGAAGCATCCCTACTGTTATAAACTTCAAGGGTGGAGAGAAGAAAGATGCAGTGATTGGTGCAGTTCCCAAATCTACACTGGAGACCTCCATCGAAAAATTCTTGAAAAAAGGTGGTACGTAAATAGTAGCTTTGTGCACAAATTTAGCAGTCTCTTAATCCTATTTTCTATTTTTGCATACAGTTCAGAAACTCTAATGCCTTAATAAAATCAAGATGCCCTGTATAGTTGGATTATGATGTATGTCCAATTTAATTACCTTTCATATGTCACCCAAGTTGCTGGTACATGATCTCTATCTCTCTCTCTCTCTCTCTCTTTCTCTCTCTCTCTCTCTCTCTATATATATATATATATATATATATATATAATTTTAAAAAGATTCAATGCAATGTTAGACAAAGTTATTATATATCATTCTCTACAGACTACGGACTAAATTAAATGTCCCAGTAGGAAATGCTTCCATACCTGACAGTTACTCATTAAGTCAATCAGGCATAATTGGTGATAATCCTTTTCCTTCATCTGTTGGACAAACTGATGATTTGTTTTGAGATGTTTTTTCAGGCAGAATTTGCTATTGATCCATTAACTGTTAGTCAAAGTTTGATCAATTTTACCAAAAGTGTGCCTTCTTCTAGGACGGAGGGAGTATAGTTGAAAAACTAATCAATAGAATAAAAGATTGACCAAGATTATTAGTCAAAGTATGATTTAACATAATAAAACATTTACCAGGATTGTTAAAATTCTTTTGATGCTTGTAGTTGACATCGTCTGACAGAACTTGCCAAGTTTGATTCCAGACATCTTGTGGGCTCGACATACTATTAGATAATAGTAGCATCGCGAAAAGTCTTCGTAGATAATCCAGTGACCCCCATTGACTTGTTTCTTTTATTCCATCAACATACTCCTTATCATCGTCTAACAATCCTAGTGCATAACACGCTTTTTTGTAATCACCGTGCACTATATTATTTACAGTTCTCAAATCATCGTAACACGTAGCACCAGCAATGTGATTTAACATCAGCCTCAAATAGTAGATATCGCCTGAATTGATGGGGACATGATAAATTCGTCCAATTGATGTGCCTCTCCTTCTAGGATGCCATTCTTGCTTTAACTTATCCCAAACAAAATGATGCGGAAATTCGTAATACTTGTACTGTTGAGCCTCTGGATTCTCACGATTGATCTTCATCCACTGTAAAAATTGTGATTGGCCAACAGTAGGCTTACCCACAACATCCGTAAGATAATCGCCATCTCTGAAAGGAATGGTTTGGTCTCCCTCTAAATGGAAAGATAAGCGCTCTACAGCGGGTGTCCTGTAATGGATATCAAATGCAAATATTCTCCACATCGCTTCACATGCAGAGACATATCGACAATCAATATACCTTTTAATTTCATCATTCACTTCAAAACCTACCCCTATTCTGTCACTTGCTTTGCTGATATACTTGAATAAGTACTTTATTGATTTGCTTTGATTACAGTATTCCACGTTGATGTGAGCCCGGTACTTCAACAACAGTTGTGGATTATAAGGCACAATATACCTATTATCAAGGAAAACTCCATTTTTGTCTACATTTGCCCCAGTGTCTCTCCTCCGGTAAACATAATATCCGTTCTCGTCAACGGAAGTGCCTTCATTAAAGCTTTGGGGGAAGTTCTTCGTGCATCTTTTGTTATCCATGCAAGGAGATTTTAGGTTAGCAACACCACAAGGACCATGCACCATATATTCTTTCACGGCCTCGTACAATTCTGGATCAGTTTCTTTATCGGGGATCTCAGCACTTATACACTTGTCGACATCCTCAGTGATTAGTGCTTGGTCTTTACTTTTGAGAAAAAAAAAGAATATGAGCATGGGGAAGACCTCGTTTTTGAAACTCCACCGTGTAAACAACTGTATAAAATAAAAAATGTGCATAATTAAAATTATTGTACCAAAAAATAAAATATGTGGTTTAGTTATTATATATAGCATCCGTCCTACTATAATTTGTAATTTTGATCAAGTTAACCAAAATTATCAAAAGAAAATGTAGGACAGATGGATAAAACAATTATATTAACAAACGAAATTCAACTACAACACAGATATATTGTGAAAGGATTACTTACGCGCATTAGGCTCGCCAAAAATTTTCTTTTCCTTCAAATCCTTTACCAATTCATCAAGCTTCATCTTAAAAACCCTACATAGAATATCAGCCCTATCTTTCGGTCTTCACCCCTCCTTCTGAACAAATCTTGTAATTTCTGGCCACTTTGGATTGCAGGTAAACGTGATAAAGAGTGATGGATATCCTGTCCACCTGCAAATAGCTAATGCATCTTGGAAATTCTGAGTCATCCACCGCTGTCCACTGGTGTATGTTGACGGCAACACAACTCGTCTACCCGCAGACGATGGATCAGTATCTCCTCTTGAAACTACATCTGTAAGTTTCCTATAAGATTCGACCCTAAGAGCGGGTTGATTATGACGAATCCACTGAAGCCTCTGTGTGTCCATCATTATATACGCATCAACCATAAACTGCTGCAGTAGTCTTCCACTTCTCATAAGTTGGTGTCCTTCTGCAGACCTCTCCTGTAGTCGGAATGATAAGAACTCTTTCAAAGAAATATTGGGTCGCGTTAATATTGGAGGCATATTTCTAGGAATATCGGTATAGAACCCATCTTCCCCATAAACAAACAGCAGCGGGTACTGAAGAGGAAGATAACATGGGTTGAACTCGTGTATTTGTTTGAAGTCACCACACCGTTTTTCAACTATAATGTCTCTCACATCAGGTGTATCTTGAATATCACCCTCGATAAGAGCTGCCACTTCAGAAGTTGTTGGCAAATTATACGTTCTTCCATCCTTAGATCGCTTTCCTATCAGTCGAAGCTTTACCTCACTCGAACCTCTCAACGAAATACGCTCTGCAGCTGTTCTGTAAATCTTCGCATACGGGTTGTTTTCATCAACCATTTTTCTTAAGTCCGCTACAATCGAGTAGTCAAATTCTGAACTCCTCTGTTTACTGTAAATTATATGCGCAAGCAATATATAATTAGTCGATATAATAACACGAAATATATAGACAAAGCACGAATGATAAAGTACATTATGAAAGAAACATACCTGACAGCTTTTATTCTGTTATCAACTTCGTTTTCAGTGTCATAAATATAGAGTTGGGAGAATTGTGGCGGAGCTCCTTCATTGGGCAACAATGATCCGATTCGATGAACATTCTGACCTCCCATCTTAAATGCATAAGGGCCTCTTCCTTGATTTACGGTCTTATCAATCGTGCCACCCATTGATGTAAATGCGTACATCATGTTGTAAGCACGTATGTTATCCATAAAATTTTTGCTTTTTCGTGCATTTTATCTAGGAGATCACGCAACAACTCGGGCGGATGTTGCAAGAGTGGAAGTTGTACTTGCCCATGCATGTAACATAATGAGAATTTTGGATTTGTCATTTGCTTGTTCTTTGGGGTTCTCTCTTCGTACCAAAATAAAGCATGGCAATGTTCGCATTCATAATTTGGATCTCCAATATCCCAATAACCTGGATATGTAAAATAATCTAAAATGTACTTGACCTTTTTCTAAAGAAATAAGTATTCAATGCATTGTGTTTCACTATATAGGTAAAATACTATTAAGTGAAATCTTATTCGCAAATAAAAATCTAAACCATACATGTGCTTGGTTGTGCAATCTCCTTCATTTTTTTTCCTATTACATAGTGATGTTCTAGCCTTATATTCATCGTTTGTTGGCAAGTCATTTTGTGATTCTATCATTCCTGAATTCAGAAAAAAAAAATTAGAGATATGTTATGCTATGATATGAATTATAAAATAATAAATCAGGAAAGCTTTAAAAAAATATATCAATAGTGAAAATAGGTGATTTATGATTGATTTCAAGTACCTATATCCAAGAGATTAAGCATGTTATTGCTCATTTACTTGATGTTGAATATTTGCATTTAAGTCTTCAAAATTCAAGTTTCTGCTGAGAGAATGCAAGACTCGATTACTCTTAAATGGCCTACCAGGTCTTCTTAGTTCAAGACTTGTTGGATTAGTCCCACACGGAGTGTTAGCTGCAATAAAGAAAATGTGTAATGATAATGAGTAATGCTATACCAATTTTTATATAAAAAAATATTAAAAAACACACAACCATTTGTAAGATTATGTCTCACAGAGGTAATTCAGAATCGCAATGCAGGAATGGAGTTGGGCATGTGGGTCAGTTTAGGCTATCTTATGCAAGCGCTTGGGCTGCTTACCTATGATGCTGGTCGTGCATCTTTTCTTTCAATGTTCACTGTATGAAACTCTGAAAAAACTGTTTGTATGCTCAATAATTGATTCTCTATAAAGATGCATTTGATGATCTATTGATGTTTTTATCAGGTGATTGTGGTTCCATTGATTGATGGTATGCTAGGAGCTGTAATTCCTGCTCTTACTTGGTTTGGAGCACTTATGTCTATTATAGGAGTTGGAATGCTTGAATGCAGTGGCTCACCCCCAAATGTAAGTGTTACTTCAATGATTTTTAGGGATTTTACATTCACAAAGTAGTTGTAATAAATGATGGAGAAAGAACAATTAAAAAAACTATAAACAGGGGGCTTTTTTTGGGGGGCTAAGATTCGTTACCTACTACTAATGCCATCAACATGTGTTATTTGATCTGTTCCAGATTGGCGATTTGTTGAACTTCCTAAGTGCACTATTGTTTGGTGTTCACATGCTAAGAACTGAACATATATCAAGAAGTACTGATAAAGAGAATTTCTTACCACTTCTTGGCTATGAGGTTTGTTAATACATCATGATGAGATATGTTATGCTATGATATGAATTATAAAATAATAAATCAGGAAAGCTTTAAAAAATATATCAATTGTGAAAATAGGTGATTTATGATTGATTTCAAGTACCTGTATCCAAGCGATTAAGCATGTTATTGCTCTCATTAGCTTGATGTTGAATATTTGCATTTAAGTCTTCAAAATTCAAGTTTCTGCTGAGAGAATGCAAGACTCGATTACTCTTAATTGGCCTACCAGATCTTCTTAGTTCAAGACTTCTTGGATTAGTTCCACACGGAGTGTTAGCTGCAATAAAGAAAATGTGTAATGATAATGAGTAATGCTATATCAATTTTTATATAAAAAATATTAAAAAACAAACAACCATTTGTAAGATTATGTCTCACAGAGGTAATTCTCCAAATTGATGATGTTTGCCATGTTTTGGATTGAGTTGGGGGTGATTTATGTTGATTCTCAGTGTTATGAGGTGAGCATAAATCCTTTTATGCTAATAAATTCGGAACTTCTAGTGTCTACAAAGAAGTTATGGGGCAGCCCTTTTTATGATCTAAGTATAAAAAAATTTATGCACATAATTATGGGGTTTAGGCTTTCATGTTCAAAGCATAAAAAATTTTATGCTCATAAATGGGAGGATTTTTAGAGCATCAAAGCAGACTTGGGCTAGCATCTTTTATGTCCAGAGTATAAAAAAATTTATGCTCATAATTTTGGCTTCCGTTGGAAGGCAGCAGCTTTTATGGCCAGCACATTTGACACAGTTATTAACCTTCTAAATCATAAACACGCAATTATTAAAATCAAGTATAAAAAATGTGTGATATGTAATAGCGAAATAGGAGGATAGTTCCATAACATAATAAGTACGGACAGCTTAAAAAACCATTTAAAATAGAAAAATGATCATTTTTGAATTTTATTTGTACCTATATCCATGCGAGTAAGTGAGGCATTACTGAAATTTAGTTGATGTTGAATTTCAGAATTGAAGGGATCAGGATTCATGCATTTGTTGAGGGATTTCAAAACTCCAACACTTTGGCTAATTGGCCTACCAAGCTTTCTTTTTTCCAAGTTTTTTGGGGCTAATACATGACGCACATTCTCATCAACCAAAGGATAATTGTTTTCAGTTCCTTGATGTCGATTCTCAGAATTAGAGCGATCAATATCCAGTCTTCTTTTAAGAGATTGTAAACCCCCAAAGCTTTGACCAACCGGCATACTACGACTTATAAACTCTAGGCTTGTTGGATTAGTACATATTGGTGTGGTAGCTACTGATAGAACAAAAAAAGATTAATGATGATTAGTTATGATAAAACAAATTTTATAATATAAAATAATTGAAAATGCACATGTAATATTCTTACCATTTGTAAGATTATATGAAGGGAATATTGGTCGTATTAAATGACTATCAGTAGGTGTCATTAGTTGACTTTCACCTGCGGAAAAAAAAAAGTGAACAGAGAGATTATATTTCAAAAGGCATTCAAACTTATTCAACAATTTCATATATGATTGATAAAATGTTAGATGACAACTATATAGAAAACTTACGATTAGAAATGTCAGAAAATGCCTCTCTTTGGGGCTCAACTGAGATTATCGGATGCTTTTCCATCTCTTCACTTTTTTGTTGCTTTTGTTTTTTGCCAAATGCTTTGTTCATTTTGTTTCTAGAAACAACACACAAAGAATGGAGTGTGTTGCACAATAAGACAATATTGAAAGTAAAGATAAATAGTTTTTTAAAAGTTCCCCTTAATTAGAAAATAAAGTGGTTATCCTAAGTGCACTAAAACTCCATTTGTAAAGAAACTTCTCACGTTATGTACGGAGTGAGTATTATATCGGAGGGCTATTCCAGTGAGTATGACAAAAGTTTGGGGTAGTATGTACGTATCAAAACTGAACTCCCAGTGTTAAAAGTTTAAATTTCTAGAAAAGTAGTTAACTGAATAATTATTAGGAATTTTTTTGTAACTGATCAAACTGTTGAATAAGGAGGATGCGTATTGTTGCTTGTAAAAAGAAGTCTAAAAATAGTTTGAGAACAAAATTTTAAGGATGTACAGTTATAGGGAAAAAATCAACCTATTTTCTTACCTCTTTCTCTATCAGAATAAACTTAACATTGGCAGGCAACTTCAAGGTGTTCTTTCATGGACCGGGCCTGTTCTGTGCATTGCTAACCAACGACCAATTTGATCTTCCGTCGATATAATACTAAAAAGAGATGGAAATTACCATTTGATCAATTGGGTGAACTTGTACATGATAAGTTTGCAAATCAAAAGAAGATCAAGTAACCAACTAAGATTAATCATTTCATCATGACAGAGTGACAGCAAATAAGTGCACATTCGAATTTCGTACTACCTCCGTCCCAATGAATGTCTAAAATGGTCCAAATTTACTTTTGATCAAGAGCAAATTGGAGATAGTAATTACATTTATTTTGAGACGAAGGGAGTAGAAATTATAATATAACCCATTCCCAATTGATCAGAGTACAGGAGAAGGAGAGACAATCTCTTTCAGTCATTTAATCAAACAGTTCAAAAGCATAAAAACATCTCATATTCAACCATATCTGATATAAGATATTATGGAATTTCAATTTCAACAACAATTGTACCCAGCCAACTGCAATGATAAGAAATTAATATTGACAGACAAAGAGTCCGATTGACGAAAAGAATAAAGCTAACGTTACTGCCTAAAGTAGTTTCAATCTCAAAATTTATTAGTATCATTAGGGTTCAAATTCAAAACCTTTATGATGTGATGTGAGTATGTAGAGTTTTGAAGAAATAAAATAGGCGAACCTGGACTGAAGTCGTTGGAATCTCAAAATTTATGTCGGTAAATTGATTAAGTAGTGTAATTGAATTATGGAACGAAGGCAAGGGAAGGATTTGGGGTGGAAGGAGTTCTTGGATTGTTAGAGTTTTGGAAAGTTGGGGTTATTTGTGGGTGTTATAGAGGCTTTGACATTTGATAATTATGGATGCTATGTGGTTCGTGATTGATTTGGAATAGATTTTGGTATTGCATGGATTTAGGTTGCTGCAAATTTTTGGATGCTGGTTTGCTGGCTGCTTGGGACTGATTTGCATGGCACGGCCATGTCATTTTGCTTGCTCGCCCATGCAACTGAAGGATTTTCAAGCATGGAGTTTCTGTTTTCTTGGAGCGTCCGATCCAAATTTTTTGGTGCGTCCGCTCCCCTAGAGGATTGGCTGGGTCGTGGATTACCCCTGAAAAATTACACAAACCCCCCCTCAAAAAATATAAAAAAACAAACCTATATAACACCTATATAGCACACATTTACAAACCTCACCCCTCCTGGTCCAATTTGCCCGCAATTCGCCGCTCCGCTCGATGACGCCGCACGAAGGTCACGGGCTCACGGCGACGGCGTCGGTCACGGCGCACAGGAAAGCCTTCACGACGATCGCTCCTTCTCCTGCAGGTAATTTCGTAATTCACTCTAGGGTTTGATTTTGCGATCGTCTTCCTCGCTCCTTCTCCTGCATCTCTCTCTCTAGGGTTTGATTTCGCAATCGTCTTCCAATTGCTACATATTTCTGTAATTAATCGATGCTTTGTTATCTGTTTGATTTTGATTGCGAAGAAAAATTATGGAACAGTGATTTATCCTGATGCCTGATCGAAGATTTCTATAATTTGGATGCCAATTGAAATAGTCTATCTCCAATTTATTATTTCCATCAAGTTCATTTAACTAATGATTTGGAAGTTCTTACCTTTGTTTTATTTTCAAGTTGGATTTATTCATAAATTAATGGATATTGAGTAATGCTATACCAATTTTTATATAAAAAATATTAAAAAACACACAACCATTTGTAAGATTATGTCTCACAGAGGTAATTCAGACTCGCAATGCAGGAATGGAGTTGGGCTTGTGGGTCAGTTTAGGCTATCTTATGCAGGCGCTTGGCCGCACCTCGATCTTTGAGTCGTGCATCTTTTCTTTCAATGTTCACTGTATGAAACTCTGAAACAACTGTTTGTATGCTCAATAATTGATTCTCTATAAAGATGCATTTGATGATCTGTTGATGTTTTTATCAGGGGATTGTGGTTCCATTGATTGATGGTATGCTAGGAGCTGTAATTCCTGCTCGTACTTGGTTTGGAGCACTTATGTCTATTATAGGAGTTGGAATGCTTGAATGCAGTGGCTCACCTCCAAATGTAAGTGTTACTTCAATGATTTTCAGGGATTTTACATTCACAAAGTAGTTGTAATAAATGATGGAGAAAGAAAATTCACACAAATTAATGGATATTTTGTGTGAACTATGTTATTTCTTCTAACTTGTCCAGTTTGCGAAACAAAAGAAGATCGAGTAACCAACTAAGAATCCTCATGTCTGGCTGACCCACAAATATGTGATCAATAAAATACCAAATGGAATACCATAGTTTCAAATAAAATTTTTGCAAAAAAACCTCTTCTTTCTAGCCACAATAGTTTAAGCTGGAAAAAAAAAAACAAATATTGTACTGAGTGAAAAAAGTTGACAGACTGAATACGATGCTAAACAATCCTTGTTGCCTATTTATCCAATTCCTCTTGTTTAATTTGCTTGATTCCCTTCGTAACAGACAATTGTATCTCTTCATCATTGGAGGTAGTATCTAACAAACGTTTTTGTGGAGTGATGGATGTTGAAGAACTGTCACACACAGATTCCAAAGGCTTATCCTACATAATAAAAACGTAAAATAACATGATCATAAAAAGCAAACTCTCAAAATGAAAGTGAAATAGAAAAATAAAAAGTAAACTAAGGATAAAAAGAAATTTACCTCATTATTTCAGTTCAAGCTGGTCACAATTTCAATTCCATGATTCAATTTGGAAGCAACCTCCTGAAGTTTAAAACAATTAATTGAATTTGAGCTTTTGTCTATAGCTAATGTGATGTAGTTTCTACTTACATTATCATTTATGAGTGATAAAAACTGGGCGATGATATCTGTATCCTCTGAAAATTGCTTTACTGTGAAAGTTCGTTTATCTTGATCAGTATCTACAGTTCTTTGGTCAACATCAATCCTGAATAAGCATCGTCTTTCAAACATTTTTCGAAAAGATTCAGGTAGTTGGCCCTGTTGAACATCATGTTATATGAACATTATTTTACATCTATTATAAAGTAGTAATCTATCTAATAACAAAATAACAACAATGTAACGACCCTAACCCTAGGCACTATTTTAGTATCATATTATATACTTTTTATAATATTGTTGACTTTATGTGATCATTTTATGTCTTTAATTTCCTATGTTAAGATGAGATGGTTGTGAAATAATTCTACAGCCTTAGGATAAAATGGGAATAAGTTAAAGTATTTTGTTGTGGTATATTAATTGAAAATAAATAAATTATGAGTAACTAGGTTGTCCTTGTGTAGAGGAGGGAAGTAAAGGGTTTAATTTCATTTCTTAAACATTAAGGGGCTTGAGTGTAGAAAATGGGAAGACTTCATTTAATATGGCATGGGGGGCCATACTCCCTCTTTTCCTCCCATCACCTCCCTTAGTCAATCCTTCCCATACTTCCCTCATCCCATTTTTCATCATCCTCCTTTTCCATCATCTTCTTCCATTTCCTCCCAATCCTCCATGGAAGCTCTCACCTAAAACCTTTCTTTCCAAATTCTTAGTAAATTCAATCCTTCTCCATTTTTCAATCCGGGTGTACTTCCGTGTTCGGGGCAACGAGGGGAACACATCAAGCCAAGAAAATCCTTGTTCCATCTTATATTGCTAACGGTGAGTTATTATGACTTTCCTTCAAATAAATGTTCATGATATATTTGATGTTAATATTGTTGTTATAAATGTTGTTTGAGATGTTAGGACACTTTCTTGGAGTAGAGAAATTGTTTAATGACCTAGATATAAGATTGATGTTCATGGAGGTTGATAAAGAAGAAAGAGTATGGTTTAAATGGAAATAGAAAGGTTAAATATGAAATGGGTAGTTTAATGAGTAAAATAACTAAGTATTAAATAGATTAAATCTATCTTATGTGATTAGAAATGATTTAGTATGAGATTGGTGAAGTTAGTAAACCTTTTTATGTTCACAAAACAGAGGAAACTTGGTTTGGATCAACTTGGTGTAGCTACTGAGAAAATTGCAGTTCTGTTCTGAATTCTGGGCTCAGGTCACGAGTCGTGCCCTGTGGCACGAGTCGTGCCTGAGGGTGGGACGAGTCGTGATCATGAAGTCGTGCCTTGCTAGGGACGCATGATTCTGGGGAAGGTCAAATGGGCACGAGTCGTGCCCTGGCCTGGTGACTTTGAACCAATTTTAGAGCTGTTTAAACCTATTCAAACTAGAACCAAAATGAATCCTCTTTAACCTAGATTAAAGTAGAATACTTTGGCTATACAATGACATCTTAATTGATCAAAATGGAATTGGGAAAGTACTTTAAATATTGCTTGGAAAACGCTTGGTAGCCTTGTTTGGTAACTTAGCCATTGTGACTCAAACTTGGTAAATTGAGCTTGGGTCTTCATAGAGGCCTTGTATTGTTGTATATTGATTATGTATGGTTAATGATACCTTGTTACCTTACTTGTTTACTTGTTCATGAATTGTGCAATGCATAGTGTATTAATTAATTGTTGCACTATGATATTGATTGAACATGAGTATATTTTACCATGTGGCTATATTGCTTATCCCTTTTGTGGATTTTATTTCAAGTAACTATTATGTGCTTGAACTTGTGTTAATCAGCTGATGATTGGGGGTATAGCATAATACGATCAATTATGAAAGTGTGACCTAATGTGATCAGATTATGTTATACCTGTGACCGTCCCCTCCTGTGGCCACAGGTTGGGGTTATAGCATCTGTATTGAGCCAAAAGCCTTACAGAGTTGCTACTATCTTATATGGTTTCCTGAAAAATGGGTCTTATAAGAAGTGAATAATTCTCAAGCAGTTCACTAAATATTGGGATTTTATCTCCAATGTTGTACCACTATTGTTCAGACGGGAAAAGGTAAACTGAGATAATGTAAAGTGTTTACAGCTTTTCCAATGTGTTATATGCAACTTGTTATGTGTTGCATTTTATTTGGCATATTGCTGCATTCATAATAGCTTGCTGAGATTTATTCTCACCCCTCTCCCTTTAATGTTTTTAGATCCCGAGACAGGCGGACCGGCCAAGTAAGGGTGGAGAGGAGTTTGGAAGTGATATTTTGAGGATTGTCGGGGTATGTATAGGTTGGCGTAGAAAGTGTATTTTGGTATAATTCCTTTATGGAGTTTGTATATATAAACTTTAATTTCTACGTTATAACCGAAAGATTTTGTAACTAAAACAGTTTGTTACTTTCAAAGTTGTTCAACTCTTACTCCAATGTGGAGAGGAGTGGAGTTATTTTGAAATGGTTATGCTAAGTATGTTTAATCAAAGTTTTAAAAAAAATCTAGGAAGTTTTGGAGTTAGTTTGGGGACGCTCCAGCTCGGGACACGTGTAGGTTTCGGGTCGGGGTCCTCACAAACAAATTAGCTACCTCAGAGACATCGGCAAGAACTACGGGAGCAGACATTCCAAGCAAAGAAGATGTTGTCGCATCGAATAAAACAAAGTGTGTCTCACCAGATCTATATCATTCATATCAGTGACCAAGATCCTGATTTTGAACCTAAAAAAATAGGTACACAATTAGTTCGAATGAAGATAATGATTATAAATCTTTTTTATTTGTATATATATATATATAAAAAAATCAAATCCGTCAATTACCTAGGGATAGCATTGCCATAAGTTGTCTTGCATTTAGGACAGTTTTTACTGCTCTTTTCAAAGCCTTTAGCACACTTTATATTGCTACACCCATCATAGTACCAGGTGGCATGTTAATCCACATCCGATATGGTTGCCAATACGGAGTATACGCCAACCTAATAAAAATGATTATAGTAAAAAAGATAATTGTTGATTCAAGAATATTTAAATGAGTATAACATTTATAAAAAATTAAGTATATTTATAATATACCTCTGTACATGTGAGCAAATCACCAATCGTCTTGAGTTCTTTTTTTTTCAACCACAAATCACTATTGATACGACTACTATCATTAGTGGTAATTGTCAAAGAACGACTAACCGATGAAGATCCAGTTTCACGCCTGTAAAAGTGATATATGTAAATTAACATAACCATACAAATTTGTATAACAAATTCATGGATTCTTATAAAGGTTTAGTGTTCATTTACTTGCTAAGATAATCCGCTACTTCAGGGAACGATGCATTAATATGCATTATTGAAGCATGCTTCATAGTACTAACTTTGGTTTTCTCTGTATAAATATTATAAAATTCACTCACATGATAATATGCCTTGAATCAGAAATGTAATTGCAGTTTAAGTAAATATACGTAAAAGATACCTTGGTATGTAGATAGCATTACAAACTGCAAAACCAAAATCACTGGGCCTTCCTCGTTTTAACCCCTATTGTCAATATAATGTTTTAACTTATCTCCAAATGAGGCCCACAGGACGGCAGTCAACTCATTTCCACTGTCAAAATAGTAGAAAGTAATTATAGAATATATCTTAATTAGTCACAAAATATATTAATTAACCTTTAAAGAATAAATTTTTTGAAACACATACTCATTATCAATCAGCTGAACATCTAACTTTCTAGCATTAAACCTCTGCACAAACTCAAAATCTCTAAGAGGTAAAATCACCTCTCCAATCACATCTAGCAAATATTCAGCAAATGTAAGTAAATATCATAGTAGTAACTTTTGTTTTACCTGTATAAAGATAATCTATATAAGATCGAAAAAAAAAATATATGCGATTTATAGTTCTCACCGACTACAAAATCAAAATTCAAACTCCAAATTGTTTGAAAAGGCGTGAACTCGAAACTGTTATCTGGAATTTGGACAGACTTGTCGACTTCAGACACGTCAGTCGCCAAACACATACACAGTTTCCATTTGTGATTTAGTATCGCCTTTTGCAATGGTTGAACGCAGTTTTCTTCGACACCAAACTTTGAAATCTTTAGCATTTTGCCTTCTTGAAACTTATTTGTAAATTGGGAAGACATTTGCTAGGGGTCGTTGCTTGGATTTTAGATCCATGTATAAAATATTAAATATCATTAATTAATAATTAATGAAATATTAATAACATGTGGAAATAAATATATGAGATCTATTACCTCCTGATCAACCAATATCATTTCAGTTGATTTTTTTTCGTATTGTCCAATCAGCTCCCATTGACGTAATATGCGGACATTAACGTTGGATTGTTTAGTTTTCTTGTCAATTGATTTGACAGCAATCATACGGCTTGTAGCCATTACCTGTGTTTTAAGTCAATGAAATACATAAGCATCTGAAAATTAAAGCAAAACTAAAGGAAGCTGATCTTTTATGGTAATCAATTTAAACATTTTGAAATTCAATTCATACCTAATATAAAGAAAAAAACTGTTCAATCAAATGTAATCAATTTAAACATTTTTTTTTTTAATTCTGTAAGTAGTTTTTAAAAAATCAAATTATATCTATGCATATTTTTTTTTTTAATTCTATAAGTAGTTTTCAATAAACATTAATAAATTGCTCCTTCTGCTATTAGTCATGGTTTTTATTAGGCCTTAGGAGGCTAGGTAGCTTTTCTTTTTCATTGCTGAAGTTTTGATTTTCCAGGTATCGCGCCCCTGAAGTTCTTCTCCGGTCACCAACTTATGGTTCTGCTGTTGGTGAGTTGATGGAAATTGAATTTGAGAGTAGTCGATTGAATTTTGCAAACTTTAAGTTCTTTTTCCATACACCAGATATGTGGGCAATGGGTGCGATCATGGCTGAACTATTTACCCTCCGTCCCCTTTTCCCTGGTTTAAGGTAAGCATTGGTTTCTCTTCTATTGCATTTTTGAAACATGTTCATGCTTTTTTGACCTACCAATTGAAACTGACAGTATTTATAGTGATACAAATGTGCCTGTTCACACATTCGCCTTTGGCAGTGATTTTTCCATCCATTTCTTCCTTTGATGGTTCGTGGCAATTTTGGGTTATGTTTTTGGTAGTTTTATTCAATGGGCAGGATTTGAGTTTTTGGAATTTCAATTATATTTTCATTGTTTTAGTGATGTTTTTCCTCTGTGGATTACATATGGAAATTGGGTGTTTACTTAGATAGGTGGATAGCTCAGTTTGAGGTGTCCAGTTTACTGTTTAATGGTTCAGGTTGCTGTTATGTGGAAATCAGTTGGTATTGTTGGCATAAGCTGACTATTTGGTTTTCAGGTGGTTTGGATGGGGTGTTAATTGAGTTTTTGGATGTGAGTAGTTTGGTTGCATTAACATCAAATCAGTTTAGATGGGTTCTTAGTTGGGTGTTTACTTGGATAGATGATTTTTTTTTTTGGACATTCATTTCCACTCATATCCATTCAGTTAAGATCTTCTGTTCTCGCTATCATTTTATTGTTTTTATCCATTTCCGTTCACTTTCCAAGAGGTCAAGTCTCTTCCAATGAAGGAACGGAAGAACAGAGCTGTGAAGATCCAAGGTGTTAAGAAGGTAAGGAAGCCAATCTCTTTCTAAGATGTTTCTTCAAGAGTTAGGAGATTATACTGAAACATTTTTCACATTTCATTTAGTTGGGTGCTTAATTGGATAGATGAATTTTTTTTTGGACATTCATTTTGGAACGGATGGAATAGTACATTGTCTGTTAAATTTCTGTATTCTGTATTTGATATTACTGAACTTGGTCTTTTCATTTTCAGCTCTTGGAAAATCATATAAAAAATGAAGTTATTGAAAAGAGTCAGTTAGTTCATGCATTGCCATCTTTTGAGCAGGACAAGTTGCCTTTGTCTGAGCTACGAATATCTCCTTCAATAGCTTGTGGGGCATCAGTTTTTGAAGTTAGCATATGAAGGTCTCAATATGGGCGTTACAGGTTCTTTGCTTTTACTCTTTTACTTGCTATAATGCTTCCTGTTTCTTCTCTTACTTTTTCAATTTTTAAACAATCAAACGAATCTGATCTTTGATGGTTCATGGCAATTTTGGGTTATGTTTTTGGTAGCTTTATTCAATGGGCAGGATTTGAATTGGTTGTTGGATTGTATAATTTGATTGCCAATTGCTATGTAGGTTAAGACGACGAATCCTAAGAAGTATTGTGTTCGACCGAATACTGGAGTTGTTTTGCCTCGATCAAAATGCGATGTAATAGGTACCTACGTATATAAATGTTTATATTTGGTTACTGAGAATGAAAGTATGAATCTTTAACGTATTTAAGATGTCATTTAAGCTTTAAAGTACGACTTCGTGTTTCACCTGGTAAAAGAGGGAACTTTTTGTTTCATTTCATAATTATTTTGGTACAGTAACAATGCAGGCACAGAAGGAGGCTCCTCCTGATTTGCAATGTAAGGACAAGTTTCTCAAATTGCTGACCAATTGAGAAGCGCCACGTGGCTTTTCACGTCATTATGCCACGTGGCGCGATGTGAAGCCTCCAAATTCTTTTGCTTTCATATTATATATAGATAGATAGATTGAATGGCCATTATTGTCTCAAAATAAATATTCTTTTAAATTTTTTGATTTAATTTTTTTTCATAATTCATTATATTTTTACAAATCTAAAATTTTGAAAATGAATTAAAAGAATGTTTATTATTTTTTCTAGATTAAAATTAAATTTTTTAAAATGATTCTTAAATTTTGAAAAAAAAATCATTCATTTTAGGATGGAGAGAATAATAAAATTTAAACAAATTAAATTTAATCCAATAAGATAAACTAATCTAAAATCTAATATGGGGGATAATGATAAGAGAAATCAGTGCATGCTCCAAAACAATGTTTCTACTTTCTACCACCATCACATTTTTTCGGATGAAGTAGTTGAACCGCTGTAGTTTGAATTTATTACGTTTAAAAATATTTTGTTTGGATTTAAAAGCTAAAATTTGTGTTTAAATAAAAATCTAAAATAAAACTCTTCATTGAATGTGACACATGGCGGCTAATAATTGGTGAACATAGAGTTGACTTGGAATTTCACGTGGCGAGCTGTATGGTCTTGAAATGTTTCTGCTTTTATATATTATATAGATGCCTAAAAGTTACTCTTTCATGTCTCTAAAAATATTTAAATTTTATTTTAAAAATATTATAAAATTGTGTATATTTTTATATTAATTGCAAATATGCACAAATATTCATTTTTTTTTCACTTTTGTAAACATTTAGTTTTACAAAAAAGACATTAATTTGGGACAAAATTTGTGAATTTGAACATTCATTTAGGAACATTACCTCTATTTTATTATTAATATTTTAAATAGTAACTTTACAATTTCTCTATTTTTTTTTAATCAAATAGACAATGAATTCCTTGACATACACTGCTCATCCTATATTTTCATTCAATTGTTGCAATCCAAATGAACCTAGTTTTGGACCGTGGAGTGTGGATTGGTGCTTACGAGTCAACGCATAAATTATAAATATGTTTTCCAACTCAATTACTTTCACGTCTCTCGAGTTTTTTAAATATTTAATCTGAAACTTGTTCATTTGAAATATTATAAATATTTCATCTTAAATTAAATTTTCATATCCACTTTATCTCTCATATTTTATTTTTTATACTCACAACATTTATTTTTTCTTAATTTTCATATAAAATCAAACTGAAAACCTTATTGTGGAACGGAAAGTACTCTCAAATTGGACTAATTTCTCGTTTGATCCGTCTCATCTCAAAACGAAAAACTAATAATGACAAAAAAATTTACTATTTCTCCACTCATTTTTTCCCCTACTTTATTTTTATATTGACAATATCAATTAATTTATTATTTTTTTCACTTATTCTCTCGTACCTCACTTTTTCTAAATCATAAAAAAAAAGTTAGTAAGACATGAGGTTGCGGGTTATTAACGGTTCCGGTCAAATATCAAAAGTAACGGCTCATTAGCAGTGGGCGGCCAAGTTTCATTGAAAGTTTCAATTACCAAAATATCGTCCTTTGAGACGGTCAATATCTCGTGAAAGAAATTGTGGAATTTGCATAAAAGACATGGTGGCTTGGCTT
This sequence comes from Adenophora triphylla var. japonica, assembly GCA_022495995.1. Taxonomy (NCBI): domain Eukaryota; kingdom Viridiplantae; phylum Streptophyta; class Magnoliopsida; order Asterales; family Campanulaceae; genus Adenophora; species Adenophora triphylla. The sequence continues at coordinate 708,006 of JAFEMH010000332.1, forward strand.
ACTCAGCTTTTTTTGTGTCCAAATTGCAATAGGAGAAGACGTGTTGAAACCACGTCAACAACTCCATCCGTCCGCGTAAATATTTCATTTTTGTCATTTTAATCGTATCATATATCTCATGAGTGTTACTTTCTCTTTTGATTCATTTCAGATCAAGAGTCTTTTTTCATAAATGACAAGTTTTTAAATATATTTATATCCTTATAATTTAATATATTTACAAAAAAATCATTCATTATACCCTTATAAAGTTAACATATTTACAAAAAAACCAATCATTAACTTGCTATTTCTCCCACTCATTCTCTCTCCTATTAAAAAACCAATCATTAACTAATATTTTCTATCCCATATTACAAAAAAACCATTCATTATACCCTTATAAAGTTAACATATTTACAAAAAAATCAATCATTAACTACTATTCTCTATCCTATATTTAACTTTTATTCATTTTTTAAAAAATTTCTTAAGAAGCGTAAAATCCCCCAGGACCCTTGGTCTGGGACCGAGGGAGTATAAGATTTTACTTTTCTTAAATAACAAATAATTTTTACTAATATTTTCATTCATTCTCTTCTCTGTACTACTTTACTTTTATACTTACGACACAAATCAACTTATTATTCTCTACCACTATACTTTCTCTCTACTGTCTCACTTTTCATAGTCAAAACAATTTTACCACTTACAAATATTCTTATTTTCGTGCAAAACTCATTTATAAAATTTTATATTGGACGGAGGGAGGGAGTATATATTTATTTATTTATTTTTCTCTCTTATCTTTTATCTTTGTTAATTAATAAGTGTGTGGTAATTGGTGCAAGATTAAACTTAAGTTGGATAATTGTCATTTTCATAGCCATCTAAGAGCTTTAGAAAAGATAATGTACTTTAATCCAAAGTATTATCACCAGGATTTTGGTCGGTTTCAATTTTATAATTTTACAAAAAAAAATTAAGTTGATGTGAAAGACAACAGAGTTTGATGATGCAACTTGACGGAATTTATGATCGTTTTTTTGTTAGTTTTGCAATTTACATGTAAAACTAACTCAATCAAGTTCCGGATTAAAGCGTAGTCATGTTATGTTCAAATTACGATTTTTTGTACTTTGAGTACACTTTTTAATAGATTATTTCATTAATTTAATAAAAAAAATCATTTAAAAAAAAAACTAAAAATATATACTCCCTCCGTCCCATTAGTATTAGCACAAACACTGTTTGCGCGGGAATTAAGGAATATGATATTTTAATAAAATGTTGTGAGTGTAAAAGAATGAGTGGAGAGAGAATGAGTGGAGGGTGTAATAAATTATAATGGTGTTGTGAGTATTAAAATAATGTAGGAGAGAGAATGAGTGAGGTTGGGTGAATATTTTATTAATATAAAGTTTCATTTTTGAGAGTGTGTGGATATTAGCGGGACGCCCAAAAAGAAAAGTGTGCTAATATTAGCGGGACGGAGGGAGTATATTCAAATACTAATGTTTTTTTTAAACAACCCAACATCAAATAATTAATTTCAGGCAATGAGGCAAAACATATTCAAATACTAGTTAAGAAAAGTATGTGTGATTCAATAGCTAGCTAGGTTATTTCCATATGGATGTGTCCATGATTCTCATAAGTTAAATCATTATTCATTCAATCCTCCCATTGTGCTTGGTTATTAACTCATTTAGTTCTTATTGATACAATTAATAATACTATATCATTAGCTATTTCTAAAAGTTTATTAGAAATTATTAATTTTGTATACTCACTTCATTTCATCTTTAAATCGGACTAGCTTTTTTATCATAGTGATTAAGAAAAAGTGAGTTAAAAAAGAGGTGATGTGGGTATAAAAATTAAAGTATAAGAGAGAATGAGTGTGATAAATAGTAAGTGATTGGTGTTGTGATTACAAAAGTAAAGGAGGAGAAAAAATAAGTGATAGTAATAGTGAAAATTATTTTGTCATTTCAGATAAGCCAATTTGAAGTAAAACAGATCAAAAGAAAAATAACTTCGATTTGACAGTATATTTTAATTATTAAAATTAAGTAACACTATTTTTTAAAAACAAAACATGAGTGTATATAAAAGCCAAAAGCTCCCTTATCTTAAAGAAGGTGGTGAGAAAGGGCAGTGTTGCAAATTTACAAATGGGTCCCTTTTGTTGATTAAGGGAGAGCCTAATACAACAAAAGAGCATGATCACATCAATTGGTCAATAACTATAATTATCAATAGTGACCAAAACGCATTTTGGTTGTACTTTTGGTAATTGACCCCATCTTTGGGATTACTTAAATTAAACTTTAATTATTTTTAATTTAGAAAATTAAAAAAAAGGAGCGGTTCATGAGCAAACAAGTCATTAGAATTAATGGATTGACAAAAGTAGGCAGATGTTATTATTACTTTCATGGCCAATAGGCAAGAAAGATTGAAGTGGGCCCTACCTTTATCTTATTTGATAGTGTAATGCAAAAAAAAAAAAAAAAAAAAAGAGAAAAATAATTATAATAATTTGATAAATTAGTTTATATGTAATTAAATTAAAGTGGGAAATGATTGAGAATCTATAAAGCAAATTAAAGTTGGTTAATTTTCTTGCTTCCTTCCTATTGCGTGTCTTTGTGATCTCCACTTGTTACCTAAATCTCTTCTAACCATTTTATCCATATTTTACTTTCGTTTTGTAACAAAAAGGAAGTCTTATTTTTGAAATCGCAATAATTAGTAACATACTCCTACACTAGGATAAATTTTTTGAATGATGCAACCTACTTGCTAGTTACCTATCCGTCAAATATTAGCAACATACTCCCTCCATTCCACTTCAAATGGTTCAATTTCTTTTTTTGGGACGTCCCACTTCAATTGGTTCCTTTCATAAATGAAAAGTTTTTCATATATTTATACTCTTATCATCTCCACATATTTACAAAAAACCACACTATTCCTCCCACTCATTCTCTTTCCTATTAAATATTTTTAATTTTTACATTCTCTCTCCTATTTCCTACCACACATTTAACTTTTACATTCTCTCACCTCTAATTTCTACCCACTTTATTCATTTTTCTTAAAAACCGTAAAATAAACCAAGGGACCATTTGAAATGGGACGGAGGGAGTAATTTTTTTCATCGGTTATCAAGTAATGCAAGTTTTAAAAAAAAAAAAAACTTACGGCTTCGAAAAACTAGTGTGGCTGGTGATTTGGCATTGCCACATCATTTCCATGTTAGTACGTGGCACATCATCAAATTCAACAACAATGTTGACATGGTGCTAGTGTGGATCTAATGCGGTAGTGTCAAGTCATCAACATGTTTGGGATTTTAACGCCGTAAGTTAAAATAAAGGTAAGTTGCATTATTAATAAAAAAAAATATAAAAATATGATGCCTATATATGTCACTTATGAGTACGTAGCATTATACGAATAAAACACAAAATTAAAGTATACTCCCTCTGTTCCAGTTTACTGTAAATTTTTGGTTAACTTTGACCAACTTTGATCAATAGTTTAAGGTCATAATAATGATCCTAATAAAAATCCAAAAAATGTTATTGTTAATATTATTAAGCGTGATACAATAACAAATTTTTAAATTTTTATTAGGATCATTATTATGGCCTTAAATTATTGGTCAAAGTTGGTCAAAATTGATCAAAAGTTTACACTGGACTGGGACGGTGAGAATATTGCTTATATAGGTTAAAGTTGGCCAATTAAGTGGTTAAGTGATTGAACCTCCTAAATTGAATCATATCGAGTAATGTTAGGCATACAAAATGCTTACAAAATTTTGCCCACAAATTATAGTTAACAGTTAATTATCGATGTTTAGATCATTTAGTATTTGGGCATATTCTATAAACATTCAAACATTAATTGCCAAATAGAATCTTGTAAGTAAGATTTTGTATACCGTTTGTGCCACTAGGTATTACTCACATTACTAACATACAATAGAAACGTTTTAAATTAATACTTGTTAAATTAATAAACTCTATGAAATAATAATTTTGTTCATTCTCGACTTGGGCCAATTGAAAAAAGTCAAAATCTTGCAAAAAACTAATTTTTTCGTAGTATAAGAAAAAAACTAGTTTTAAAGCACTAAGTCTAACTAATAAGAGTGATGAACTGTTCTGAAAACTAGCTTTTTATAACATTTTAAAAAAAAACTAGTTTTTCACAAAATTTACTCTTGAAAAAATTATAAAAATCAATAAAATAATAAGATAATAATTTTTCAGTAGACCCTTTATAATTTTAGGTCCCACGAAAATCATAAATTAATAATTATTAGAAATTGATAAAATAATCATCACAATTTAGTAAGAGTACGACGATATAGTTGTTTGTATTCTTTTAAAGTTTAAATCTTGTATACAATGAATTCAAATTTATCGTCAACTTACAATGTCTATTAGCTTATTATTTACGTATGATAAATTTAGTTTATAAGAAAATCTAAATTTCGTCGAATTGACTAAAAACTCTTTGAAATTATTAATTATCAATTCATTGATAAATTAATAACTCTATTAATTAATAAATTTCATCAATTTCGACATTATTAATTTTTAGAGTTTTACTATATTTGATTAGCCATTTGCTACAATTATAAATTATCTTTTATTCGGTTAAAAAAATTATCTTTTATTAAAGTAATTTTTATTTGCCAAAAACTTATAAAAAACGCGTTTTTTGTTAACTTAACAAAAAACGTGTTTTGTTTTAACGGGCTCATTCTCTCACTAAACGCAGAGCTTCTCTCACTAGGCGGAAATGCGATCGTCTTCCTCTCCTCTCTCTCTCTAGCCGGAAACAGAGCTCGTCGGCGATCTAGTTCTACAACCTTCACCAATCCTCCCACACAACCACCGATAACCCAATCCCTCACAATCAACCATCCTATCTCTCCAAACTGATTCGCCAAACCCAATCCCTTTCATCGCCGTTCACCATCTCTACCCAAACAACAACGATCGTCTTCTCGACTACCCTCTCACAACCAATTGCTTCCACCGAGTTCTCTAAATCCCTCTCGCCTACCCAAAACCTCCAACAATTTCGATCACTACAACCGCCCGCGCCAACCCTGTTCGTTCGTAACCCTTGGTGTTACGCCGCCCAATTCGGTGCAATCTCCTTCAATCTTCCGAGTTATCATCGTTCAACACACCTACACACACTTGGGAATTTTTTGTTGGGTAGTTTTGATAAAGCTGGGGCGTAGTTTTGTTCTTGGGAATGGGAATCTGGTTGATGCTTTTGTTAAAATAGAGTGCCGGTTGGTATATAACATAGTGCCGTTAGTGTATAATCAAGTGCCGATGCTGTGTAAAATAGAGTGCCAGTCCATATTTTTTGAATGCCGGCAAAATGATTATCGGTGTTTTTGAGTGTCGGTGTCTGTGTATTTGAGTGCCAGGTGTACGTGATTTTGAATGCCAGTTCATGTTTTTTGAATGCCGGTGCTTGTGTTTTGAGAGCCGGCAAAAATATTAGTGTAACAAAGTGCCGGTGTTAGTTGAAGCAGTGCCGGTGTGAAGAGTGCCAGGTTCATGTATATAAAAGTGCCTGTAAAGTTCCAGCGCCGGTTTAACAAAGTGCACGTGTCGGTTACACCTGGCACTTTGTTAAATTGGTACTTGGCACTTTTTCACCTGGCAATTTGTGATACATGAATCGCACTTTATCACACCGACGTTGTTAAACGACACCGCATAAACGGGGAAACCAGTAATTACAAAAATGTCACCGTTTATTTTGAACATGGTTGCCAGTATTTACAAAATTGCCACCGCTTAATTTGAAAACACGTTTTTTTATATCTTAAGAAAAAATTAATTTTTCATAAGACCAACTCTTTTTATTTTCAGTAATAATAATAATAAAATACTTACAAAATTGAATAAAAGCCTAAAAGGTCGGAGTAAGGGAGCAGTTAGCCAGTTACAAAAGAAAAGGGATTAGGGCAGTAGCTAGTGGCTGCCCGGCGAGTGAAACGATGATGGAATAACTCAACTACACAAGAGCAATAAATCTTGTTGACTGATCAAAACGAGAAATTAAAGACAATAAAAATTGACGGATATTTGAAAGGGATAATACCGTCGTAATGAAAACGGTGGAATTAGGAAATACATTTACTCCCTCCGTCCTATAGAACTTTACTCATTTACTATTGAGAACGAAAAATAAGGAATAATGTTATTAAAGTAGGTGTTATGAGTGGGAGGAGAGAGAATAGTAAATTTGAAAAGTATTGTGAGTATGACAAGTGGGTCCCATAAATAAAGAAGTATTAAAAAATTTCCTTTTTAGGAAAGTGAGACTTTAAAGTGGGACGCCCAAAATAGCAAAAGGGGTAATATTTTATGAGACGGAGGGAGTATGTATTCTCGCATACACTCGAAAACACGTGTTCTCTACCGTCTACCGCCGCGCAAAACCACCATGATCTGCCAATTAAATTAATCTTGTAAAAAGTTCAATCATACGTGTATCTCTCTCTCTCTCTACAAACTCAAGATATAAAACACCCAAATATACTTCTTCCGTCTCAAAAAAATATAAATAATTCTATTTAATACAAAAATTAAGGAGAAAAGTAAATATAATGTGTTGTGAGTGTAGATTGTTGAATAGGAAAGAGAAAGTGAAGTAGATAAATAATTATTGTGAATATGATAAGTGAGTCACATTTTTTTTAAGACTTTGTTGATTACTTTAGGGTTAATTACAAATTAGGGCCTGACTTTTCATATGAAGTTCCCAAGAGGGGCCTGACTTTTTTTTTTTAGCGATTTAGGGCCTGACTTTACATTTTTTGATTATCAGGGCTTTTTGACGGATTTTGTTAGAAAAGTTAGTTAAGTGACGAATTTTGGACTAAATTGAAATGCAAATTAGTTATTAAGGACTGTAATGTAAATTTTTTAAAATTGATGACCGTTACAAAATATTTTTTAAAAATAATATTTTTTGAAAATATAATATATTGTGAAAAGCTGTAATTTTTTTTATAATTTTTAAAATATGTTAAAATAAATGTTATAAATATAAAAAAAAATTGTATTTTTAAAGAAAATAGTATTTTTTTAAAAAAAAATTAATTAATTATTAACGTAAATCTTGTAATATTTTTTTTTTAAAAAATAAATACCTTGTCCACCTCAAAAACTAGGCCCCACTATGGTGTCCCACCGTCTCCGTTCAATCCACCCCCAAAACCAAATCTTCTCTCCAATTTAGAGTAAACAAATTAATTAATTGTGAAAATTTTATTTAAAAAAATTGTAAAATACCGTTTTTTACTAATTGTAAAAATTTTGGGGCCGTGGTGCGCGGAGGCGGTGGTGGAGAGGAGTGGTGGGTTGGATGCGGTGGTGTTTATGAGTACTGGGGAGGTGGAGGGAAAATTTTATTTAAAAAATTGTAAAATACCATTTTTTACTAATTTTTAAAAATAAATTGTTTATGATTTATGTATTTTTAAAGACAATTTTATTTTTTTGAAAAAAAAAACTAAAATATTTTTTTAAAATAAATTAATTTTAAAATTTTAAAACATTAAAGGTTTTCTTATTTTTAAAATTATTTTTTAAAAATATTATTTTCCAATATGCGAACATTAAAATTTTCTTATGTCAAAATCCCCCTGGGGAGGTTTTTTTATTTTTTAAAACATTAGTTAAGTGACGAATTACGAACATTAATTATTTGTATAACTAAACATTAGTTAGGTCAACTTGACCTAACTCTATTGTCAACTTACTTCTTTTGTTTAAAACATTAAAGGTATTTTAATACCAATATACGAACATTAATTATTTTTTAACATAAAAAAAATATTACAAGATTTACGTGAATAATTAATTAATTTTTTTTAAGAAAATACTATTTTCTTCATAAATACAAATTTTTTTATATTTATAACATTTATTTTAACATATTTTAAAAATTATAAAAAAAAAATTACAGCTTTTCACAATATATTATATTTTCAAAAAATATTATTTTTAAAAAATATTTTGTAACGGTAATCAATTTTAAAAAATTTACATTACAGTCCTTAATAACTAATTTGCATTTCAATTTAGTCCAAAATTCGTCACTTAACTAACTTTTCTAACAAAATCCGTCAAAAAGCCCTTATTTGATCAAAAAATGTAAAGTCAGGCCCTAAATCGCTAAAAAAAGTCGTCCCTCTTGGGGACTTCATATGAAAAGTCAGGCCCTAATTTGTAATTAACCCATTACTTTAATACAAACAAAAAAAAATAAAATACTATAGGACAGAGGATTAATTAATGGCCAATTTCCTCTAAGGCCCCTTTGACTTGATTCAAATCCAATGCAGGACACATTAAATCTAAAATTTCATATACATCCCTCGCCCTCTTATAACTGACTTATAAAACTATTTCATATATTATAAGTAACGTATAATACTTATTTGTCTCTTATAACTTACTTATAATACAATTTTTACAAAATAAAAATCAAAATTTTTAATAATAACAACAAATAATTCTCATAATTTACAAATTAAAACTCTTATAACTGAATTATAAGATCAATTTGCCTTTTATAATTATCTCATCCCTTATAATTGTCTTATAACTGACTTGTAAGACTAATTTATCTCTTATAATTCAGTTATAAGACAATTTTTTTAACAAAAAAAATTCAAATTTTCAATAATAACGAATTGGTATCAAAATTTACATATTACAACTCTTACAAATAATTTATAAAACTTATTTGTCTCTTATAATTGATTTATAAGACAATTTTTTCAACAAAAAAAAATCATAATTTTCAATAATAACAACAAACAAATCTCATAATATACAAATTAAAACTCTTATATTTGAATTATAAGATCAACTTACCTTTTATAACTACTTTGTCTCTTATAATTGACTTATAAGACAATTTTTAACAACTAGAAAGCAAAAAACATATTGACAAAGCATAAAAACCATTTGAACAGTCATATAAGAAAACATAATTTGTACTAAACTGACTTTACATTAATCTACTTGGTACAATTTATACATAGTACAATTTATGCATAGCACATTCATAACCACCATGGAAAAGATGTTACAGAGTTTCAACAAGTCTCATTGTATTTCTAAAAAAAAAATAGTTAAAGATTAAAGAGAGATGGATCAAAAGGGACTTTTAGAAGTATAACATTACTGCTAACTCGGCAACACACATGAAATCTTGGTCACCATCAGACTATGAACTTTTCTCTTTCGTGCTAGATGGCAACTTCAGGACATAGGGAGATGGAGATGGAGACACCATTGGAGCTGAAACAAGGTCGCTGGACTTGTTATGTACATATCACTCGCAATCGTGAATGAATTATTCATCTCAGATCCAGGCGAGAAATACTCCGATGGTATTGTCGGTAAACTCCCCCGCGCCGGCGATAATATTCTCGAGATCTGACCTATTTCCACTCCTTCATCCATACCCATCATCAGATCTAGATGTTGGGAAAATTTATCATATAACAATAAATAAGGCTTTCTTGGATTTAACGAAATGATAAATAAATAATGAACCATAAAGTAATTAACGGGACAGGAAATAAAGATAAACTAGAATGCGGAAATTAAAGCGAACCGAGTAATTAAAGAAGTCAAGTCTTGTGTTGGACACAATCTCCGTAAGAAGATATTGCCCCGCACTAGTGCTTACGGATTAGCGGCAATCTTCTCTCAAGATGAAATGACTTTACAATTGTTAATAGGAGCACTCCAAATTAACGACTTCAGCGAACAAAATTCGTGTTTGACACTTCCAGACTTTGAAGAAGACTTATGCAACAAGATGCTCTATCTTCTAACAGATGATGTTCAGAATTTCATTGAATTTTGTGGCTGAATCCATAATTCAGTTAAATATCTAATCGAGTTAGTTAACTCCGTTAGATATGTGAATCTGTGCTTCTTGTGTGAAGAGAGAAGTGATTGTGAATGAATTGAGTGAATTGATTTGTCAATCAAGGTTCTATTTATAGGTAATGAAGAGTTGGGGTGCCTTTTGGGAATAAGCACTATTGGTGCCTGGTGGAGTCTTGGCCATTGGATCAGATTCGGATGAAGGGCTGAGATCTGATGGATCTGACCCACCTTTTCAATCAGGTGCGGGTCACAACCTTACTCGGTAGTCCATTCGACCCGTCTGTTCCCAACAGACATGGGTCACGGCCCAATCTACCAGATTTCCCAAGCGGCCCAAGTCCACTCGCCCAAGCCTCGACAGCCAACAACCCATTTCTATTTGGACCGATCCACAGTCAGCCCAATCTAATCGAACTATGCCACGAACCGAACAGCACCGAGCCAACTTCCGTCAAAATTTTAAGGATCCAATAGCTCCTAGCGACAAAGCGCACGTACGCCCTAAACCGCCCATTCCGCCCTTCGCGGGTTGTGGGTCCATTTTGAGCTAGAATAAAACTAGCTCAATAGCCCACTTGGATGCATGGTTGGACCATTGGTCCAACTAGGTTGGCCCAAGGAGATCAACTTGGTGTCTCCTTCCTTGGATGGTTCCACTTAAAAACAAGCATTACTTTATATCATAAGCAATGTGGGATAACTATTTCATATCCCATATACTCTTCATATACCCATTTCATTTTGCATACTTTGAACATTAATTTCTCATTCACCACTAATTGGTTTTGAGAAAGTAAATATATCAAATTAATCTACTCCAAATGTAGATTATTAATATGCAATCAATTTCCATTTTCCTAAAATGGAACCCAATTGAATTCTTGGTCAAAAGTCGGTCAAACCTCACTTTTACAAAATCAAAATTCCAACAATCCCCCACATGAATGATAAATTAATGCATGCATGAATGCAGACTCGTCTAGAAGTTTAGGCGAACTATTATTGCATCGAGATAGGTAGCTTATGGACTTGAACCTTCCCTAGAGAAATACTATCGGATATACTAGCCATCACTACCAAAAACAGGTGTTTTAGCGACAGAATCAACAGTGATGGACTCATTCCGTCGCTTTCAAATTTAGCGACGGAATTTAATTCCGCCGCTAAATTCCGTCGCTAAAACGAATATTCCTCGAATATTCATTTAATTACCGCCACTATTTTGGCGCTTGATTTATCGACGGAATATTTCGCCGCTACTTCTTTATCAGCGACAGAATTATTTCGCCGGTGAAAATATATTATTTTTTATTTTTTTATTGATCAGCGGCGGAAATTTTTCGTCGGTGAAAATCAAATATTTTATATTTTTTTTTTGAAATATTAGACAGACGAAATATTTCTGCCGCTGATAAATTAAAAAAAATTAATTTATCAGCGTCGAAAATATTCCGACGGTGAAAATAAAATATTTTTTGTTTTTTTTTTTGAAATATTACACCGACGGAAAATTTTCGCCGCTGAATAATTATTTTTTTTAATTTATCAGCGTCGGAAATATTCCGATGGTGAAATTAAATGTTTTTTTTAAAATTAAACACCGACGGAATATTTCCGCCACTGATAAATTATTTTTTTTTAATTTATCAGCGACGGAAATATTCCGTCGCTGATAATAAAATGTAATTTTTGATTATTTTTAGAAATAATTAACAAAATAACAAACTAAAAAACATTAAAATATTTAATTACACCCTAACCCCTAACCCCTAACCCCTAAACCCTAAACCCTAACCCCTAAATCCTAAACCCTAAACCCTAACCCCTTACCCCTAAACCCTAACCCCTAAACCCTAACTCCTAATCCCTAAACCCTAAACCATAACCCCTAACCCCTAAACCCTAAACCCTAACCCCTAAACCCTAAACCCTAAACCCCTAAACCCTAACCCCTAAACCCTAACCCCTAACCCTAAACCTTATACACTATACACTATACGCTATACCTTATACACTATACACTATACCCTATACCCTATACCCTATACCATATACCCTATACACTATACCATATACCATATACACTATACCCTATACCCTATACACTCTACCCTATATAATATATCCTATACACTATACACTATACCCTATACCTTATACCCTATACACTGTACCCTATACCCTATACCCTATACCCTATATACTATATCCTATACACTATACCCTATACCCTATACCCTATACCCTATACACTATACACTATACACTATACCCTATACCCTATACCCTATACCCCATACCCTATATCCTATACACTATACCCTATACCCTATACCCTATACCCTATACCCTATATCCTATACCTTATACCCTATACCTTATACACTATACACTATACACTATACCCTATACCCTATACCCTATACAATATACCCTATACACTATATCCTATACGCTATACCCTATACAATATACCATATACCATATACACTATACCCTATACACTATACCCTATACCCTATACACTATACACTATACCCTATACCCTATACCCTAACCTCTATACACTATACCCTATACACTATACCCTATACCCTATACCCTATAACCTAACCCCTATACACTATACCCTATGACCAGTAAGTAACTCTTCATTAATTTGATATAAGTTGGTTCCTTTTTGTTTTATATATAATTCATTATTTAAGTTAAAATGTTATTGTATAAATATACTTGGCAGGTTTGTAGGTGGATATCCTACCCCAGGGACTAAGATCGGGTAGTATTGGCGGTCTCGACTCATGACAGAGTTTTGGCCCAACTGGAAATCATTGCCAGCGGAGCAGAAGGAGGATGCGTGGGAGGAGTTTAAGGTAATGTGTTAATGGTTTTTATTTAAAACTTAAATGTTAGTTTGTTATTAAAATGTTATAATTAATAATGATTATACTCTTTTAGTTTTTTAATGTTATCCTTATATGTTGTAGGGGAAATATTGTTGGGCGTCGGAAATCGACGAGGCGGCGGCTAGATTTGTTTTCGATGTACAGGCTCATAAGCTATTTAAGGATCATATTGGTAACATATTTATCTATCCTTAATTAGTTTAATTAACAATGATTATACTTTTTTAATTTTATAATGTCATCATTATATGTTTACGAGATATTCATATTGTTTATAGGTAACACGAAGAGACAATGTTATACTAATCGGCTCAAGGCGAACCAATGACCACTTGAGACCTACTTGGATGACCGAGGAGGTGTTTCTTCAATTTTGCGAATATTGGGGGTCGGATGCGGCGAAGGCTATAGCCGAAAAGGCTAAGGCAAATAGAGCAGGCTCCTCGGGGTCGGCGGCGAAGCATACCATGGGGACGATCACGGTCGGCGAGCATCACTACCGCATGGTATGTATGTTAGTTTAAATGTAGTAGTGTATGCATGCTTTTAAATAGGTTTATGTACGTATGTTAGCTGGGAGCCATGTTGATGCTATGAAATCCATGGTTTTAGTGTAAATGTAGTGTATGCATGCTTTTAAATCAGTTTAAATGTTGTATTTATACAATTTCAAAGTAATAATCTCGCTTATTTTATTTATAGGAAAGGGATCATGGCCCGAATGTCATTTTTTTGGATGTTTACGCTAGCACCCATCTTCGGAATCCTACAGCGCCCGATCAACCTCCGCAATGGGTTGACGATCGCTCTGCTAATGCCTTTGTAAGTAAACTATCATTAAATGAATTGATTTTGAATATGTAAATTTATTTATGCCCCTTACATTGTGTATATGATTATAATTGTTTGTTTTATTTTGACAGAGTGCATATCAAGCCGCCGTTGTTCCCGAAGGAACGCCTCCCGGCCAGCCCGTTCCCTTCGTTCCTGATGTTTGGCGCTCGGTCACCTCTGAGGGACATCCAAAGAGAGGAACCCGAGTGTTAGGGATGGGGGATTACGGGCGGAAATGCCCGTCGACGTCAACCCAGCCGTCGGCCAAATGTTGTCCCGACCACATTTCATGACCCGAGGGTCGACACTCTGCAGGCTGCGTTGGATAAGGAGAGACACGAGCAGGCAAAGCTTACGGAGGCTCATGCAGAGACTCAAATACAATTGGCGCTGTTGATGGCTCGTTTGGACCAGGACCAGGGGAATTTTCGGCCTCCCCCGAGTTGATTACGGACTATTTTAGACTTGTTTGTACTATTTTATACTTGTTTGTAAACATTTGAGATATTTGGTACCCGCGGGAGCCCCTCCCCCTATCCCCCCTCCCCCTTCCCCCCCCCTCCCCCCCCCCTCTCCCCCTCCCGATTTGGTACGGTGATATTTAGTCTTTAGTTTGGTACGCTGATATTGATTTTTAGTTTTATAGTTTTAGTTTTATAAATTGAATTTTTATATCAGGTACAAAATTTTTTTGGATAATTGATATTTTAAATTATTTTTTTTAATTTATTTAAGTATCAGCGACGGAAATTTTCGTCGCTGAAATTAATTTATTTTAATTAATTTTAATTACAGCGACAGAAATTTCCGCCGCTATATCAATTAATTTTAATATAATTTAAATTTATTTTTGTTTTCAGCGGCGGAAATTTCCATCGCTGTACTAAAAATTAATTAAAATAAATTAATTTCAGCGTCGTAAATATCCGTCGCTGAAATTAATTTATTTTAATTAATTTTTATTACAGCGACGGAAATTTCCGCCGCAATATCAATTAATTTTAATATAATTTTAATTTAATTTTTGTTTTCAGCGTCGGAAATTTCCGTCGCTGTAATAAATTTATTTTAATTAATTTTTATTCCAGTGACGGATATTTTCGACGGTGAAAATAATTTAATTTAATTAATTTTTTTACAGCGGCGGAATATTCTGTCACTGAAATGAAAATTTAATTAAATTAAATTGATTTAGCGGCGAAAATTTCCGTCGCTGATGAAAAAAAACACCGGCGGAATTAATTCCGTCGGTAAAATCAAAATATACCGGCGGAATTTGAGCCGTCGAAAAGCTGCGGCGGGCTGGTAGCGGGGGACCACCGACGGAATATTTTCGTCTGTGTTTATATATAGCGACGGAAATTTGGTTTTAGCGACGGAAATTTCCGCCGCTAAAACCTGTTTTTCTGGTAGTGCATTTGGTAGCGAGACGCTTTGAACCAGTGACTGTATAGTGTATACCAAGACAATATTACTCACACAATAACAACTCTAACACGTTTTATTCTCACGTTTGTCCATTTCGACCCTGGACCGTTCTTGATTCATAAGTGTTTCAATTTAGAAGCGGCCTTATTACTTCTCACTTATATAGGTGATCTCCCATAAAGAGTGTCCTGCTATACTCCACCATTTAGGTATAGGAATCATTAAAAGCTTTAAGCTTACCCTTATCACACGTCATCAGGTGTTTTAGCACTTAGATGGCTTCTGAGAATGAGTTATAATGAGTTCTAAGTGCACATACTAGAATTTCCATAATTTAGCTGTCTCATTGAATCAAGGGAATGGGATCTCCAATTCTCAAGGTTGAGTGTCCACTATGGATTTCTTTATTTGTGTGGGTTTTGAACCTCATTCCCCTTACCAAACAATTTGATCTCATATTCAAACCCTTTGGTATACGGATCCGTTTTTGACTTCACATGGCCAGTTGTGACAGTCCCATTTGAGATCAATTGTCTTATGGTAATATGTCAGTGACCATTGTGTCTTGACTTACCACGATGTTCTACACCTTATCCTATTTCTCATTGTCGTCACAATGCCTTAGGTCATGTAGACACAAACTTATTCCACAAAGGAATATCTTCCAAGACCATTCATATTTTATCTTTATCTAACATTATCGACTTAGATTCCTTACTGAATCGAGTTTGCTCATGTCAGTTTCTGGAAGTTTGACACCGCTGCTTCATTTATTGTGAACACATTTTCACCTTGGAGTTTATTTGTGTCTGATATCCAATTAGTATATTCTTTTCATACTATTGAATATCTCATTTATTGTAATCTGTAATCACAAGAATATCTTTAAGTACTTCAAGTACTTTGACTATACTTAGTGATTTATTACAATTTTTATTTAGACTTTTAGTCTCTTCTAGAATGGTCAATCCTTTCGAGTGATCAAATTCTTCTATCGGTTAGTTTCTTTGAGTGGTTAGCATCCTGTACCAGTTTGACTTTCCAAGTGTTCAGTATCTCTAAGTGGTTTGACGTCCTTAGAGTCTACCTCTCAGGAATCTATCTTACAGAGATTATCTCTCAAGATTCTACCTTATAGATTCCATCTCTCAAGAATCTATCTGTTACTTCTCAAGAATTTAGCTTATTCGAGAGTCTATCTTGGAGAATTTATCTAACTCTTATGATTCTACCATTAAAGAGTCTATTACTTTAAGAATCTTTTCTCTTAAGATTCTATATCTCAAGAGTCTCACTTTCGAGATCAATAATCTGCTTTTTCAAATTAAAATCTGTCTCAATTGAATTTATTTCTCAATATTATTTTCCTTTTAGAAATCTATCTTTTGAAATTCTAACTCCCTTGACTACATTTCTTGAAAGTCTTATCTTTCAAGAGTTTTTCGTCTATAGATTCACCTTTCAAATATTCCCTTTTAAGGACCAATTTTCAACTCAACGGTTTGCATTATGGAAGAAGATCAACCAACTTTCAAATGCATGATGAACTATTCATTTAAATGTTAACAACATTACTTAACAGTTTTCATTTAATTTTCTACCATAAAAAATTAGGACCAAAAGACTAGTTTCTTTTGTCCACAAACTGTGTCTTAGTTCATCTTACTATGAAGATAAATCTTTTACAGTTTTATAAGTTCTCTTCTTAAACTTATATTATTTCCTTTTTACTTCAAGGAAATATGATTTCAAGAAATACCAAATTCCTTGTCTTTGGCTTAAGTACTTTTACTTTAGCTCGTACCCCCACACTTGAGGTGTACCTCTACACTTAAAATATTTATAAAACGTCTTACGATTATGCCATAATCTGTAATTAGTTTTATCAAATCATTTCTTGGGTATCTCATTAAAAATGACAAAAGATGCAACTTTTCCCCACAAATTCGGTTAAGCCAAAGCTTATTGCATTTACATTTCTTTAGGGGTATGATTCTTGCATTTAGCTCCTGCATTAGACTAAGTTGAATATGTTGCGATCGTTTGATGAATACTGCCGAAAACCTCACAAATATCCTCAAACGGCGTCGCATATTCCCCTCCTTCTAGCGTTTCAAATCTTCTTTATATTAAGTTGATTCGTCAACTTCATTCATATAAGTTTGGAAAGTCTCCAAGGCTTCATCCTTCCTTATCAAGAGATATTTATAGCAATATCTTGTGCAATCATTTATAAAGTAATTAAATACTTTTTCCCACTTCGAGTTTGCACTAACTTTTGATCACAATTATTTGTGTGAGCTAACTCAAGAGGTGTCGTGTTTCTTATTACTGAAGAAAATGATGACTTAGTCATTTTATCTTCCACGCAAATTTCGCATTT
Source organism: Adenophora triphylla var. japonica (assembly GCA_022495995.1). Lineage (NCBI taxonomy): Eukaryota > Viridiplantae > Streptophyta > Magnoliopsida > Asterales > Campanulaceae > Adenophora > Adenophora triphylla. The sequence continues at coordinate 725,501 of JAFEMH010000332.1, forward strand.
GTCAGTTGAATCGAATTTATTCATAAGAATTAATTCTTGACTCACTAACGTCTTAATTGTGTTGAAATTCACGTAACCTAATTTATCATGCCATAAATTTGAACCTTCCAAAAGGTAAACATAAGAAACACCGCTGTTCTTTGCCTCTAGGCAAGGTACCCTTTACCGAGAAATTAATTTTTCTTGGTTAATACAATTTTATCTGACTCAAACACTTGTCTAAATTCAGCCTTGCTCAACATTAATCTGGAAACTAGGTTCTTAGAGAATGTCTGGGACATGCAACACATTCACGAGAATCCGTTTGAAGTCATCTTCAGCACAACCCTTCCAAGTCCCACGACGTTAGAAGTAGTAGAGTTTCTCATTTACACCTTCCTTCCATTGAAAGGAGTGTATGATGAGAAGCTCTCTTTATCAGCATATATATGGTGGGTAGTTTCAGCTCCAGTGTCTATCCACCATTCTCATGGGTTGACTTTAACTTTCTAAGTTGGCTTCAAACCCCATTAATTCTCAATCAAGCCTATTCAACCTTTCGTTGACGTTGGCTTTGATTCATGTTGTCCATTTCCCTTTTTGGAATACGACAAATTTTACTACGTGATTGGTCTTACCACATTTTGTAACAAATGAATCTTATAGTCCGTTCCAAAGTGTTCTACAACTCTTTGGTTGTCCCCACGAAACAGTGCTCTTTGTAGGAGCATCATTTGGTCCACTCAGTATGTACGCACTACATATGATATTTTCCATGATCCCATTCTTCTGCGGCTATTTGTCTTCGTGGATTGGCTATCTGTTTTTTTGGATCTGGATCATTATCATCCTCCTTTTCGGTTATCTGCCTTGGCAAATCTGGATCATCATCCTCTTTCTATTCGGTTTATTTGCCTTGGCGAATTTGGATCATCATCCTCTTTGGTTATAAGCCTTGGCGAATTTGGATCATCATCCTCTTCCTCTTTGGTTATATGCCTAGGCGAATCTTGGTTATTCGATTATAAGTCCGCTCCATGTTGTCAACAATTCTTTGAATCACTTGCGGGATTATTGTTGACCTTCTCGTTATCTTCAAGTTAACTTCCAATGCTCTTCTAGTTATCCTTCCTTGGAAACCGTCATTTTTCTCGTTAAGTCTCTAACGATAATGTCCTTCGGTTGTCCATCATCATTGGCTCATATTTGTCATAAAAACAAGAAAACGTTAATATCTTCTTGCGATTGTTGGAAAAATTTATTATATAGCAATAAATAAGGCTTTCTTGAATTTAACGAAATGACAAATAAATAATGAACCATAAAGTAATTAACGGGGCAGGAAATAAAGATAAACTAGAATGCGGAAATTAAAGCAAACCGAGTAATTAAAGAAGTTGAGTCTTGTGTTGGACACAATCTCCGCAAGAAGATATTGCCCCGCACTGGTGCTTACGGATTAGCGGCAATCTTCTCTCAAGATGAAACGACTTTACAATCGTTAATAGGATCACTCCAAATTAACGACTTCGGCGAACAAAATTCGTGTTTGACACTTCCAGACTTTGAAGAAGACTTATGCAACAAGATGCTCTATCTTCTAACAGATGATGTTCAGAATTTCGTTGAATTCTGTGGCTAAATCCATAATTTAGTTAAATATCTAACCGAGTTAGTTAACTCCGTTAGATATGTGAATCTGTGCTTCTTGTGTGAAGAGAGAAGTGATTGTGAATGAATTGAGTGAATTGATTTTGTCAATCAGGGTTCTATTTATAGGTAATGAAGAGTTGGGGTGCCTTTTGGGAATAAGCACTATAGCGCCGGTGGAATCTCGCCATCGGGATCGTATTCGATGAAGGGCCGAGATCCGATGGATCCGACCCACCTTTTCAATCAAAGTGCGGGTCACAACCTTACCCGGTAGTCCATCCGACCCGTCTGTTCCCAATGCATACGGGTCACGCCCATCTGCCGCGATTTCCCAAGCGGCCCAAGTCCACCCGCCCAAGCCTCGACAGCCAACAACCCATTTCTATTTAGACCGATCCACAGTCAGCCCAATCTAATCGAACCATGCCACGAACCGAACTGCACCGAGCCAACTTCCGTCAAAAGTTTAAGGCTCCAATAGCTCCTAGCGAAGTGCAAAGTGCGCCCTAAACCGCCCATTCCGCGCTTCGCGGGTTGTGGGTCCATTTTGAGCTAGAATAGAACTAGCTCAATAGCCCACTTGGATGCATGGTTGGCCCAATGGTCCAACTAGGTTGGCCCAAGGAGATCAACTTGATGTCTCCTTCCTTGGATGGTTCCACTTAAAAACAAGCATTACTTTACATCTTTAAGCAATGTGTGATAACTATTCCATATTCCATATACTCTTCATATACCCATTTTATTTTGCATACTTTGAACATTAATTTCTCATTCACCACTAATTGGTTTTGAGAAACTAAATATATCAAATTAATCTACTCCAAATGTAGATTATTAATATGCAATCAATTTCCATTTTTCTAAAATGAAACCCAATGAAATTCTTGGTCAAAAGTCGGTTAAACCTCACTTTTACAAAACCAAAACTAGATCTGTTTCCGCCTTCTCTCACTCCTTTCTTCTCCTAGATGGACTGGTCATCTCAATCGAAGCTAGTTTAGCCGTCGGCGACATGATGGTCACCATGGAATTACCGGACGGAGATGAAGAAAAAGAAGAATAAGGTCCGATAAGTCGTTGAACTAGATTCATGAAGTCGTCAGCTGTTGAGAGGAAGTTGTGGAGAGAGACAGATCTAGAGAAGGGGATAGAGAATGAGTGTGTGTGTTTAGACGGAGAAAGAGAGAGGAATGAAATGATGTGAGGGAAGAGAGGAGAACTTCGTCGTCGCCGAAGATTCACTGACTTCGCTGTCGCCGGTGATTCAGTGACTTCGCCGAAGATGGTTAGAGAGAGAAAAGTTTGAGTGTGTGTGTGATTTTTAGAGAGAGATATGTGATAAGTGAAGTTGAGGGGAGGGAGAAGAGGGGGAGCCTAGATAGGGGTGTCTGAAAAATTTGATATGAATATAACTTTTTATTTGAGATTTATATAAAAAAAAAAATTCTGTAAGAAAAAAAAATTTGGGCTGAGGGACCTTAGGGGAATTTTTCCATTAATATATGTATACAGCTCAGCTTTGCATACATTAATTCATATTTTCGGATTAATATATGTATACAGCTCAGCTTTGCATACATTAATTCATATTTTTCTCAATTAAATTTCATTAGTTTTAGAGAAATAAAGCAGAGTCTCTCTTTGACTCTCTCTCTCTCTCTCTCTCTCTCTCTAAAGACCTGATCTTTTGATTTTGCAGAAAGAATCCAAAAGGGTTTGGGTGAGAACGCCAAGAACTGAAACTGCCCCCATCCCACCTTATATATAATTCATAAATTTATATATTTATGTGTAGAGAGAGAAACATTTTCTTGCACTAACAAATACATACATACATACATGTAGAGAGAGAGAGAGAGAGAGAGAGAGATTAGAGGAGAGATTGTTTATATTGGGGTTGATTCCAATCAAGTTTCTTCTCTTTCTTCTTATCCAATCGGTAAGTAGGCTTGATTTTATCACTGCTTTTCTTTATTATTAAATTTCTCCTCTTTTGTTTATTGTTTGTGTAGTGAGAGTAACTGGATGAAATTAGTTGTAAATCTTGCTGCGAACAGATCTAATTTGATTTCTGTTAAGTTCAATTTCATAGCTTTAAAAACTTTAATTTTTATTTTAGTTTACTTATTTAATCTTTGATTAAGCTTTTTCTATCTGATCCGAGCTTGGGAGATCTGGGATTCTTGAATTATATTAAAATCTCAGTTTTTGTCAATAAAGATTCAGTTTTTATGGCGTGTGGCATTCTGAGTGACTGCCATTTCTGATGACTTTGATTTGCTGAGATGAGTTTTTTTTACTTGTTCAATTCTGAACAATTTGAAAGATCTTTTATTTTATTTTTTCAATTCGTTTTGGAATATTACTAATTGATCTGGATATTACTACTCCCTCTGTCCCAAAATAAATGACCAAAGAATTGAAATTTGTTCTTGATCAATCAAGAGTGAATTTGAATTTTTTGATCATTCATTTTGGGACAGAAGTACTATATTCTCATTACCCCATTTGTTAATCTAGATAAAAGCTATGAGTTTAATGGTGAACTATTTGGAGTTATTAATTTTTTAGATGTATCCATTTATTCTTTTTCTGTATATGATGGAATTTGTTATTCAATATTTTGATTATTTATGTGCTTTTTGGGGTTTCAGTTGAATTTGTTCTTTGTAAGCAAGAATAAGAATCTGGAGAAGTTTTGGGTCTCCAAAAGTGGTGTGGGTTTGAATCTAGAAGACATGTTGGAGGACAGGCCTTGTTTGGTTTCAAGGGTCTATTCTAGAACTTGTGACCGGGAAAACAACTGGGGTTGCATGACCAATTACAGGATTGATAAATTAGATGCTCAGCAAGGCAAACGCCCCTTAGAGAATGAAGGCGACGAGGAAATTGTTCAGGCTAGGAAGTTCATTAAGCAATCAGTTGGTCAAGAAAAAGATTATTTGATGTCCCCTAAAGACCAATCTAGTAACCAAAATAGTGATAACTCAGATTCGAGTTCCCTCATCCACACGATTGGTCGAGACAATGCAATTAGTTGTCTTATCCGATGCTCAAGATCTGATTATGGATCTATAGCTTCTTTGAATCGGAGTTTTCGTGAGCTTATAAGAAGTGGGGAGCTTTATAGGCTGAGACGGATAAATGGAGTTATTGAACATTGGGTTTATTTTTCTTGCCACCTTGTAGATTGGGAAGCTTTTGACCCAATTCGTCGAAGGTGGATGACTTTACCCACCATGACTTCGAATGAATTCTTCCCTTGTTCAGATAAGGAGTCTTTAGCTGTTGGAACGGAGCTTCTTGTTATTGGTAGAGAGCTTCTCTCTCATGTCATATATAGATACAGCTTACTGAATAATACATGGTCATCTGGAAGTAAAATGAATGTTCCCAGGTATTTGTTTGGGTCTGCCAGCCTTAGGGAGATTGCTATTGTTGCTGGTGGCTGTGATCCACATGGCAAGATTTTGAACTCAGCGGAGATTTATAGTACAGAGACTGGAACTTGGGTGACACTGCCTAGTATGAATAAACCAAGAAAAATGTGTTCTGGGATATTTATGGATAATAAATTTTATGTTATTGGAGGGGTTGGAGGAATTGATTCGAAGCCTCTTTCTTGTGGAGAAGAATACGATTTGGCAACCGGGGTTTGGACTGAAATTCCTAACATGTCCCCTGTAAGAAATGGTGGGGTTAGGGAGAACGGAGCTCCTATTACTGAAGCACCACCTCTAGTTGCTGTTGTAGATAATGAGATTTATGCTGCTGATTGTGCAGAAATGGAAGTTCGGAAATATGACAAGGAACGTAGAGGTTGGGAGACGGTGGGGAGATTGCCTGAAAGGGCTGATTCGATGAATGGTTGGGGAATAGCTTTCAGGGGATGTGGTGATCGGATTATTGTTATTGGCGGGCCCAGGACCATTGGCGGAGGGTTTATAGAAGTCAACTCTTGGGTCCCACGGGACGGACCTCCACGTTGGAACTTACTTGGCCGGAAGCAGTCGCATAACTTTGTGTACAATTGTGCAGTGATGGGTTGCTGAAGATTTACGAGGTTGGTGTTTCTATAAGATCCTTGCTACTGGGTGATCTTGTTATTCCAACACTTTTCTTTTCTCTTTTATTTTCTTTAAATTTGAGTGGGAAGGGGAGAAAAAAGATCTGATTTTACTTGAAACAAAAGAGAGATGTTTTCTCGGAAAGATGGTGTCAAGAACCTTTTTTTAGAGCTTCATATTTACATTTTTTTTGTCGAATTTGTCTTCTGTCCCCTACTTTGAGTGACATGAGAATTTTCAAAGGTGGTTGTCACAAATTGCAGGCTAGGAGGTTTAATAACCTGAAGTAATACATTGGTAGGGCGTTTTTAGTTTTTTCTTTGAAACTTTTTCTCAAGAATGATAAAAAAAAAAGAAGTTGATTATACAGTTTCAACGATCCTTGGTTTCTTGGCATCGTCTTGAAGGGAGGAAAAAATAAGTTGCAAGGTTGATCTTATGGAACATTTCCTATGTACTAATTACATTTTTTGCTGATTTTACGGGCTCTCTATAAAGCCCTTTCAGTATGAATTTCATCTTTTCAATGATAAAAATTCTTTAGCCCTTGTTTCATTTCCTGTTGTTTTTATTGCAATTGATGTTTATGTCCATGATACTTTCTTTCGTGGTTCATCTGTTTTCTCAATAGTAGATAATCGTTGCTGGATTTGTGTTCTACATGTCAATCTGAACTCTGAAGTACTAGAAAAAGAAAGGTTTCTACGCATTTTTCTAGTACTTCAGAGTTCAGATCGACACGTAGGTAGTTTGTGAAGAAACCTTTCTTTTTCTATTCATGAGAATCCATCATTTTGCCAACTCAGAATACAGATAGGGGCTCACAGCCCTGCCCCGCCTCCTTTTCCTCTGTTTTATGTTTCTCTTTTCACACATTATCCATTCTGTCTACTAAATTTCGTAGTAAAGCTAAGTTCCCGGGGATTTAGACCCCTGAAGTGGTAATTGTAGCGATTAAATGAATCCTGTCACAGGCAAGCACATATTTTGCATTATGCAATTGAATACAGTATATGATTTATGAGTTCATTTTGAGTCTATAATGTGAGTACATATTTTAATTCTCTCCCCGCGACCCCTCCCGTCCTCTATGGTATTGTACAAGTCATGTGCAACATTAAAATCTGTTTTTGAGAAATCTGCTGCATAAAAATTACTGTATTAATGAAATATTGGAAATGGGTTTAAGAAACAAGGTTTGACTCAATTTTCAAATGGGTTTCATTTATTGTTTAATGAAATAAGTTACAAAATTATATACATTTGTTGTAGATTAAGAAAATGCATTTATTTACTCAAAATCATTTTCGGGTGAATGAGAAATTAATGGCTAAAGATTGTAACTTGAAATGGAAAAATGAAGAGTTTATGGGATATGAAAGAATTATCCCACATTGCTTTGAGATGTAAATTAATGTTAGTTTATAAGTGGATACAAACAAGGAGGAGTCATCACGTTGTTCTTCCTTGGGCCAACCTCGGTGGACCATTGGGCCAATCATGCAAGGAGTAACCCAATTGTGCTAGTTTTGTACTAGCTCAATTTGGACCACATCCGCAAAGGGCGCATTGGGCGTTAGAGGCGCACGTGCGCATCGTCGCTAGGAGCTATTGGAGCCTTTCATTTTTAAAAAATCAATCAAGGTTCAGGTGTCCAGTGGCTCGCGTGGGTTAGACAGCTTGGGCTTGGTCCAGGTATGTGTGGTGGTCAAATGGCAGTGGAGTGGCTTAGGCGCTGATAGTCGGAAGGTCTGGCAGTCAGGTTCACTGAACCTAGTCAGTGTCCGTTTGGGGAGTCATGGGTTAGACCCAGATGGATAAAGGCACGACCCGTGCCCCTTAGGAATGGGCGGGTCAGATTCAGCAGACCGCTCACCGTAATCTGATCTCGACGGTCCGTAATTCACCAGGTATCAATAGTGTCTAATCCCAAAAGGCACCTCATCTCTTCAGAATCTATAAATAGCCCCCCAGAATATCAGTTTCATTCATTCCAATCATTCAGTGATTTAGCATTCAATAGCAATTAGAGAGAGAAAACATATTGTAGCATAAATATTCCTTTCAAGTCCAGAAGTTCCAAACAGTTAGTTTGTTAGCCGAAGTTGTTAGTTTGAAGTGCTTTTACTAACGATTGTAAAGTCGTTGCATCTTACGAGGAAATTGTCAGAGTACCGTCAGCACCAGTGCGGGGCAATACTTCTTACGGAGATTGTGTCAAACACAAGCCTCGACTTAATTTTCAGTTTGTTATTCTGTCCGTTAGTTTTTCCGTTATCTTTTAAGAAGCCGTTATATTTTCTGTTAAATTTCCTAACAATAGTAAGAAGTATTCTACGTTTCTTAAGAGATGGCAAACGAAATCGATACCTCCCAGTCTTCTGGAATTCCAACCCAGAAACAACCAGATGCAAGAAATCAAGTGGTTGTAAATCCTGCTCCAACTCACCCAGCACATAATGAGAAACCTGCAAAGGAGGGCTGCCAAAGAGGCATGGGATCATGGTAATTTCTTGTGTAGGAATTACATCATGAATGGGCTAAGTAAAGCCCTATACGAGGAATATTGTTTCGTGGAGACAGCCAAGGAGTTATGAAACTCATTGGAACGTGTCTACAAGATTCAAGAGACCGACTCCAGAAATCAAGCCACCATTATTGAAAGGCTGAATGGGCTTGATTTAGAAGCAATGGTGTGTGAAACCTTTGAAGCCACCTTAGCAAATTTCGAAGACACCAGTAATAAATGGTGGATAGACACTGGAGCTACCCGCCACATATGTGCAGATAGACTTTGCTTTTCGTCATACGCTCCTATTAGTGGGGAGAAGGTGTGTATGGGAAACGATGTCACTTTCAACGTCATGGGACTTGGAAAGGTTATACTAAAGATGTCTTCGGGCAAAGAGCTAACTCTCAAGGATGTGCTGCATGTCCCAGACATTCGCAAGAACCTGATTTCCGGATCGCTGTTGAGCATGGCTGGATTTAGACTAGTGTTTAAGTTAGAAAACTTTGTATTTAACAAGAATGATATGTTTCTTGGAAATGGGTACCTTGAAAGGGCAGGTTCAAAATGAATGTAAGAAATATTATCCGCTTTGAAGCGAAGAATGCAAATTTTGTTTCTTATGTCTACCTGTTGGATAGTCCTAATCTATGACATGATAGATTAGGTCACTTGAATTACAACACAATTAAAAAGTTAGTTAGTCAAGAATTAATTTCTATGAATAAATTCGATTCGACTGACAAGTGTGAAATTTGCGTTGAAGCGAAAATGACTAAGTTATCATTTTCTTCGGTAACAAGAAACACAACACCTCTTGAGTTAGTTCGCACAGATATTTGTGATCTAAAGTTAGTGCAAACTCGAGGTGGAAAAAAGTATTTCATTACTTTTATAGACGATTGCACTAAATATTGCTATGTATATCTCTTGAGAAGTAAGGATGAAGCACCAATGACTTTCCAAACTTACAAGAATGAAGTTGAGAATCAACTTAATGTAAAGATTAAGAAGATTCGAAGCGATAGAGGAGGAGAATATGTAGCTCCGTTTGAAGGATTATGTCAATCCGGGCATTATTCATCAAACGACAGCTCCATATACACCTCAATCTAATGGAGTAGCTGAACGTAAGAATCGCACTCTAAAGGAAATGATGAATGCATTTTTAATCAGTTCAGGCTTACCCGACAACATGTGGAGGGAAGCGATACTGACTTCAAACTACATTCTTAATAAGATACCCAAGAAAAGAATTAATGAAACACCTTACGAATTATGGCATAATCGTAAGCCGTGTTATAAATATCTTAAAGTGTGGGGGTGTGTCTGGCTAAGGTTGAAGTACCTAAGCCAAAGTAAGTCAAAATCGGACCAAAGACAATTGACTGCATCTTTATTGAATATGCTAGCAATAGTAGTGCCTTTAGGTTTATAGTGCACAAGTCAGACATTCCTGATATGAATGAAAAAATGACAAAAGAATCAAGGAATGCTGCATTCATTGAAAATATCTTTCCTGCCAAAGACAGGAAAGATGCAAGTTCTAATAAGAGAACTTATGAAACTACAACTGGTCCATCTCAAGAAGAAGATGAAGGACCAAGACGGAGTAAAAGTGCAAGAGTGGAAAAGTCTTTTGGTCCTGATTTTCTATCATATATGTTAGAAAACGAACCAGCTACTGTTAAGGAAGCTTTATCCGGTCCGGATAGTCCGTTCTGGAAAGAAGCTATTAACAGTGAAATAGAGTCCATAATGCATAATAATACTTGGGAGTTGGTTGATCTTCCTCCAGGATGCAAATCGTTGGGTTGCAAGTGGTTCCTTAAAAGGCAGATGGATCTATCGATAAGTACAAAGTCCGGCTAGTAGCCAAAGGGTTTAGACAAAAGGAGGGATATGACTTCTTCGATACATATTCTCCTGTCACAAGGATTACATCCATACGTGTTCGTATAGCAATTGCAGCCGTGCATAATCTTGAGATACACCAGATGGATGTGAAAACAACTTTCTTGAATGGAGAGTTAGATGAAGAGATTTACATGGAACAACCCGAAGGATTTGTTGTTCCAGGTAAAGAGTAAAAGGTCTGTAAACTTGTAAAGTCGTTGTACGGACTCAAACAAGCACCTAAACAATGGCATGAGAAGTTTGATCGAACTATGTTGTCAAATGAATTCAAGATAAATGAATGTGACAAGTGTGTCTATATCAAAGGAACATCTGAATCATTTGTAATAGTTTGTCTTTACGTGGATGACATGTTGATAATGGGAAGTACTCATGAGTTGATCATGAATACTAAAGGCATGTTAAAGAAGGACTTTGACATGAAGGACATGGGATTGACTGGTGTCATATTAGGAATAAAAATTTTTAGAACATCAGAAGGGATAGTTCTATCTCAGTCCCATTATCTAGAAAATGTAATTCGAAAGTTCGATGTCATTAATGACCCTCCGGCTAAGACACCGGTAGATTTGACTCTACACTTAGCAAAGAACAGAGGGGAACCAATTTCTCAGTTGGAATATGCAAGAATAATTGGGAGTCTGATGTACTTAACGAATTGTACACGTCCAGACATCGCATATTCAGTGAGCAAACTAAGTAGGTTCACTAGTAATCCCAGTGCGGATCACTGGAACGCTCTATTAAGGGTATTGAGATATTTAAAGTATACAATGAATCATGGGATACTTTATAAGAGATATCCAACAGTATTAGAAGGATACTGTGATGCTAATTGGATATCAGACACAAAAGACTCTAAATCCACAAGTGGATATGTATTCACAATTGATGGAAGAGCGGTGTCATGGAAATCCTCCAAACAAACGTGTATAGCTAGATCCACGATGGAATCTGAGTTTATAGCTTTAGATAAAGCTGGAGAAGAAGCATAATGACTTAAGAACTTTTTGGAGGATATTCCTTGTTGGAGTAAGCCTGTGCCTGTTATGATACATTATGATAGTCAATCAGCAATAGGAAGGGCACATAGCAGTATGTATAATGGTAAGTCTAGACATATTCATCGTAGACATAATACCATTAGACATTTGATCAAAAATGGTGTTATCACAATTGACTATGCAAAGTCAAATGATAACATAGTGGATCCGTTTATGAAAGGTATAAATAGAGATCAACTGTATAAACTGTTAAGGAGAATGGTTTAAAACCCACAACAAAAGAACTCATAGTGGACACTCAACCTTGAGAAATGGAGATCACAGGCCCTTGGTTCAATGAGAAAACTAAGTTATGAGTTTGGTAGAAACACTTGGAACCTGTTTCATACTCATTCCCAGAACATCCAAGTGTGTGCACCTGCAGCAGTAGTGAGGATAAGTTGAGAAAACTTTTAATGATTCCTATACCTACGAGTGGAGTATAGCAGGATACTCTTTATAATATGAATCACCTATATAAGTGAGAAGTAATAAGGCCGCTTCTAAATGAACACTTATGAATGAGATACGGTCCAGGGCCAAAATGGACACAACGTGAGAACAAAAATTGTTAGAGCTATTATTGTGTGAGTACTATTGTCTTGGTATACACTATACAGTCACTGGTTCAAAGCGTCTCGCTACCAACTGGCTAGTATATTCGATAGTATTTTACTAGGGAAGGTTCAAGGCCATAAGCTACCTATCCCGATGCAATAGTAGTTCGCCGGAACTTTTGGACGAATCTGCATACATGCATTAATTGTCATTCATGTGAGGGATTGTTGGAAATGGGTTTAAGAAACTAGGTTTGATCAAGTTTTAACTCAATTTTCAAATGTGTTTCATTTATTGTTTAATGAAATAAGTTAAAAATTATAATCTACATTTGTTGTAGATTAAGAAAATGCATTTATTTACTCAAAACTATTTTCGGGTGAATGAGAAATTAATGGCTAAAGATTGTAACTTGAAATGGAAAAATGAAGAGTTTATGGGATATGAAAGAGTTATCCCACATTGCTTTGAGATGTAATGTAATGCTAATTTATAAGTGGATGCAAACAAGGAGGAGTCATCAAGTTGTTCCTCCTTGTGCTAACCTAGGTGGATCATTGGGCCAACCATGCAAGGAGTAGCCCAATTGTGCCAGTTTTGTACTAGCTCAATTTAGACCACACCCGCGAAGCCCGCGAAGGGCGCATTGGGCGCTTTAGAGGCGCACTTTGCACGTGCGCAATTGGAGCCTTTAATTTTAAAAAAATCAATCAAGGTTCGGGTGTCCAGTGGCTCGCGTGGGTTAGGCAGCTTGGGCTTGGTCCAGGTATGTATGGTGGTCAAATGACTGTGGACTGACTTAGGCGCTGATGGGCCTTGGCTCAGTCGGAAGGTCTGGCAGTCAGGTTCGCTGAACATGGTCAGTGTCCGTTCGGGGAGTCATAGGTCAGACCCAGATAGAGATGGGCAAATCGAAACCGGAATCGGAACCGGCTGAACCGGAACCGGCAAGAACCGGAATCGAGGTGAACCGAAACCGTCCGGTTCTCGGTTAGATCTCGGTTCGAAATTCCTAAAAACTGTGAACCGACGATTTTAACCGTGGAACCGAAACCGAAGAACCGAACCGAAAAACTGGCGGTTCCAAACCGGCTTGACCTCAGTTGACCTCAATGTGGTTATTATCCTTCTTTGTAGCTCCCAATCTTAATTACCAATTAAGCTCTGTTCTTTTAGCTATGTGAAACATCTTTCAGCAGCTCGTACAAATGGAGAAGATCATGTCCTCATAATGTGAAAATAAATATTAGCTGCATCACCTAATGGGCCTTGGCCTTGTGGTATCTTTAGCGGCTTTCCTTCGGGGAGGTCGCGTGTTCGATTCCCCTTGGGGGAATCCTTGTGGTTTAATTTATACCATGGGTTTCAGGGTCCTTAGGAGCCCCCCGGGGCACATCCGTGCAGTTAAGGAAGCAGCACTACTGGGCTTGCAACCTCAGCGTGGGGAGTTCTTGGCAGGAGCAGCTGGAGCAGCTGGAGCAGCCAATTGGTGTTGTAAGAGTGATGTAAATGCCTTGTTGGCATGAGCAGCTGGAGCAGCCAATTGGTGATGTAAGAGTGTAAATGCTTTGTAGGAGGGATCCCTTGGGGCTAGGAGTATAAAGGGGTGCTGCCACCCTGGCTGCATAGGGCATATCCCGCGATTTACCTCCACCAGCATACTGAGGGGCCGGTACCTGGTGGTCCAGGATTAGTCCGACGAAGCTGGGAACCTGGGTAACAAAAAAAATATATATTAGCTGCATCACTTCCATAGCAGATGCCACATAAGCCTATACTGTAATTAAAAAAATAACCCAATTATCCTTAATCCTTTCTGTTCTTAGCCACTTATCTTCCCTCGGTGAAAAATCTAGCATCACCCATCTCTCTTTCCCATAATCCTTCCTGCCTTGACCTCAGTTGACCTCGCTTTGACCAGCATTTGATCAGGGTTTAATTTGAAAAAAAATGAACGAAATAGAACCGGATAAACCGTGGAACCGAAACCGCAACCGTCAGCCGGAATCGGAATCGGGAACCGGTATTTATCGGTTCCATCTCGGTTTCATGGTTTCCCGGAACCGAAATCGAAACCGAGAACCGGTTGCCCATGTCTAGACCCAGATGGATAAAGGCACGACCCGTGCCCCTTAGGAATGGGCGGGTCCGATCCAGCAGATCTGAGCCCTTCACCAGAATCTGATCTGACGGTCCAGAATCCACTAGGTACCAATAGTGTCTAATCCCCAAAGACACCCATCTCTTCAGAATCTATAAATAGCCCCCCCCCCCCAGAATGTCAGTTTCATTCATTCCAATCATTCAGTGATTTAGCATCAATAGCAATTAGAGAGAGAAAACATATTGTATCATAAATATTCTTTTCAAGTCCAGAAGTTTCAAAAAGTTAGTTTGTTCGCCGAAGTCATTAGTTTGAAGTGCTTCTACTAACGATTGTAAAATCGTTGCATCTTACGAGGAGATTGTCAGAGTACCGTCAGCACCAGTGCGGGGCAATACTTCTTACTGAGTGTTGGTCCCAAAGGTGACAACAAGGGTGAAAATACAGCTAGAGGGGGGGGGGGTGAATAGCTGTTACAAATTTTTTGCCCTCTTTTAAAAACTAAACCTCTTGCTTACAAAATCCTCTTGCAGTTGATAATAGACTACAAGTGATGATGTAAAATGCACAGCGAAATAATAGAGTATAAGCGGTTTGAGAGGCGGTTTGTAAAACGCGATTTTGCTAGGCGGTTTTAGTAAGAGCAGTTTTACAAACACGTGTGTTTTTGACAATGTTAACTCCAAACACTATTTCACAATAATGGATAACTAAAATAAGATCAAACAGAGATAGAGATAAATAATTAGTAATCACAGGAAATATAAATGCAGAAATATAAGAACACGTGATTTGGAGTGGTTCAATCGATAAACGATCTACGTCCACTACCAAGATGGTTAGTCTTGGATTTTCAAGAGTGATTTTACTTTTGAGTTTGAGAGATTACAAGATACAAAGATCGTTACTCTAATATAAAATCTATTCTATGAAGATCAAATCCTAAGACTATAACCAGTGTATCTCAAATGAATAAACTATGTGTTTAAACAAGTGAGGTGTGTGTGTGAGAACAAGATCAATGCTCTTTAAATCTGTGAGATGTAGAGCTCAATGATTCTTGAATGTGTTAAGGCTTGATTTTTGGGCTGGGGAATATTTCTTGAAGTATGAAGATGAAGATTCAAAGGACTTAGAATTTCTGGGCAGAGCTTCAACTTCTTATGAACACAGCAATTTCTCAAGATTCAAGCAATCTTCAAATGGTGAAGATTAGGGGTATTTATACCCAAGCATCAAGAAACTAGCCGTTGGATACAAAGCGTTGTAAGGACAGTCCTTGATGCAATCCCATTGGTCCACAAAGAACTACTTTTGTCCTTTGGAACTCGCTGATGCGTAAAGCCGATCGGACCTCACCGCAATCAAGGTGGATAGGACATCTGTCACCTTTTTAAGATCCTTGCAGATCTTGTCTGAAAAGTAGTCACGTGACAAGATATGGTAGTTGACTTTTGATATTGCTGACGTGGATTCCAACGGTCAAAAGAGTTCATTTCAAGAAGCCAATCATTGGGGCGGCTCTGAGGTCAAGCGGTTTGACATGAAAGCGGTTCCACCAGAAGAAGGATTTTCAAGAGTGCGGTTTGCACTTTGGTAAACAAGCGGTTTCAGATGAAGGGAATCACAAGGCAAAAAGGCGGTTCTGCCAAGCGGTTCTAGAAGAGCGATTCTGAAACCCTTGAAACTGCAATCCTAAGATCCAATGATTCTTGAGCCAGTCTTCAAGCCTAAGTTTAACCTATTCTATAAAATGGACTTAGCTAAAAAATTGAAGTCTAAACTTCATTACATAGGGTCCTAAAGTCCTTAAAATAAATAGGAGGTTATGGTGTCAATCAAATCTAATACAAAATAGGAGGGTTAAAATATGCATACCCAACAATCTCCCCCTATTTGATTGATGCCATTACCTACTACAGCAAAAGCAAACATTGTACTTGGTAAAAACATGTCCATAAGAATTAACATGGTAAGTCATGTCCCAAGTCAATGTACACACTAGCTTAAGCTATAGATTTCTATACTTTTGGAAGATTAAAAACTTACAATTTGAAGAGTATAGAAATGCATTCAGTGCACTTAAAAAGTATGAGTTTAAGTTCAAAGTGCAGTTTAAACTGAATGTTTAAACATCAATTCAAAAGAGTGATTTTTAAGTTGAAAAATATTTGAATGAGGTTTAAGACCATAAGCGGTTTCATTGTTCTACAAACAAGCAGTTTGATATGAACAAGGTTTTGGAACCATGATGCAATTTCCATTAATTCCTAAGATGATTACAAGTACAGGAATGAAGGAAAATTACAAGGTTACAAAAAAAACAAAACAAAGTAAGTTGGACAAAGAAAAATACAAGGAGAGTGCGGTCCAACTTACACAAGCGGTTCAAAAAAGGAAAAGCGGTTTACTGCTGGGGCAGCTTGTTAACTTCATGATCGCCCCACTTGGCCCAAATTCTTGATTGGTCCGGTGCAAACGCTTTCCTCGCCTTCTAACTTCCTCTGCGGTTCTGGTGAGAGTTGACTCTAGCTTCTTCAAAGCATTAACAGAGTGGGCATAAGTAGAATTTGTGGCACCAACCGCTTTGGTGTTTTTCACAAGGTTGTCTCTGATAGTATCCAGCTGAACATGGAGGGAAGAGTAGAGAGAATTGAAGATGGTGTGCACTTCCTCCTGAACAGCAGCAGTCTGAGCTTGAATGGCTTGTTCCATTGGTTCAAGATCCACGCATACCTTCAGGAGGTTTTGAGATCATTGACCGTGAGCCAAGTTTTGAATTGAATCCTTCCCCGAGGTTGTCCAGCGGTCGTTGAATTCATCTTGTATTTCATTCAGCTTTGCCTTTACTTCTCCAAAGAATAGTATCAAGATTGACCTTAGAATCTACTTTGAATATGTCAACTGCTCCAACACTTCTTCACGCAAAGAGTCCAGAGCGGTTTGAGTTTCACGGTTTGGCTATGCCCCGGTCTTGAGTTCGTAATAGTGAGAAATTTGGAACTAAGTTCTCCAAGATCCTTCTCAATGGCTTTACAAATCTTTTCACCAAGCTCATTAAGGATCTTGTTCACTTTCAAGAAGAGATGCCTTATCTCCCAAGGCTTTGAGCATTCCATCTTCCAAGGATTTTTGAAAGGCTTTAAAACAAGCTTCAGCAGTGGATTTAACCATTGAAGCGGTTTCATCCAAGGAAGCGGTTGACGGAGATGGAGTTGCTGTAGATCTCTCCCCCTTAATGGCATCAATCATTGAAGATTTAAGAGCAGCCATCTCAAGGGATTGAGAATCTACCTTGGCTTGAAGGGAGGCATTGGAGGCGGTCAGCTTGATGATGTGGCCTTGATTGATGAGGAGTTGGCCTTGAATAAGGTTAAGGGTTTGAAGGATTTGGGAGTAGTCTGTGGGAGGAGCGGTTGAGGGTGAAGCGGTTGGAAATATGGGAGGCGATTGGGTTTGGTTGGTTTCAGGCGCGGTTTGGGTTTGAGGAGGTATATTTGGAGGAGGTGAGTTCTGTCTAATGGGTGAGTTGTGTGGAGTTGGTGATTTTGAAGGGGTGTTAGATTTGGAGCGGTTAGGTGTAGGGGAATAGGAGCGGTTTCTGTTAGGGGAATTGGTTGGGGTTGGATCATCCCTAACAAATTTGGATGTGGCATGTCCAGCAGAGGGCTTGGACTGCCATTGTTGATAAGCTTGGGATTTGGTAGGTGTTTGGTTGGAGTGTTGGGAATTTATGGAATGGGAATGTTGGGGTGAGTTATATTGGGATTGAGAAGATAGGGGTGATAGTGATTTTCTGGGGGAAGGTGAAGGGGAATTTTGAGGAGGTGATTGAGGAGGGGAATTTCTGGTAGGTGAAGGAGTGGGTGAGGGTTGAACATGCTTGATTTTCTTGAAGGTTTTCTTTCTGGCCGCCATCTTCTTCCTCTTAGGTTTCTCCCCCTGAAGTGGAGCGGTTTTGTTGGGGGAAGGAGTTATGGATTTGGATTTTGATGGGGATTTGGCTGGGGATTGGGTAGGTGATTGGACAGGAGAGGTTTGATGGGTTGGAGGCGGTCTCTCTTCTTGAAGCGGTTCTCGTTGCATATGAGACGGTTGGGTTCAGCTTGAGGATTTCCTTTTGGCTTGATACTTCTCAGCTTGTTCCTTGGCCAATCTATCAATTCTTATCTTCCAAGAATCTTCATCTGTTCTTCACAGCTTAAACCACCCATCTCATCTCTGGCTTTCTTGGCTCTAGCCACCAAGTTTGGAATACTTGGGTCTTCTTCCTCTTCTTCATCATCTTCATCCACCAAGTTAAAGGTTTCAGGTTTAGGTTCCTTGGATGATTTCTTCTTTCTCTTGCTTGTACCAGCTCCATCATCGCCAGAGGCGGTTTGGATGCCGGAGCGGTCTTGGTTCTCTTGGGAAGCGGTTCAACTCTTGCTTGGGGCTTCCCGGACCGCTTGGTAGCTTTAGTTTGAGGAGCGGTTGTAGGATCTCTCGAGCTCATAAGGTTCCTTCAAGGGATAGGTGTCTCGCATCATACAAAGATTTGTATAATGCATCTCCATTTGCATATCCGAAGGTGTGGCAAGCAAGCCCTAGGCAATCATCCGAGCAACCCACCATAAGTTCTGGATTCTTGGTGACCATATCATCTAAATGCTCATAGTCCATCAACAGAGCGGTTATGATCCCGCAGAAAGGTCTCCACCTCTCGATCTTCACCTTTCGACCTTGGACCGATAGGTCTCAATGCTATCCTTAATTTCCATGTAGAGGATTTTAGGCCAATGCACTAATCTCCATAAATATAGCATAACTATACATCCATTGTTGGGATGTAAAGTTGTTGTGATTTCCTCGTCTTCCCACAGATGGATCTCCCCACTAGATGACCTATAAAGTTCATCACTCACCAAAATTCTTCTCGGGATCTTCTTGTACTTCTTAGACAAGGTGTCTACTTTGGCGGTTTGGAGAGCAAAGATTGTCTTGAATAACCTCGATCAACCTCTAAGGGAGCTCCACCAACAAGAATCAAAGCCTTCGATGTCAATGTAGTCTATGGAGAGCTTCATGCCTTCAACAACAATGGTCGCAGCAACTTTTTGACCTTGATCTAGAACTCTTGATCTTTTCTTTGCGCTGCAAAGAACCGGTCCACAAACGAAGGCACAATGAAATCTTGCTTCTTTGTGAAAAGCGGTAGGATGCCGAAACTCTTAGCTTCCTCAAAGAACTCCCTTCCAAGAGCATCGCTTTGAGCTCTTCCTCATTAACTTCCCAACCTCGGTAGGAAGGTAGTTGGATCCTACAAATTTAAAATTTCAAGTGTTAGATCCATTTGTGTATTCATAGTTCACATGCGGTTTGAGCACCAAGCGGTTGAGCAATGGTGCGGTTTGAAAATTTCAAACCCCAAGTGAAACCATGAATACTTAAACAAATAATGAGGACTTGAGAATAAAATTACTTAAGTACGTGGCATTGTAATCCAAACTTATCCCACACCGCAAGCGGTGATTAGAGAGGAATTTCTTGGTTTCCAAATTATATACTTAGTAAAATCTCAAAAACAATGAAGGAAGGAATTTAAACAAAGCATGCGGTTTCTAAAGATTTGAGAATGCGGTTTTAGAACATGCGGTTTAGGTTGAATAGGTCAGGAGCGGTTTGAAACTGAAAAGTTTAAGCGGTTGCATACAAGCGGTTTCAAATCAAAATGAAATCCAAAAATTCTGAAAAAGTGAAAAATTATTCTAAGTGTTGGAAAATATTTTTCAAAATCAAGGCATCCAAAACATATGAATATTCAAGAACAGTTCATGGGTTTTGTGAAGAACACCAAGAACATTCAAGAACACCAAGAACAGAGTTTTATCAAATCTTAACCAAAATCAACAAATATCATATCAAAATGATCACATTGGGAAGGGGATCAATAATATATCGATAAAAATCCAATCTTTACCCAGAATCATCAAGAATCACTAAAAATGCAAAGTGAGTTTTCGAAGGTTATGAACTGAAAATCACAAAATCAGTGTTCTAAACATGGATGTATCATGAAATAAACCACATATATGTAATCCATGTGCAAAAGCGAGCAAAACCCAACAATTCTTAAGCAAAATGATCAACAAACAAGATCAAAATCAACCATAATGAAGAACATGAGGGATACGAACAGTTTCTAAGTGTTCATCCATGGCAGATTTTGAAGAAACTAAGAGTTAGGGTTAGAGATGTTACCATTTCCAGAATAGGTTTCTTTGCCCTAGCAACAGTTGAGGCCCTTTGTCTCTTAGAAGTAGGTTTTGATGTTGTTGCCATTGATGATTAACTTTTGAAAATGGAGGTTTTGTAAAGGTTTTTAGAGAGAGAATGAGTAGGTAAACAGAGAGAGGACGGTTGTAGAGAGTTGGCAGAAAAGGATAGAATTTCACCAACTTAGGTTTATATAGGGTGAAGGGGTGGAGGCAGTTGGTCAGAAGGAATGATTGAATTAAACCAACTGTTACACCCTTTCACCTCCTGCACCTCTCTCAATGACGGCTGACATGAGGGTTTTTAATGCTCATGTCCCCTTAGCATTAAATGCTCTTAATTTTGAAATAAACGAGGGAAAACATTTGCAAAAATACCCTTATGTCAAAAATAAGGACTAAAAAATAAATAAAGGAATTTGAACAGTTTTTTTTTTAAATAAATATAAGCAATAAAATAGACAGAGTTTACTTCTTGTTGAAACGCGGTTTTGATCCAAGCGGTCAGACTGCATGAGCGGTTTGGAACTTGCGGTTGCATGCAGGCGGTTGGATAATCTTGCGGTTTTGGCACAGGCGGTTCAACAGAAGCGGTTTGATTCCAAAAGGAATTTCAACCTAGACTCAACAAACAAGTTAGCAAATAAAAAGTATGGAATTTATTTAAGTTCAAGCATACCCATTTCTCCTCTAAGGAATGAAAACCTCTTGGAGTCAAGAGCTTTGGTGAGGATATCAGCAATCTGGTTGTCTGTCCCCATGTACTCTAAATGGATATTCCTCTTCTCCACATGGTCTTTGAGGAAATGATACTTGATATCTATGTGCTTGGTCTTGGAATGCATGACAGGGTTGTTGGAGACTGAAATTGTTGAAGTGTTGTCACACATGATGGGGCAATTCCCTTCATGGATTCCATAGTCTACCAACCGCCGCTTCATCCAAAGGATTTGACAAAGAACAACTACCAAGAAGAATATACTCACTTTCCGTGGTTGACACCGAAACCGATGCTTGCTTCTTGCCGCCCAAGCAACTAGTCTATTCCCGAGGAAATGACAAGTACCACTAGTGCTTTTCCTGTCAATAGTGCAAGCCGCATAATCTGCATCCGAATAACCTACAAGATCGAAGTTCGAATCTTTGGAATACCAAAGTCCAAGGTTAGTGGTTCCGTATAAATAGCGGATTATACGCTGATCGCAATAAGATGTGCTTCTCTAGGATCGCTTGGTAACGAGCACATACACGTACACTAAACATGATATCCGGCCTACTAGCGCTAAGTAAAGTAATGAGCCGATCATACCTCGATATAAAGTCCGATCAACTTTCTTACCTTTGAGATCCTTATCTAGCTTATTGCCGGTGGCCATAGGAGTATCATATGCTTTAGCATTTTCTAATCCAAACTTCTTTATTAGCTCCTTGGTGTATTTGGCTTGGCTGAGGAAAATACCTTCTTCGCATTGCTTGATTTGAAGCCCGAGGAAGAATGTTAATTCTCCCATCATGCTCATCTCAAACTTTCTTTTCATTAGCTTCTCGAAACGCTTACAAAGTAACTCATTAGTAGAACCAAAAATAATATCATCGACATAAATTTGAACAAGTAAAGTATGCTCATTATATTTGGCAATAAAAAGAGTTGTATCAATTTTACCGCGTTTAAATCCTTTTTCTAGTAAAAATTTAGAAAGAGTCTCATACCATGCCCTTGGAGCTTGATTAAGTCCATACAAAGCTTTCTGGAGTTTGTAGACATGATTGAGAAATTTGGAGTCTTCAAATCCAGACGGTTGGGCAACGTACACGGTCTCTTGCAGTTCGCCGTTGAGGAAAGCACTCTTTACGTCCATTTGATATAACTTGAAACGCTTGAAAGAGGCGTAGGCTAAGAAAATTCTGATAGCTTCCAATCTTGCAACTGGAGCAAAGGTTTTATCATAATCAATTCCTTCTTCTTGTCTATATCCTTGTGCAACCAACCTTGCTTTATTCCTAGTGATGCTTCCATTCTCGTCCATCTTATTCCTAAATACCCACTTAGTTCCTATCACTCCTTGATCCTGAGGTTTAGTCACCAAAGTCCAGACCTTGCATCTTTCAAACTGGTTGAGTTCTTCTTGCATAGCAACGACCCAACTGGAATCTAGGAGTGCTTCATCAATCTTCTTGGGTTCAATTTGAGATATCAAGGAAGTATGCTCATCATAGTTCGATCTCCTTGTTTGAACACCGGAAAACAGATCACCAATCACATTTGTGAGGGGGTGACCGCCGACTTCACGAACCTCCTGGGGTAAGTCTCGGTTGGACCGAGGTTTGTCAAGATCTTCAATTGGAACGTCGTTAGATCCTTCAAATAAGTCATGGAAGGTAAGTTGACGAAGAGGTTCTATAAGCCGGATAGGGAATTCTCAACTTCTTCTTCCTTGGAGTTGCATCCGGAGTAGGAACTTCAAAGTGCGGTTTCAAAGGTGCGGTTTGAGGGAATTTCAACTGAGGGTGCCGGATTTTGCGGTTGAGGTTCAAAGTGCGGTTTGAGATGGTTCACCCGGTTCATTATGCTCAACAAAATCATCAAGAACATTTGGAGCCAAATGTGGCTCAAGGAGAGAATGCTCATCAAAAGTAACATGGACAGACTCAACTATTTTTAAACTAGTTTTATTGAAAACACGAAAAGCTTTTGAATGTTTAGCATACCCAACAAAAATACCTTCGTCGGCTTTAGCTCCGAATTTACCTCTATTTTCTCTTCCGTTGTAGAGGACAAAACATTTGCAGCCAAAGATCTTGAAGAATGCAATGTTGGGGGTTCTTCCTCGCCAAAGCTCATAGGGAGTCTTGTTATAGGTTTTGTTGATGAGGGAGCGTTCGAGTGAAGCATGCGGTATTGATTGCTTCACCAAAATACCGAGGTAGCTTCGCTTCGTATATCATTGTCTTTCCAAATTTCAATCAACGTCCTATTCTTCCTTTCCACAACCCCATTTTGTTGTGGAACACCAATGTTGAAAAATTGTGATCAATCCCATGGTCATCACAATACTGAGCAACACCGTTGTTCTTAAATTCTGTTCCATTATCTGATCGAACACTAACGATGTCGTCTTCTTTTTGAGTTTGGAGCCGTCTAAAAAGTGCGGTGAGAATCTCATAGCAATCATCTTTGGAAATCATCATCTCAACCCACGTATATCTTGAGTAATCATCCACCACCACTAAGGTATATCTATTTCCTCCAATGCCGGGCAAAGTGGTTACGGGTCCAAACAGATCTATGTGAAGCAGCTTGTAAGCATCTTGAAGTTGATGGAGCGGTCTTGCCGGTGAAAGACGACGCGGATCGCTTACTGCCGGCATGCACCGCATTTCTCTGGATGGTGGTCACCACTTTGGGTAAAACCACGAACGAGGTTTTCCCTACCAATCTTTGCAAGATACTTGAAGTTCCAGTGGCTCAACCTCTTGTGCCATAGCCAACTATTTTCGCTCACATTCTTAGCTACAAAACGTAGATTAGTAATACTACATGCGTAATTTAGATCAATAATGTAAATATTACTCTTACGAATCCCCGTGAGTAGGGTGACGCCGGAAATGCTATCTTTGATAAAGCAATTTGATGACGTGAAGTTGCAAAGCATTCCTTTTTCGCAAAATTGAGAAATTGAAAGGAGGTTGTGCTTGAGTCCTTCAACAAGAGAAACCTTCTCAATGGTTAGGTTTCCTCTCCTTATAATACCATATCCAATGGTCTTGCCTTTGTTGTTGTCACCAAAGGTTACAGACGGACCACTTGCTTCAACGACATCTTCAAGTAATGATCTATCTCCAAATATATGTCTTGAGCAAACCACCGTCAAGATACCATTCATTATCCTTGGAGTGACCACCATGAAGCAGAGGACCCGAAATGTAAACATTAAGAACGAGGTCCCCTTTATTCCTGGGTCCTGAAGTTAGCAACCCTTTACGACCCACACCGCTTGACGTAAGGAGGTTTACTCTTCCCGGCATTGGATGTGAACCGCAAAAGGCATTCTCGCAGCCTTGTGACCTAAACCATCACACACGTAACATTTATAATAGCTACAAGCTTCATGAGGTTTTACTAACTCCTTACTCTTCTTAGGAGTTGCATGCGGTTTGGGACAAGGAAGCGGTTTGGGAGGAGCGGTTCCAGCCTAAGATTCCTGAGATAAAGGGAACAAGCTTTGGTTTGACCACGTATTTCGGGAACGCTATTCCCGCTTTTGAAGGCAGGAGGAGCGGTCGAAGAAGATGCGCGGTCGACTCGGAGTTGGCAGACCACCTTTTCCACCAGAGCGGTTGGAGGTGTATGCGACCAATTCCATAAGCCATTTCCTCTTCACTGCCTACGTAATCCTTAGGTTTCAACACGTAATTCTTTCCATATTGCTTTCCTTTAGGGTAGACATAATTAATTTGTCGTCCTTTACCCTTTCCTTTAGCATGCTTCTCCTTGGGAATTTCTTTAGTTAGTTCCAAAATTTCCTCATCCTTTTCACTCGAGGATGCACACTTCTCCTCTTCCTCGTATCCAAAACCTAGACCTTCCTTAATTCCAGGAGGAACTTGGGAGTCCATGATTTTATCCTTGGTGGATTGAGACTTGAGCCACGAATCAATAATCTTTTGGAGATCGTTGATTTGGGTTACCAAGTCATCATTCCGAGTTGAAGTGCAAAGCAACCTTAGTTTCAAGGATGCGGTTCGATCAGCAAGAGGAGTCATACTTCGATTTGGTCCTTAAGATTTGAAATTTCGGACTTCATCACGCTTTTCTCCGTCTTGTACGCATTAAGTTCATCATGAGCTAAGCTTAAGGCTTTCTTAAGATTAGAGAATTGATGGATCACCGTTTCAGCCTTCCTTAAACATCCTTTCATGTTCCATGGGAGAAACCTCTTCCACCACCTTTTTCAAAATTTTCTTCTTTGGAATTGTTTTTGAAGGTGGAGCATTTGTAGGAGGAAAAATGGGACGTGAATACGAGCAATTTCCTATCTTAATGCTAGGAGTAAGTTTGATATTTTCATCCAACGTAAAATTTGGAAGTTTTGTAGAAACCTCTTTTTCTTCCATATCTTGCGACTCGATTGACTCGTAATCCGACTCATCGAAGCGTCCGCAATTAAGCGTAGATTAACCTCTTCGGTTTCATCATCACTTCCATCATCGAATCTGTTTCAATCCAAGTAGCCAATTCCTTGGAATTCTCTTCCTCCTCAAAGAACCATTCCTCTTGCGACGAGAAAATTTCGCAGAGAGGTTTTCTTTATCATGTATTCATATTTAGGCCGTGGACACTCGTATGCGAAGTGACCAGGTTTTCTACAATTGTAGCAAACTAGATCACTCTTTTTCTTTGTATCTCCAAATTCTTAGAAAACGTTGCAGGAGGTTTGCCTTTTGAAAATGATTTTGTGAAAGGTTTTGAGGATTTTCTAAAATTTTGAAATCTTTTCACAAACATGGCAAAATCATCATCATCCATCTCGATGAGTGATGAGGTTGATATGGAAGGATCTCCAGTTTGATTGGATGTAGATGGTTTCTCCTCGTGTTCCACTACGGACATGGAAAGCGATTTGGTTTTTCCTTCAATCTCTTCAATATGATTTAATTTTAATTCATAGACTCTAAGAATGGCGTACAAGTTACTTAACGACCAAGTACCCAAAACTTTGGAGTCTTCTAAAGAGGTAGCCTTATTTACCCATTTAGAACCTAAAGCGTATAGGAAAGTCATATTGATTTCCTTATCGGTTAAAGTTTTGCCAAGAGATCTACAAGCATTAACTACCTCAACATATCGGCCGTAGGTTTGACGCAAGGTTTCGTTGGATTTTCTGTTGAAGTTGTTGTATGATCTTTCAACAAAGATATAATTTGCTTTCCTTGCATTCGTCATCACCTTCGAGGTAGCTCTCAATGGCATCCCACATCTCGCTGCGGTTTTGAGGTACATCACTTTCTGTAGAGTTGATACGGGAGGGTTCCGTAAATGATGTGCCTAGCCTTGTCGTCCAAGGCAACCAATCTCTTCTCTTCATCCGACCACTCATCTTTTGGCTTTTTGACTTCTGGAGTTTCAGCATTGGTGGTTGCATCAGTGTTAGCCTTCATTGGAATTAGAGGGCCATTGATCCCACACTCCACCAGCATTTCATCTATAGTTTCCAAATGAATAAGCATTCGGCACTTCCAGATGTCAAAGTGGTCTTCGTCCAAGATTGGAATGTATGAATAGTTAACAGTAGTCATTGTCTTTGTATTTGCCATATCGAATCGGCACACAAGCTGTTAAGCTTGAAAAATAGTGGTTTTAAAATGTGTTTGCTCTGATACCACTTGTTGGTCCCAAAGGTGGCAACAAGGGTGAAAATACAGCTAGAGGGGGAAGAATAGTCGTTACAAATTTTTCGCCCTCTTTTAAAAACTAAACCTCTTGCTTACAAAATCCTCTTGCAGTTGATAATAGACTACAAATGATGATGTAAAATGCACAGCGGAATAATAGAGTATAAGCGGTTTGAGAGGCGGTTTGTAAAACGCGGTTTTGCTAGACGGTTTTAGTAAGAGCAGTTTTACAAACACGTGTGTTTTTGACAATGTTAATTCCAAACACTATTTCACAATAATGGATAACTAAAATAAGATCAAACAGAGATAGAGATAAATAATTAGTAATCACAGGAAATATAAATGCAGAAATATAAGAACACGTGATTTGGAGTGGTTCAATCGATAAACGATCTACGTCCACTACCAAGATGGTTAATCTTGGATTTTCAAGAGTGATTTTACTATTGAGTTTGAGAGATTACAAGATACAAAGATCGTTACTCTAATATAAAATCTATTCTATGAAGATCAAATCCTAAGACTATAACCAGTGTATCTCAAATGAATAAACTATGTGTTTAAACAAGTGAGGTGTGTGTGTGAGAACAAGATCAAGGCTCTTTAAATCTGTGAGATGTAGAGCTCAATGATTCTTGAATGTGTTAAGGCTTGATTTTTGGGCTGGGGAATATTTCTTGAAGTATGAAGATGAAGATTCAAAGGACTTAGAATTTACGAGGCGTAGCTTCAACTTCTTATGAACACAGCAATTTCTCAAGATTCAAGCAATCTTCAAATGGTGAAGATTAGGGGTATTTATACCCAAGCATCAAGAAACTAGCCGTTGGATACAGCTGTTGTAAGGACAGTCCTTGATGCAATCCCATTGGTCCACAGCAACTACTTTTGTCCTTTGGAACTGTTGATGCAGGTAAAGCTGATCAGACCTCAGCTGCAAATCAAGGTGGATAGGACATCTGTCACCTTTTTAAGATCCTTGCAGATCTTGTCTGAAAAGTAGTCACGTGACAAGATATGGTAGTTGACTTTTGATATTGCTGACGTGGATTCCAACGGTCAAAAGAGTTCATTTCAAGAAGCCAATCATTGGGGCGGCTCTGGGGTCAAGCGGTTTGACATGAAAGCGGTTCCACCAGAAGAAGGATTTCCAAGAGTGCGGTTTGCACTTTGGTAAACAAGCGGTTTCAGATGAAGGGAATCACAAGGCAAAAAGGCGGTTCTGTCAAGCGGTTCTAGAAGAGCGGTTCTGAAACCCTTGAAACTGCAATCCTAAGATCCAATGATTCTTGAGCCAGTCTTCAAGCCTAAGTTTAACCTATTCTATAAAATGGACTTAGCTAAAAAATTGAAGTCTAAACTTCATTACATAGGGTCCTAAAGTCCTTAAAATAAATAGGAGGTTATGGTGTCAATCAAATCTAATACAAAATAGGAGGGTTAAAATATGCATACCCAACACGGAGATTGTGTCAAACACAAGCCTCGACTTAATTTTCAGTTTGTTATTATGTCCGTTAGTTTTTCCGTTATCTTTTAAGAAGTCGTTACATTTTCTGTTAAATTTCCTAACATGAAAAATACAGTCGAGCAAAACAAAAGCAAAAAACACTCTTCTAGTATGAAATTTGGGGTCTATTTGGCACGCTTATACTCTGCGCTGATCTTTCTTGAGTGACTGCGACTCCTTGTTCTTTTCTGTTTTGCAATAATGGGCACAAATGTACGTTCTCGCATTAGGAAGACTTTTGAAGATCATATAGGAAAACAAGAATGTAGTCAGTATACTATGATTTTTTTTAATTTTTTTTTCCGGTTTGATGTGCATTTTGCTTTCAAACTAACTGCAGTATGAAATCTGGTTGAGCATGCGCGCACACACACACACACACACACATATTCTGTTGGAGTTTGACAGGGTGAGTTATAAACCATGAATAAAAAGCTCCATATGTTTGATTGTTCTTGCTGCTGCCTATTTTGCTGCTCAGTTTTAGTCAATGTTGACCTTTTTTGAGATTTAATAAAAAAAAATATAATACTTCTTTATTCAACTCTATATGTAGTGTAACTAGTACTTCCTATCCCATGCCAATGACACGGGACAATATTCACGGTGGTCAAGTAAATAAAATTAAAAGATGAACACCGTTAAAAGCACCCCAATTACTCAAAATTCATTTAATTAGTATAGCAAACAATCACAAACTACAAACTACAAACGGATATTGCCTAAGTTTGTTCTTAACTCTTGCATCAACTTGAGAGTAAATGAAAACTCAAATGTCATATTGAAGTACAATGTGGAAAAAACTAAGAGTTCACCGGAATAATAACACCAACTATTCTAATTTACGGTATTTACCATGTGAGACAGAATTTGGTTATGCCGTTTTCGAAATTGCAAAATTGGACTTCTCCGTAAATCGTTCCCACACCACTCTTCAATTCCACATACATATCAATCTTGGACTTTAACAGTAACTCAATTATGAATGTAACAGAACTGTGCATATCAAAGACTCTCCTTTTCATAATCCCAAACCACTCCATTATTCACTATCAACTATCTTTTCATAATCCCAAGCCACTACATTATTCACTATCAACTACTTGTTACCTTCTTCTGAGGCAATCATTGGCCATAACACCATTTTACTATAAACTACGTAAGATTAAAACAACTTCTTCAAAAGAGACTACCCTTTCGGGACGAATATCTATTTGTATGATTTATACTTCATTCCGTTAAAACAGTTCAAACTTTCTACTTTCAGATTGTTCAAACTTTCCACTCCACTGTATCTCTCTTGTTTAGCATGCGAAGCAATAGGTAAATGTGAGTTAAGTAAAGTGGCTATAAAAGTGATGATCACTCGAAGATTTTATTAATATAGTAAAGTGACTTATAAAGTTATTAGAAACAACTCATGCTAAACTGGTGTGTAAAGTATAGAATATAAACTCAATCCTTGCATTTTAAGTGAACAAAATATAAAAGTTCGAGTAGAATATTAGAGAAGTGATTATTGTGTACAAACTTAGAGATTAATTTGATAGTTTGCACATGAAAAAGCAAGTAAAAAAATCAACCTTTGATCTATAAGCAAGTTAAATTAAAAGAAAAATACACGTATGGTTGGCTTTATTATGATTGTTTCCTCATGGTGTTAATAAACCTTATGCGAAAATGGAGACCTTCGTTGATCAGCATCAAAGTGAAATACTCTATTGCTACGTTCTTATGCTCCTCTATTTCTTTGAGGGCTTTCAATTATGTTTTCGATTCCAAGACTTACATGTTTTCGCCTTTTGACAGGAGAAGAAAAAAATAGCCAATAAAAACTTTCATAAATAAAAATCAGGCGTAAGCCTGGTTTGCTGATCTCAAGATCAGTAAGCGTATATAACCCTTGCGTTATTGTTTTATTTTATTTTATTCCGCTGCATTATCTGTGGATGTGTGGACAGTTGTGAGACACATCTGTACTCACATCCGTATTCTGTTGAGTTGTTTGAAGCTTCCTAGCTACACGAAACTTTCAATTGGTATCAGAGCTAACTCTCGATATATTACTGAGTGTTGATCCAGAAAGTGTAGTCATTATGGAATGCCAAAATCATCAAAACAGGCCTCCTATCTTGGATGGCACCAATTATTCTCTTTGGAAGTCTAAGATGCAAAATTACATCAAAGGTATTGATGAAAGGGCTTGGATGTGTATCCTTGTTGCATGGCAACCTCCTACTGTGGAGAAGAAGCCTGCTTCTGGTGTTGGTGAGCCTATTTTTGAAAGAAAACCTGAAGAGCAATGGACTCTTGATGAAATACATTCTGCCAACTATAATGCGAAAGCAATGGGTGCTATTTCCAGCCATGTTTCTGGGAATATGTACAAGCGTATCACTAATGAAAGTGTTGCTAAAACTGCTAGGGATATTTTGCAATCACAATGTGAGAGAGCACCAAGTGTGAAAGCTACTAGGCTTAGAATCTTAATGGATAGGTTTGAATTACTTCAAATGGAAGAGACTGAGAACATTATTTCATATGCTGCTAAAATTCATGAAATTTCAAATGAGTGTACAAGTCTAGGAGAATCAATCTCCAATGCAAGACTTGTGAGTAAAATTTTAAGGACCTTACCTGAGAGGTTCAACATAAAAGTGGCTGTGAGTGAGGAAACAAATGACACCAACACTGTAGGTCTAGGTAAAATCGTAGGAATCTTGACTGTGTTTGAGCTAAATCTTGAAGCTCAGAAAAAGAACAAATTCATCAGTCTTGCTATCAAAAGTGATGCTGCTCTACCAAAAGAGCTTGTGGAACTATCCTCTGAGATTGACAAATCAAATCTTGAAGAAGAGGATGTGACTTTTATTTCTAAAAAATTCAGTTCCATACTGAAAAACAAATAAACCTGCTCCCAGTGCTGCTGAAAAGCCAAAACCTAGCACTGTGAATGGATTCAAGAAACCAAGCCTTGACAATAAAAAATCCTCTGAGTCTGTTCAATGTAGGGCATGTCGTGGCTTTGATCACTATGCAAATGAGTGTGCCAACACACTTAAAAAGAAGGGAATGAGCTTGACTGCTACCCTTAGTGATAGTGAGGATGAAGAAGAAGTTGCTAACATGTCTATAATCAATTGCCATTCTGTGTTTAATGCTTTTTCTGCAGAAATAGAAGAAGGAGTTTCTGAAGAGATGGTGGATGTGATCTCAGATGTGCACACATCTGGTGTTACATCTGATCTAATGCTGAACTGTTTCTCTGTAAAAGGAGATTCTGAAGATGAAGATAGGGACATTCCCTATGAGGAACTCTTTGCAACTTACAAGGAGTTGCATACATATTGGATAAAAAGGATGGACAAGATCGAGGTACTTGCAAAGGTAAATAAATCTCTTTCTGATAAATTAGCTATCTGTGAAGATGAAAAGGCTAGACTTTCAAAAGAAAACGATGATCAAAAAGATACCATTGCCAAACTTGAAGTCCTTGTGACCAAAAGAGAAGTTGAGCTTGAAAAATTCAAGAATGAGTGTGAAAAAGCTGAAGGTACTTTTACCAAGTTGAACAAAAGTAAAATGAAACTTGATGAAGCTATTTCTATGGATCAGCTTAACAAAACTGGTCTGGGCTTTGAAATAGGTAATTTTGTAAAGGAGGGATGTGAGGCTTCTACTTCAAAAAGTGTGGAAAAACCAAGTTCTAAAGAAAAATCCTTTTTGAGTGAGAATAGGCCAAGGAGGAGATACTACATCTGTCATTATTGTTTTGCTCCTTGGCACATTAGACCCTTCTGTTACAAACTTAAGGCTGACAAAAAATTTGGTTACTTCAATCAGCCTCAGATGTGTGAGAAGATGTATGCACATCCAAACACACATCCTGGTAATCTGAGACCTCAGCACCACAAAAAGAAAACTGTAAAGCAGTGGGTGGCCAAACCAAATGCTACCTGCAATGTTGTTTACTCTTCTCTCAAGAGTACTGTCTCTGGCTTTGGGTATTTTGATAGTGGGTGCTCTAGGCACATGACTGAAAACCAAGCTGTTCTTCTTGACTATGAGTTAATTAGTAGGGGGGAAAGTGAACTTTGATGGAGGTGCTCAAGGCAAA
Organism: Adenophora triphylla var. japonica; assembly: GCA_022495995.1. NCBI lineage: Eukaryota > Viridiplantae > Streptophyta > Magnoliopsida > Asterales > Campanulaceae > Adenophora > Adenophora triphylla. The sequence goes on from JAFEMH010000332.1 coordinate 757,611, forward strand.
ATCGTTGGTAAAGGAACCCTAGATATCAAGGGTCTCCCTAAATTGCACAATGTGTACCATGTGGAAGGCTTGAAAGCCAACCTGATAAGCATCAGTCAACTGTGTGATGATGACCTTTATGTGAAGTTTAACAAACACTTGTGTGAAGTATTTGATAAGGACAATAAGTGTGTGTTTACTGGTCCTAGATCTGCTGAAAATTGTTACCAATTTGGTGACAACCTCTCTTGCCTAAGTTTAAAATCTAATGATGTCAATCTGTGGCACCAAAAATTAGGGCATGCTAGTTGTAGAACTCTGGAAGAACTTCAAAGATTTGAAGCTGTTAAAGACCTCCCTAAGCTGAACTTCAAGAACCCTGATGTCTGTGGTTCATGTCAAAAGGGAAAGCAAACAAAAGCATCACATAAAAAGGTCCAACAGTGCTCCACATCTAGGTGTTTGGAGCTGATTCATACTGATTTGATGAGACCTATTGAAGTAAAAAGCTTTGGTAGGAAAAAGTACACATTTGTGTGTGTTGATGATTATTCTAGGTACACTTGTGTGATGTTCATAAGAGAAAAATATGAAACAATTGGAGAATTCAAGAATTGGTACAAAAGGGTTAGAAATCTTTATGGTCTTAAGTCTGTGAGGATTAGGTCTGACCATGGCACTGAATATGAGAACCAAATGTTTACTGCTTTCTGCAACTCTAAGGGAATCACACATGAATTTTCTGCACCAATCACTCCACAGCAAAATGGAATTGCTGAAAGAAAGAATAGAACTTTGCAAGAAATGGCTAGGGTTATGCTAAGTTCTAAAAAATTGTCCAAGAAATTTTGGACAGAAGCTTTGAACACTGCTTGTCACATTGGCAATAGAGTGTTCCTTAGGATTGGTAGCACTGTCACTCCATATCAAATCCTCCTTGGAAAGAAACCCACTGTGAAGTACTTTCATGTGTTTGGGTGTATTTGCTACATTCTTAATGATAGAGAATACTTGTCCAAATTTGATTCAAAGAGTGATAAAGCAATTTTCATGGGATATTCCACTAATAGTAGAGCTTATAGAGTCTTTAATTTAAAAATAAAAACTATTATGGAATCTGCAAATGTTGTTTTTGATAACTCACTTGATCTTAACCTCAAGACTGCTGAGGATGATGTTTCAGGTTGCTTACTGGACTGGAAGGATACAGAAACAGGTGCTGGAGAACCAACAAAAATTACCAGTGTTGAAAAACCTGTTGAACCTACAAAGGATTTAACCAAGGATGTGGACACATCTGTCTCCACATCTGAACCCACATCTGCTCCCACATCCACTTAGAATCCTGAAACTGAGGACAGCTTCTCTGAATCTGATCAGGATAATGCTCCAGAAGATAATGTGGATGGGTGTGTGGATAGATCAAGGGATATTCCCTCTAAAATCCAGAAAAATCACCCCACTTCACAAATTATGGGAGATGTACAAGGCCAAGTGAGAACTAGACAAAAGGACAAAGTTGACTATAGAAAGATGGCTGGTTTATGGAGTTTCTCCTCAGCATACTCCCAGGTAAGCTTTTGCTGCTTTGTCTTAAAGATTGAACCTAAGAATATCACTGAAGCATTGAAGGATGCTGACTGGATTCTTGCTATGCAAGATGAGTTGATTCAATTTGAAAAGAATGAGGTCTGGACTCTTGTCCCTAGACCCTCTCATGGAAATATCATAGGAACCAAATGGATCTTCAAAAACAAAACTGATTTGCAAGGTGTGATTACTAGAAATAAAGCTAGGTTAGTTGCTCAAGGGTACACTCAAATTGAAGGAATTGATTTTGAGGAGACTTTTGCTCCTGTTGCAAGGATTGAGTCCATTAGGCTTCTGTTAGCCATTGCTTGTTACCTCAAGATTACTCTTCATCAAATGGATGTTAAGAGTGCCTTTCTAAATGGGGTATTAAATGAGAAAGCCTATGTTGAACAACCTAAAGGCTTTGTGGACTCTAAGTATCCTAACCATGTGTATAAGCTGAAGAAGGCTCTGTATGGGCTAAATCAAGGCCCTAGAGCTTGGTATGGAAGGTTGACTGACCATTTGCTTCACCTAGGATTCAAGAGAGGTGAGGTTGACAAAACATTGTTTGTGAGAAAAAATAAAAAGGAGATTCTTGTAGCACAAATCTATGTGGATGATATTGTGTTTGGGTCAAATTCTGACCATATGCTAGCTGAGTTTGTGGATAGTGACTTCCACATTTGAGATGAGTATGGTAGGTGAGTTGAATTATTTCTTGGGCTTACAGATAAAACAATTCAAAGATGGCATGTTCATCTCTCAGTCTAAATATGCCAAGAATCTTGTAAAAAAATTTGAACTTGAACACTCCTCACACCAAAAAACACCAATGGGATCTTTCCAAAAGCTGAGTCATGATTCAGATGGTTAGAGTGTTGACCAAACCTTGTACAGAAGCATGATTGGAAGTCTGCTTTATCTCACTGCTAGTAGGCCTGACATAATGTATAGTGTGTCTCTGTGCAAGATACCAAGCTAACCCAAAGGTGTCTCATCTTAAAGCCTTGAAAAGAATCATTAGATATGTGAGTGGGACTGTAAACCTAGGGCTGCATTATTCTAAAGAGACAAACACCAATTTGGTTGGCTACACAGACTCTGACTGGGCTGAAAATAGTGATGATAGGAAGATTACTACAGGTGGATGCTTCTACCTAGGAAATAACCTTGCGTCTTAGTACAGTAGAAAGCAGAATTGTGTGTCTTTATCCATTGCTGAGGCTGAGTATGTAGCCCTTGGAAGTTGCTGCACACAACTGCTTTGGATGAATCAAATGCTGAAAGATTATGGATTAAATAGCAAAATTTTGACTACTTTTTGTGATAACAAAAGTGCCTTGGACATATCTAAAAATCATGTCCAACATTCTAGAACAAAGCACATTGATATTAGACATCATTTCATTTTGTAGAACAAAAAACTGTGTGTCTGGAATTTGTTGGGACTAAAAATCAATTGACTGATATATTTACAAAGGCATTAGATTTGGAGAGATTTTTCTCCTTGAGGAAGTCTCTTGGTTTGTGTGATATCTAAGGTTGTGTGCAAAAATGTGTCTCACATCCTCTAACACATCTGTATATTAGATTAACTGAAAAAAAAATAAAAAAAATCATGCATTAGCACGAAATATCTCAGTGTGGTCACTTGTGAGTTTTCATCTTTGACATTGTTCTGATCACTAAATTGTGAGCACTTCCTGTTCATATTATCTTTTGATGACTTGATATAACCTTCCTAGGTATCTCACAGTGGGTGCTTTAAAAAATTAAGTGAGAAACAGCTGCTTCACCCTTAGTATGAAGCCAGACCAGTGTGATCAAGTGATTATCATAAGAAATCTTGAAATCAAACTTGACAAGATCATTGGGAAAAAGGGCTATCTTTGGGATCAAAGTAAAGTGAAAGCTACTCACAACGCAAATATCCACAATAAAAAATGGGTGGATGCATCCTAGAGGCTGTGCAGATTGGATTATTGCTCATTGACTTTTTGTGATCTAAATGTGTCTCCAAATGTGACTCACATCTTATGCTACATCTATGAGCTGAGATTTTTTCTTCACCTGTGTGTTTGCATCATGCTAGGCATACTGCATTTTTAGGTCATATAGTAGCTTTGTAAATATGCTAGTTAATTTATTTTCTTTCTTAATTTACTCCTTGATTTAACATGTTTTTTATCTCCAATATCTCCCATGAAAGAAAAAGATGTGTATCAATCCAAATTTGAAAAGGAAGGACAATTTTGAAAGGGATTCAGTTTTGAAAAAATATGGCTGAAGTATTTTGTTTCCATAAAAATCTGACAAAACCTTGTTTTATTTTAATCCCTAATTTTTCGAAGATTGTTGTGTGTGAAAATCTCAAGGGGTTATAGCCGTTGGAGGACTTCTAAGGTATTTTGGATATGTGAAACCTATTTGGAAAAGGGGTCCTTAATTAAATTGGAAAGGGAGAGCTGTGAGTATTTATTAGGGCTCACATCCGTCCCATTCCCCATAAACTCTCAGCTAAACCCTTGTTCTTCCCTCGTAATTGCTCACAATCACACAAATTGCAATTAATTCTCCTTCTACTGTTCAACCTAACTTTGTTTTGCAGATTAAATGGCCTCTCATAATCAAATTCGTAAAGAAGAAATACTTGACATTGAACCAATTTCAGTGGCCATAGCTGAAACCCCCATTGTCGCCAATCCTGCAATATCCAAGTTTTTCGAAGAAATTCCACCTCCCTCAACCTCGTCTAACTCATCCATGGAAGTTCCAACCTCTAAATCCCCTTCATTGGAACCCTCGAATGCTCCATTGTCCCCTACAAACCCTAATCCTCCAACTTCTCCGATTTCTCAACCATCAGTTGAACCTCCTGCTTTGTCCTCTGTTCATATTGTGGAAGCCCCATCATCCAAAAAGAGGAAACTAACCCCATCGAAACCCATGGGCCAATTCGTTAATCCTGCTCCCCCAAGGAACCTTCATCGATCGCACAGGGTGCGAAAACTGTCAGAGGCTGACAAAGCCAAAAACCTCAAGAAACCTGGAGGTAAGCCATCATCTGCCATTCTTTGTGATGATGAAGAAGAAGAAGAGCAATCCCTTATTAGAACCAGGGCTCAACCCACTCCTCCATCCAATGCTCCTCCTTCTATTGATATCATTGCCCCTGCCGTAGCTCCTACTGATGCTATTGCTCCTTCTGATCCTGTTGAAATCCTTACTCCTGCTGATCCTACTCCTATTGTTGCTCCTGAGGCTGCCCTTACTGCTTCTGAGCCTACTACTGATAGTGATGAGGAACCACTTGCAAATATCCTCATGGAATTGAAGGGAAAGAAGAAGATGACTGCTACTGACTTAGAGCTAATTGCTGAAGATGTTGTGGAATCTGAATTCAGCTATGAGAGTGATGATACTGCCTTTGATGAAAATTACAAACTGGGAAGAGCTAAGCTAGAACAAGAAAAGGAGGATCAGACCATTGATGCCCCCTCTGGTGATGAAACAGAAGCTGAATCTGTCAAAGTGCCCTCTCCTGTCAAGGATGTGCCTGCAGATGTGCACTCATCCAGGCGCACATCCACCAAAAAGAAAGTTGAAAAGGGTAACTCTGAATCCCTCTCCATAACTTCTGCTTTTAAACCCATATCTTCTAAGTTTTTATCTAAGGATGCCTCTGCTAGGCACACTCAAATTATGAATAAGGCTTTTATTCTGGAGATGAAAAGGGATAGGGAGACTTTCTCCAAATTGGGTTTAGATAAGTTTTTTGAGGAGAGAGGTTTGTTTTTAACTGTTGATCACCCTCTTTCCTTCCTTCCCAAGCTGGTTTATGAGTTTTATGCTAATTTATCCAAAGGATTGGACATACCATATTCCCCCATGTTTTACTCAGTTTATGTGAGAGGCAAGTTTATTAATTTTTCTCCCTATGTGATAAATGATCTTCTTGGTTTAGATAATGATTTAGATCAGGTTTGTGATGTGTCTGAGGAAGAACTAGTGTCTACCATTACTAATGGGAAAGTAACCTCTTGGCCCATCAAGCCAAAGGATCTAGGTAGTGGTTCTCTCACTTCCCTCTATTATTTTCTCCATTCCATCTTAACTGCCAACCTTTGCCCCTCCAACAATAAAACCTCTGTCACTAGGGTTCAAGCTGATTTGTTGTATAGGTTGGGTGCAAGGAAGAAAATCAATTTTGGTGAATTTATCTTTAGAAAAATCTGTGGATATGGAGAATCTCCCTCCAAGAAATGGTCTCTGCCTTATCCCTCTCTCATCTCTCAAATCCTAATAGCTCAAGGTGTGAAGCCTAAAAAGGGTGAGGTTAGGCTTGATAAGCTTGATCTGTTTAAGGAGATCAAAACCCTCTTAGATGCCAAGCAAAGGTTTGTTGATCTTCCATTGGATGTTGTTCCTGAAATTACTATGCCTGATGTGGGCACATCTGAACCCACATTTGAAGATCCATTTGCTGTCCAAATGAAGGACCTGAATGCTGAGATTGCAGCTGCTGAAGCCCTTACCACTGCTCTCAATGATCAAATGCAAGCCTCCAAAGCCCATGCCAACAACCTCAAAGCTCTCAAGGACAGACTTATTAGGTGTCAATGTAATTTGGGCCAAATGTAGTGTTTATAGAGTACTCGGCCCAATCTTGTTTTTGTAAGGATATAAATTTCTTATTTTTGAGCCTTAAGTGAAGTGGTTGTGTTTGAGCAAATTATACATTAGGAGCAATGCTAGGGAATCAAAAAACTCTCACAAAAATCATAGCCACCAACCAACAGAGTTGACGAAACTTGATTGGATGTTGAATTAATGAGTAGTGAGATCTACAAAACACGACATTCAATCAATTATTGTCAATACTAAACACGATATCTGGTCTATTATTGTCAACACTGTTTATAAGCAATTGTGAGAGTTTTTATCATACATAAGTTAGTCTAGTTTAAAAGCTTGCTCAATCTTCAAATATTATAAAGTTTATTTCAAAATCTTTTATGAAATTTATACTAATAATCCCAATGACAAATAAACTTGCATGCAATACTGAATACAACACCATACTATGCGGAAAATTGTTAAAACTATTATCTCATGTATAGAATAAAGATACATGATTATGCCTTTAACTTTTTATTAAAATACGATAAACTGTTTAAACAATTATCTCATAGTATACTCCCTCCGTCCCAGCCCAATGTATACTTATTTCCCTTTTGATCCGTCCCAGCTCAGTGTGAACTACCATAAATGGTATGTCTTTTAATATTTTATATTCTCCCTACCCCACCCACTCATTAACTCCACTCATTCTCCACCATACAATTTATTCAACCATCCTACTATTTACTCCACTCATTCCCTCTCTTCATTTTCGACTACACATTTTCATTATCTTAATAATATTTCTTAATCGGCGTGCCTTGATTAATGGTTCACAGTTGGGTGGGACGGAGGGAGTATAGAATAAAGATACATGACTATTCCTATTATAATCAATTGATTTTGTGAATCCCAGACTTTTCATTAAGATACGATTACTCGATTTCTGGTTAAACAATTTTTTTTATAAGCACTTAATCTTCAATTAAAAGAATTATTATTGGACATGAAAATTTTACTAACAACTTCAAATGAGCTAAACCTGACTTAAAAAGGTAATTTGTGCTTTGTTAAGAAAGGTGAGTTAAAGTAAACCATTTATTGGTGGTTTAGTACTTTGTGAAGTAATTGGAGTGCAAAACAGCACAAGTGATATACTCAAGGAATCATTTTGTTCAAAAATTGCTTTTCATATTCTTTGTGGGGTTCATTCATTAAATCAAATGCTAACTTTATATCTGACATGACATCCAAAAATATTGTAATGAATACTTCCTTTTGTCCCCTTGAAAATATACAAAATAAATTTTACATAAAAATTATAAAAATTATATAGTGTCGTAAGTGTTGTAAGTATAAAAATTGAGGTTTCAGAGAGAAAGTGGGGTAGAAAATAGTAAGTAAATTGTTATTATGAATATAATAAATGGGTTTCACGAATAAAGAAATATTAGAAAGTTTCTATTTTAGGAGTTTGGCTTTTTAAATGAGACACTCAAAATGAAAATTTGTGTCTTTTTGATTGAACGAATAGAGTGTTTTTGACAATTGAAGTGAGCTCTAAGATAGGGCTTCAGACCCTTGGGCCCTCATTCAGACAAAAAATTCATAAAAATCCACGATATATTGAAAATTCATATAAACTCACGCTTCTATCAGACTGCTCCTATACCTAAGGTATAAGACTAAAATTATTTTTATACCTTAGATAAAAACAAATTTTCACATCAACTTAAAAAATAATAAAAACCTTATATTTTATTAATCGGTCCGCTCCTATAGTTAAAGAATAAGACTAGAAATATATTTTTTTATTATTATTTTTAAGTAAAAAAATATTAACAAGTTTGCTCCTATAATTAAAGTATAAGAGCGGGTCAAATGGGTGTTGGGTTTATTAAAAATATCATTTTTAAAAAAATATATTAACCAGTCCGCTCTTATACTTAAGGTATAAGAGCGGATCAAAATAATATTGAATTTATAAGAAAATTTAATTTAAGCATCAAGTGTAACGTGAACTTTAATAAATTAGGTAAATTTTTATAGATTTTGATTTGGGTAAGAGCCAAGAGGCCTTTAAGGAATTAAACCCCAGTGGTGTCCGCTGTCCAGTGCATTGATGCCTACACTTGATGGTTTTTATGAAGCATATTTACTTAAGGCCATCTCCAATGGATTAATTCAAATTGGGGTTATTACAAAAAACTCACTCAAAAAGATGGGATTAAAAAAAAAAACATGTAAATTGTGATATTACAAAAAACAATTTACATATATGTGAATATTACAAAAAAATGCACACAACACACACCAGCCCACACAATCCTTTCCGTAAGAACTGTTTCTTCCAATCTCCACACAATCCTTTCTGCTCTGTATTATTTCCATTAACAATCTCTCCACCTCCATCTTCAACGATTTTATCTCTCTATTATATTTACTCGGAAAATATCTGCACGACAAAAAAACAAAACGACAACATTAATTAACAATAAAATTAAGTACGTGGTCTATTCTATTTCATTCATGAAATTACTATGTAATGGAATCGCGACGCTAGTCAATTTTCAAAGTTGTGTTATTTCCTACGTTAGAACATACAAAAAAAAGAAAGATTAAAAATAAATAAATTACGAACATGATTAAATAATTACTAAACAATCATTTAATCCATGAAATATTGTCCGCTCTTTCCCTTTCTAGTACGGGAGTTGAAAATGATGGAGGTTTTTGTAAATCACTAAATGATTTTAAAAGATGGAAATCACTAAATGATTGTGGTTGTTGTTGTTGATAATGATTGGTTTTTGAGAATTTATGTGATGAATTGAGAAGAGTTTAATAGTGAAAATGATGGAGGTTTTCGGAATTTTAATGTTTATCAGTTGTTTATCATTTGTATCGCCTGTTTATCGCTTTTATCGCTTGTTTATCATTTGTCAGCGCTTTTTATCGCTTGTAATTGAGAAGAGTTTAATGGTGAAAATGATGGAGGTTTTCGGAATTTTGATGTTTATCGGTTGTTTATCATTTGTATCAGTTGTTTATCAGTTGTTTATCAGTTGTATCAGTTGTTTATCAATTTTTATCAGTTGTTTATCATTTGTATCAGTTGTTTATCAGTTGTTTTTATCAGTTGTTTATCATTTGTATCGCTTGTTTATCATTTGTATCGCTGTTTATCATTTGTATCGCTTGTTTATCATTTCTATCGCTGTTTACCATTTGTATCGCTTGTTTATCGCTTATTTTATCGCTGTTTATCGCTTGTTTTTATCGGCTGTTTATCATTTGTATCGCTTGTTTTTATCGCTTGTTTATCATTTGTTGTTTATCATTTGTATCGCTTGTTTATCGCTTGTTTTTATCGATTGTTTATCATTTGTATCGCTTGTTTATCATTTGTATCGCTTGTTTATCATTTGTATCGCTTGTTTATCGCTTTATCGCTTGTTTTTATCGATTGTTTATCATTTCTATCGATTGTTTATCATTTGTATCGATTGTTTATCAGTTATTTTATCGCTTGTTTATCGATTTGTTTATCATTTGTATCAGCTTGTTTATCGCTGTTTTTATCAGTTGTTTATCATTTGTATCAGGTTTATCATTGCTTATCGGTTGTTTATCATTTGTATCGCTGTTTATCGGTTGTATCGGTTGTTTATCATTTGTATCGCTTGTTTATCGCAGTTTTAGCATACCATTTTACTCCGTCCAACTTGCAAGGAAGTGGTATCAAGAGGCGATGATTTTTAGATTGTTGTTGCTATATGAGATGGATTGTTCTCACTAAATGATTTTTTTTTTAAATTGTTCATGATCAATTATATTTGTGCAAAACTTAAAGTTTGAAAATGAATGACAAGATTGTTTTACATTTTATGTTTATTTTTTTTTATTTTTTTAAGAAAATAGTGCTTTCAATTTACAAAAGTAGTTTTTTGTAATTTTTATAAAAGTTTTTTGTAATTTCCATCTTGTGTGTATTTTTTTGTAATTTCCATCTTTTAAAATGAGTTTTTTGTAAATGCCCCATTCAAATTTTGCATCAAAATATCAAAATAGTGCAAGCACCAAATATCTTCCACCATCTTTAACAGCTTACTTCAACTTTTGCATCAAATAAGAATTTTACAGAATATTCTTATTATTTCATTTAATTAAAATATTTTTCATTAATCATATTTAATATTATTCAAATTATATTATATTAAATAGTATGCTATAAAACTTAAATAAGACAATTAATAAATATAAATAAATAAATGAATTAAAAATAAAAATCTATTAGAAGAAACATTAAAATAGATAATTAAAATAAAATGCTTCAAAATACAAATTGATAATTTTGCTTAAATGAAAAATAAATAAATTCCATAATATAAATAATAAATATTAAATTAAAAATATATACCATCTCTGTCTCAAATAAAAAAAATTGATAATTTATTTTGAGATGAAGGAGAAAATAGTAATTAAAAAAAAAGCCTTCTAGATCCATCCACCTCAGGCACACAAAAAAAATAAATAAAAGAAAAAATAAATAAGAAAAGGCTTCTAGATCCACCGCAACAGCAAGGAGACGCAAAGGAGACGCAAATCAGTGAAGCGAAGACGATTCAACAAAAAAAAAATAGGATGGCAAGATTTATTGGCGCTCCAAATTTGGTGCATCGAAGGGGCATCGCCAAAAATAGCTTTGGAGTTGGCGTCGCTGTTGGAGTTGTTGAAGGAGGAATTTCACATCAATTTGGAATTGGCGCAGGTGGATGGCGCACTCTTGGAGATGATCTAAAACGTGACAAAAAAAATTAGGTGTTATTCATCTTTTAATAAATATTGAAATTAATTTATTAATGTAAAAATACATTTCATTTATTTATTAAATGTTTATGTTATGATAAATTTGTATTAAAATTATTTTCTTATTTAAAGATACAACACTTACGAATAAAAAAGAAAATATGAATCTTATTAGGGGAGGAAGAGTGTAGTTAAACTTGTTGTATGCAAAATTATGCATTTAATTAAAATTAAAGAAATTGCATTTCAAAGATTTGCTTTTTTGGTAACCTAATCTTTCTTTTTACAGATTTGGTTGCTAATTTATAAGATTATCTCTATTTAGTCATTAGCTTAGCTTTTATACCTTTAACTCTGGAGGTTGTCTCCCACGAGAACAAGGGGATCCGTCTCATGCATGAGACGGATCGATCCATGACCCATGGGGCATGACCCGTCACATGGCAGCCACTTATAGGCCATTTTTTTCTCTCCGGGACCCATGGGTCCGACCCTGACACGTGGCAGCCTCTCATAGGGCCAATTTTTTATTTATTTATTTTTTTTTTTTGCTTTTTGCTTCTTTTTTTTTTAATTTTTATATTATTTTTTCGGCTTTTCAGTGGTTTAGAAAAAATAATAGTTACCATCTCTTAATGTAATGACTGTATACATATAAAGTAACATTATTCATATGTAAACGTAATACCTGTTTTAAAAAAACAAAAGCTCGTTTTCACCCATTTTTTCAAATGTAATACAAACTATATGTATTACATTTGAAATGTAATAACTTATGTATATGAATGTAATAGTTTATACAAGTAAATATAACACTTTGATAGATGAAATTGTAACATATTTCTATAGATAATGTAATACTTTTACATGTATCATGATAAATTTGAACTCATTGTAACTTATTGTTTGAAAACATATAGATATCTATACATATGTGTTACAATTATGTACAAATACTATTACATATAAATAACACGTTTGTTACATTTTAGTTATAATAAGTATTACTTTTGCCAAACAAAAAAAACATAGGGAAAAACACTATTACTTTTCTGTATATATGTATTACTTTAATGTATACAAACTATTATTTTATATGCATACAATTATTACATTATGTTATAGTAACTATTACTTTTCACAAACCGAAAAAAAACAAAATATAAAAATTTAATTTTTTTTTTTTGGCCTATGAGAGGCTGTCACGTGTCAGGGTCGGACCCATGGGTCCTGAAGCAATTTTTTTTTTGGCGGGTCATGGATCCGACCCGTCTCATGAATGAGACGGGTATTTTTGTTCTCATATAACGTGTTAGGGTCGGACCCATGGGTCCTGGAGCAATTTTTTTTGACGGGTCATGAATCAGACCCGTCTCATGGATGAGACGAATATTCTTGTCCTCATATAAGTCTTTGTCTTACATGACCCGTCTTATGGATGAGACGAATATTCTTGTTCTCATATAAGTCTTTGTCTTAACTCTGACCCCTTCCCCTCAAATTCGGTGATGCATGCATCTTTTCCTTGCAATTTTTGTAATTATTTCTTTTTTAATGCTCTATAATGGTCCACTAAACACTTAAATTCCCAAATCTCTATTTTATTCACATTACATGATACTTTATTCGTGATGTTTGCTTAAAGTGTTCAAGTAGCATCAACTGCTTCCTCAGTTTCACTCGAAAATGTATAAAATTGGTATTGCATAGAAATTAAGTAGAGCGTATAGTGTAATAAGGGTTGTAAGTATGAAAAGTGATGTATGAAAGAGAAAGTAAGGTTATGAATGGTTAGTGAATAGTTATTATAAGTATGACAAATGAGTTATACGAATAAAAAAATATTAAAAAAAAAAATTCATTTGGGAGTTTCTTTTTAAATGGGATACCTAAAATAGGAATTAGTACTTTTTCGAATGAAATAGAGGGAGTATGATCATGTTTAATAGGGTTTTGAAAGTGTGAGGACATCACACTTAGCCAAGTCAAAAATGTTGATTTAGTATAAGTTTTGTTACTTTCTTATGTATTTAAATTTAGTAAATATTATGTATATTACTTATTCATGTTACCAACCTATTAACCGAAAGTCTATCTTATTTTAGTAGTGTTTGGTGTTTTTATAGGACTCTCATGACTTGAAAAAGGAGTCTAAAGAGATAAAGATGCTGAGAAGATAAAAAGGGATAATGAAGATTGAAGTAAAGAGATAATTACCAAGGCTTCTGTTATCCATTATTGAAGGCTCCTTTGCTATAAATATGAAGACCATTTCTCAGTTGAATCACACGATTTTTGTATCTAAGAGTGCTGAAGAAAAACAGTCTGCTTAGTGTTTTGTTTAAGTGAGAGTTCTTTTGGTTATTTTGTCTTCTCTTAGGATTAATTCTTGTAACCGGTTCATAACCTATTTATTAAGAGAAGTTTTATTGTCTACAACAATTTGCTGTAGATAAGTGTTAAATACTTTGTTTATTTCATTTCCAAGTTTATTATTTCCGCTGCTATTCTCTGCTGTGCTAGTGCTGGTGCAATAGCATCAGGACTCAAATCAGCTATTTTTGTGTTTCTGTGCATTTCATAGTCGCTCCATTTTTTTCAGGTTTAAAATTTTCTAAATATATAAGGTGAGAAGTATCAAAAATGTAACAACCAAAGAAAAAAAAAGAAAAATAAAAAAAAAAGAGAGAAGGTACTCAGCATAACATAAGTACCACGTATTTGCCCACTCAACACATTTTTTTATTCACTTGACTTATTACAAGTCTACATTAAAGTCCATGAAAGATATTGATGCCCAATTGCTATGATTGGATGCTTATCTATCAAAATCAAAATTTACATTTTTTTTAATGTGGACGAGACAAGGTCTAATCAAGCATCAAGATCGTATTTTAGTAGAGCTCGTAAGCCTTACGGCTGAGATTACGCAATTAAACAAATTATATCGACTCAAATATAAAAACTCAGGGTGTTACATTACAGACACTATACACACATACCCACTTGAACCAAATACAAAAACTCAATCCGATACATAGACACTATACACACTTGCCCACTTGAACTTAAAAGCCTAAAGTAGTAAGATCTTTCATAATTGGTTAGCAATAAGAGTTAAAGTTTTGAGAACACAGAGTTTGGTCTACCTTAAAATGAGATCTATTGATGCCACCCATGTGAAAGATCCTATTATTAGGTAAATGCCAGCCTCTACCACATGGGAAGCCTTTGAATTTGAAGTAAACTCACTCTCACTTATCATTCCATCCCATATTAGGTCCATTTGCACATGGTTTTAGTACAAGTAATAGTACAACAATTGCTTCCTTAAGAATTAAACTTTGGATTCCTTAAGGATGTTACTTGCCCTAAAAATTAGGGGTGTTCACGATCCGGATTGATCCGAATTTTATCAAAATTTCAAAAAAACAGAATCGGATCAATTGTTCGGTTCTGTCTAAATTCAGGATAGGACCAGACCATTACATTACAGGACCGATCACATTGGTCCGGTTCCAATGGTTCGGTCCATGTCCGATTCCATCGGTTTCACAAGTTACACTACTATATATTTTTTCTAAAGATAAAACATGCAACAACTATTTTTTTCATGAAACCAAAATATAGGACGATTACATAAACAAAGTTCAAATAAAAATATTCAGACATGCAGCAAATTAACTGAAATAGAGGAACAAAAGAGAAAAACATAAACATGATTCAGACCCTAATAACTAAATTCAGATGCAAAATTGTAAGAAAATTGAAAATATGAATAGATTGGAGGTAGAGACTGAGAAAATAACATCAAAATTTCATTAAATCATTACCTTTTATTGGAGATTTGAGAGGCAAAATAACAGAGTGATGATGTTCTGCAATCTCGCACGAAAAAACAGATCTGTGTCGTAGATTAATTACTTCCGTTACAGTTGCACCGTCGGTAGAGATCGATGGTGGTGCCGTGGTGGGACAGCTGAGTCGAAATCATGGCGCCGCCATGAAAAATCAATTTGATTTCTAGGGTTGAGAATTGAGATGAGAGAAAGACTAGAGAGGGGAAAAGCGTAGAGAGAGAGGGATAGAAAATCAAACGGCGGAAATGAAAGAGATATGATAGGGTTAGGGTTTATGTAAACTTGTAATGTCGCTGAATGGATAAGGTCACAGCAAAATTATTTTATTTTTTTGAGAAATTAGGAATTTGAAATTATGAATAAATAAATAAATAAATAAATAAATATATATATATATGTACATATATATATATACATATACATATATATATGTACATATATATATATACATATACATATATATATGTACATATATATATATACATATACATATATATATATATATATATATACATATATATATATATATATATATATATATATATATATATATATATATATATATATTATACATAATCAATCCGGTCCGGGTTCGGTCCAGGACCATATATATTTTTTTTTAAAATTAGGACCAACCCAAATAATCGGTTCCAAATAAATTTGGGACCAGAACCAAACCAATTCTATTGAATTGGTCCGATTTTCATTGATCTGATCCGGTTCTATCGAACCGGTTCGATCCGTCGATTTTTTTGTTCAGCCCTACTAAAAATAACTTACGCATCATTTGTCTAATAATAAATAAAAAAAAGTTGACTAATTGCCAACCTTTTAACAAAAATATTTTACTTATTTATCCTTTCTTTTACCATATTAAAATTGTATTAATATTATATTTTAAATTAGGAAAATGAAAACTATATTGAAATGAAAAAAATAAAAGAGAGGGATACTTATTACGGAGTACTACAGTTCAGAAAGTTTGTCAAACTTTCACATTTAGGATCAATTTAATCTAACTTTAATCATAATTTTAAGAAAATCTAAATATCCCTATTCAATTCAAAATTTTGTTAGTGATAGTATTTCTAATGGTAAAACAATAATAACGTATAGAATGAGTACGTCTGCTGAGAAACGCGTTTCTTCATAACTATGGAGAAACGTGTTTTTAATAGCCAGAAGCTATGCATTTGATAACCAGAAAAAATTTACGGATATCGGTCTCGAAAGGGTTCTGGATATCCGAAGCTTTGGAACGAATATCCGAAGCCTTTGGGCGGATATCCGAAAAAATAGATTTGAAGCCAAATCCAAGGCCAAGACCAGAAATTGCTTATTGAAGGTTTCTGGATATCCGAAACCTTCAAATGTATATCCGTAAACCATTAAATGAATATCCGTAAACATTTTGAAAGTTTACTGATATTCATTTGAAGGTTTCTGGATATCCGTAAACCTTCAATGTATATCCAGAAACCATCAAATGAATATCCAGAAACATTTTGAAAGTTTCTGGATATCATTTTGAAGGTTTCTGGATATCACTTTCATAAGCTTCTGGATATCCAGAAGCCCTGGCCTGCATTGTCGCGCGACAAGTCGGGCCCCGTTTCTCCATAAGTTACGGAGAAACGCGTTTCTCCCCAGATTTTGTGGTATAGAATTGCATGATATTATTTGTATGTTCAAAATAAAATGGTTAAAATTAGATAAAATTGATTATACAAGTTAGTAGTGGCGTATCTAGGATTTAGAGTGAGGGTGTGAAAAAAAGGGTGCAAACTGTAATTTTAGAAAGAAGAGGGATGCAAAATGTAAATATGTGAAAGTTAGATAAACGTTTTATCTAACTTTCACATATTTACACTTTGCATCCCTCTTCTTTCAAAAATTACAGTTTGCACCCTATATATACATATATATATATATATATATATATATATATATATATATATATATATATATATATATATATATATATATATATATATATATATATATATATATATATATATATATATATATATATATATATATATATATATAGGGTCCTATTTATATGAGAACCATAAGAATCACTAACAGTCATTGGATTAAAATAAAATCAATGCTTAAGATTAAGTCAAAATTTTGAAAAACCGGTGACATTTTTGAAATTAACCCTCCTTCTCAACCGTCACACACACAAACACCACAAAACACACACAATTTCTGCCTTCTCCGACGACGATAAAACCCTAAAATTCTCCGGTGATGATTAAGACCGTAATTTCTTTCTGCGTCTACACAATCTCTTATTTTTTTGGCGAAAATTAACCACCACGACTACAATCAATCAATTTCCGGCTACCATTTCTTCAAATATCATCTTCAATGGCTAATGCACATTGAAATTAAACATGGCCATGGCTGATGCACATTGAAATTAAACTTGGGTACACTAGCTAAGTTGCTAGTGTACATTACTTAACTAGCTAGTGTACACTAGTTAATTAGCTAGTGTACACAAGAACTTGGCCAAGACTAAGCCAATGCAATGTCCAGTATAAGCCATCTGGCTAGTGTACACGAGTTAACTAGCTAGTGTACACTATATACATAACTAGTGTATTTAGCCATGGCTGATGAACATTGAAATTAAACTTGGGTACACTAGCTAAGTTGCTAATGTACATTACTTAACAAGCTAGTGTACACTAGTTAATTAGCTAGTGTACACAAGGACTTGGCCAAGACCAAGCCAATGCAATGTCCAGTATAAGCCATCTGGCTAGTGTACACGAGTTAACTAGCTAGTATACACTATATACATAGCTAGTGTACTTAGCAATGGATGATGAACATTGAAATTAAACTTGGGTACACTAGCTAAGTTGCTAGTGTACATTACTTAACTAGCTAGTGTACACTAGTTAATTAGCTAGTGTACACAAGGACTTGTCCAAGACCAAGTCAAGGTATTGTCCAGTATAAGCTATATGGCTAGTGTGCACGAGTTAACTAGCTAGTGTACACTATATACATTACTATTGTACTTAGCCATGGCTAATGCACATTGAAAATAAACTTGGGTACACTAGCTAAGTTGCTAGTGTACACTATTTAACTCGCTAGTGTATACTACTTAACTAGCTAGTTTACACTAGTTAACTAGCTAGTGTACACAAGGAATTGGCCAAGACCAAGCCAAGGCATTGTCCATTATAAGTCAAATGGCTAGTGTACACTATATACATAACTAGTGTACTTAGCCAACATTGAAAATACTATCAAACAAATACTATCAGATAACAATAAATGCTTTAAAGCAAACGCCGGAGATTGAAAATTGAGCAACAAAATTAATTTTCGACGAGAATTTGTAATTAATTCGACAAATTCACTTAAGCTAGAGATAAGAACCATTACCAGCGAGATCTCAACGCCGGGACCAATGCTCCGTCTGTTTCTGTTTCATCCATTATAATATGACTATTTTGCCCTCGATGTTTCGCATAATTTCAAAAATGCCACCGGTTCCCCTCTTATATCCAATCTAATCTAAATCACTCAATTATCTTAATCTAATGGCTGTTAATGGTTCTTATGATTCTCATATAAATTTGGTTCACATTTGAATAGCTACCTATATATACATATATATATATATATATATATATATATATATATATATATATATATATATATATATATATATATATATATATATATATATATATATATATTATATAAATACTCGGTAATTATTTTTCAAAATGTCAGGTGCATCATTTGCACTTAGGGGTGTAAGTGGTTCGGTTCAAATCGCTGTTCAGAACCGAACCAAACCAAATCATGCGGTTTAGTTTGATTTTCAAGTAATCGTGGTTTGGTTCGGTTCCAAAAATTGTCAAACCATGTGGTTCGGTTTGGTCTGCGATTTGGACCCCCAAACCACGGTTCGAGACCACGAAACCGAACCATCAAACCGAACCAATAAACCAAATCACCAAACCGTTCAATATTAACCGTAGATATGTATATCTTTCATTTTCACCTTAAATTTAGATTTGAAAATCCCTAATTTTATTCATGAATTTTAGCACATAACTCTTTTTTCTTTTGGTTTATCTTATTGTAATAATGTTAATTCACTATTTAGCACATACCATTACAAGTACTCAAATGACATGTTATTATCATAAACATTGAAGCACAATTTCAAGTTGTGTTTAAATACTTAATCTCTTATGTATGTTATGTTTGGAAAATTCAAACAAACATGACAATGAATTATTGTGTAGTTTGAAACCATATTCTAATTAATGGTTTAAGCAATGTTCTATTTCATGGTTTGAACCGTGGTTTGAATTGTGTAAACCGCGGTTCGGACCGTAAAATCAAACCGCGGTTCGAACCAAACCATGGCGATTTGATTTGGTCTGGTTTGAATTTTTTCATGGTTCGGTTCGATTTGAGATTTTTCAAACTGATTACTAGTGATTTGGTCCGTAAATTGGCTCAAACCGAACCAAACCAAACCATTTACACCCCTATTTACACTTTCTGACGTCATACTGAATTCGACCCTACAAATTAGAGTGGTACAAATTTATCAAGACGGAGAGTATAAAATAATGAGTATTATTGTTGATAATGCAAGTGGACATGTTTTATTTCATATGGTTTTGATATAGTTCCACATTCTACTACAACAACACAAGGTGGCGTGGTTGGAGCAGTTCAAGGAGGAAGGGACAAAGGGCCAAGCAGTGCAGCAATCAACGACAGCTTGTCAAGGCCAGGCGGGCGCCCAAGTAAGAACCAGGCGTGCGCCTCAAAGAAGATCAACAAGGGCCAACTCTCTGTGCTTGAGGCGGCCGCTTCAGTGGACACCAGGCGTGCGCCTCGCGAGACTTCGACCAAGCCATGACAACCGGTGAATGAAGCGGGCGCATCAATCTGTTGGGGCGGGCGCCTCACGACGTTGGTGTTTCCATATTGACGTATTGCTGCGTGATTGAACTGGTGTTTTGAAATTTTAATAGGGATAGTTTGGTCTTTCGTTTGTCTCTTTGTCTAGGGTTTACCCGGAGTATTAATACTTTGTTTTTAGATATTGAACACAGACTTTTTGATTATTGAATTTTCATAAGAAAGCTGAAGCTTTTCTTCAGAACTTTGGTTGTTAATTCCGTTCGGCTATTTCTCATAGGCTTTTGGCTATCATTTGGTATCAGTATCCTGGTTATCAATGGCCGAACGCGGACGTGGTGCTCGAGATGGTCGTCGTGGACAGGGTAGAGGCCGGCGTGCAAACCCCCAGGCAGAGGAAATCCATCGGGAGAGAGACCTACGCGATATTGAGAATGACGAATTGCGAAACCAAGTTCAGCGGCTCCAACAGCAGACAGCCGCATATGAGGGCTCCCACCGATGTGGGCTCGATTCAGGCGGCTCGTCGATGAGGGAGGCTTTGCGAGGCGGGCGCAATCCCTTCGCTCGTGGTCATGATCGTGGACGAGGCTTGGGCTGATCCTTCGAAGGATATCGGCATGAAGATCGACATCCCGGAGTTTGAAGGTAAGGCACACCCTGATGAGTTCATTGATTGGCTAAATACTGTTGAACGTGTGTTTGATTTGAAACCCATGGACGATAGTCATAAGGTTAAGGTTGTGGCAATCAAATTAAAAAAACATGCTTCTATATGGTGGGAACATGTTAAGAAGCAACGAGCGAGAGAGGGGAAATCGAAAATTCACTCTTGGGATAAGATGAAAAAGTTGCTACGAAGGAAATTCCTTCCAGACCACTATAGACAGGAGGCTTTTCTTGATTACCATAATTTGAAACAGGGGGATATGACTGTTGAGGAGTTCATCAACGAGTTTGATCGGTTACAGATGCGGTGTGATGTTTCCGAAGAGGATGAACAGACCGTTGCTCGCTTCCTTGGGGGACTACGTGTTGACGTGTCGGAGGTAGTTCAATTGCAGCAGTATTGGACCTATACGGATGTGTGTCGACTTGCCTTGAAGGTTGAGAAACAGTTGAAGCGAAAGAGAGTGGTGAATCGTTGGCCGAGCAGGGATATTACAAACACTAGGGGCGTTGGTAGTTCTAGCACACCAAAAGGGGTTCCCCCAACTGCTCCGAAAGCACCAAGCATTACCCAATTGGGTACCACTGCAGCAAATACTAGGGGGAGACAGCCTGCGAGATGCTTCAAATGTCAGGGTATTGGTCACCTTCAAGCCGAGTGTCCCAACAGGAATGTTGTTGCCTTACTTGAGGAAGAGTTGCCGATCTATGATGAAGCAGAAGAGGTGTCCGACGTCGAGTCAGAGGTGGTTTATGCAGGCAAGGGTCCGGTCTTGGTGGTTAGACGTGTGTTGAACGCAATGTACTGTGGATGATGATCAGTGGCTTCGCCATAATATCTTCAATACTAAGTGCACTGCCAAGGGTAAGGTTTGCAAGGTTATTATTGATGGTGGTAGTTGTGAGAATGTTGTGTCTACTACAATGGTGGATAAGCTGAGTTTGCCTACGGTTGTACACCCACAGCCATATAAGTTGTCTTGGTTGATCAAGGGCAATGAGCTCAAGGTGGATAAGCGGTGCCTCGTGCAGTTTTCCATTGGCAAGCGTTATAGAGATGAGGTGTGGTGTGATGTGGTTCCAATGGATGCTTGCCATATTTTGTTGGGTAGGCCGTGGTTGTTTGACAGGCGGGTTAAGCATGATGGGTTCAAGAATACGTACACCTTCCGCATGAATGATGTTTCTATTACTCTATGTCCGACGGACCCGAGACAGAGCGCACTATTAATGAGAAACCTACGATCGTCGTTGTTCACCAACTCCTTAGCCGTGCGTAGTTTGATTCAAAGAATCGCAGCTGAGCAGGGGTTCTATGTTCTTGTTGTGCTTGAGGAGAACGAGTCGGGTATGGCCACACCCGCAGAGGTACAGCCATTACTTGAGGATTACGGTGATGTTACTCCGATGAGATTCCTCCGGACTTCCCCATGCGAGACATTCAAAGATCAGATTGATCTTGTTCCGGTGCTTCTATTCCAAACAAGTGTCAGCAGATCTGGTTTGAGACCCAAGGAACATGAAGAGTTGGAGAGACAAAGTGAGGGAGTTACCGGACAAGGGTGTCATTCGGGAAAGTATGAGCCCATGTGCGGTTCCGGCTTTGATGGTGCCCAAGGCGAAGGAACATTGCGTATGTGTATGGATAGTCGGGCGATCAATAAAATCACCATCAAGTACAGTGTTTCCCATTCCTCGGATCGATGATTTGCTCGACCCGGTTACATGGTGCGGTGGTGTTTTCCAAGATTGATTTGCGGAGCGGGTACCACCGATTCGTGTCGACAGGGGATGAGTGGAAGACGGCCTTCAAGACTCGGGATGGTTTGTATGAGTGGATGGTGATGCCATTTGGGCTCTCTAATGCTCCTAGCACGTTCATGCGACTCATGAACCAGATTTTCAGACCTTTCATTGGTACGTTTGTTGTTGTTTACTTTGATGATATCTTGATTTATAGTAAATCTGTGGCACAACACTTGGGACACTTGAGACAGGTTTTTGATGTTCTGCGTGAGCAGAAATTGTATGCTAATCGTAAGAAGTGCCACTTTTTGACGGAGCAAGTGACTTTCTTGGGGTATGTTGTTACCAAGGAGGGTATTCGTATGGATGATTCGAAGGTGGAAGCTATTACTAGCCGGCCTACACCGACGAATGTTCATGATGTTAGGCGATTCCATGGTTTGGCTTCCTTCTATCGCCGTTTCATTCGTGATTTTAGCAGATTATTGCCCCTCTTATTGACTCGCATCAAGGGGAGTGTATTTCGTGGAACAAGGCGGCGGAGGATGCTTTTCGGCTTTTGAAAAAGGCGGTGACACAAGCTCACTGTTCTTATTTTGCCCGATTTTGATGAGGTTTTTGAGGTTCATTGTGATGCCTCCAATGTTGGCGTTGGTGGTGTGTTGAGTCAGAATAAGAAGCCTGTCGCCTTCTTTAGTGAAAAACTGAACGATGCAAAGAAGTACTCTACTTATGATAAGGAATTCTATGCCATTGTTCGCACCTTGGAGCATTGGCAACATTATCTATTGTCACGGGAGTTTGTGTTGTATTCTGATCATGAGGCACTCAAATACATACAAGGGCAACATAAGCTTAATCTGAGACATGCCAAGTGGGTGGAGTTCATTCAGATTTTTACGTTTGTCATTACACATAAGGCGGGAGTTCAGAACCGTGTGGCTGATGCTTTGAGCCGTCGACATGCCTTACTATCTACATTGCAGGTTGAGGTATGCGGATTTGACACTTTTCGTGATTTATACCGTGATGATCCATATTTTGGGGAGGTTTGGGATAAGTGTACTCGGGGTAATTTTCTGCAATTTTTGATCCATGATGGCTACTTGTTTAAGGGGAACAAGCTCTGTGTTCCTTATTGTTCGTTGAGGGACCTCATCATATCTGAGAGTCATGAAGGGGGACTTGCAGGACACTTTGGCAAAGATAAAACATTGGCTCTTGTAGGCGAGCGCTTTTTGGCCAAAATTGGGGCATGATGTTGCTCGTTTTGTGGAGAGATGTCGTGTGTGTCATGTAGCCAAGACTCGCAAGTCTAACGCAGGCCTTTATACTCCTTTGCCGGTTCCTACTGCTCCATGGGAGGACATTAGCTTGGATTTTGTGTTGGGATTGCCTCGTACGCAGCGACAGAAGGATTCCATTATGGTGGTGGTCGATCGTTTTTCAAAAATGTCCCATTTTGTTCCCTGCAGTAAGACATTTGATGCAACACAAGTAGCAGACTTGTATTTCAAGGAGATTGTGAAGTTGCATGGCATTCCAAAATCACTTACCTCTGACAGGGATGTCAAGTTCGTTAGCCATTTTTGGCGCACGTTGTGGAGGAAGATGGGTTCGCGTTTACAGTTCAGTAGCTCGTATCACCCGCAGACGGATGGCCAGACAGAGGTAACTAATCGTAGTTTAGGTAATTTATTGCGCAGTTTGGTGGGTGACCATCCCCGCCAGTGGGACTTGACACTTGCACAAGCCGAGTTTGCTTACAATAATTCTCGATCAAAGACTACGGGCAAAAGCCCTTTCCAAGTTGTGTATGGCCGTAACCCTGTCAGTCCATTGGACCTCATTCCTCTTCCGGTTACCAGTCAATACAGTTCTGATGCAGAGGCGCGTGCAACTCAGATTAAAGAGCTTCATGAGCAGGTTCGCAAGCGCATTATTCGTCAAAACAACATGTACAAGCAGCGGGTGGACAAGCATCGCAAACGGGTTGTGTTTCAGGTTGGAGATTTAGTGTGGGTACACTTGCGAAAGGAGAGATTCCCTGCTGGTCGTTTTGGCAAGCTACAACCAAGGGCTGATGGTCCATTTTGTGTAGTGGAGCGGATCAATGACAATGCGTACAAGATTGACTTGCCCGGTGAGTACAACGTCTCGCCACGTTCAATGTTGCGGATTTATCGCCTTATCATGGAGACTATGACGATGATGGCAACTCGTGGACGAGTTTTTCTCAAGACGGGGAGGATGATATAGTTCCACATTCTACTACAACAACACAAGGTGGCGTGGTTGGTGCAGTTCCAGGAGGCAGGGACAAAGGGCCAAGCGGTAAGCGAGAATCAACAGCATGTCAAGGCCAGGCGGGCGCCCAAGTAAGAACCAGGCGTGCGCCTCAAAGAAGATCAACAAGGGCCAACTCTCTGTGCTTGAGGCGGCCGCTTCAGTGGACACCAGGCGTGCGCCTCGCGAGACTTCGACCAAGCCATGACAACCGGTGAATGAAGCGGGCGCATCAATCTGTTGGGGCGGGCGCCTCACGACGTTGGTGTTTCCATATTGACGTATTGCTGCGTGATTGAACTGGTGTTTTGAAATTTTAATAGGGATAGTTTGGTCTTTCGTTTGTCTCTTTGTCTAGGGTTTACCCGGAGTATTAATACTTTGTTTTTAGATATTGAACACAGACTTTTTGATTATTGAATTTTCATAAGAAAGCTGAAGCTTTTCTTCAGAACTTTGGTTGTTAATTCCGTTCGGCTATTTCTCATAGGCTTTTGGCTATCAGGTTTGATTAGCCAAACTTTAGGCTCATTACCCATCATAGCTAACTCTTTGTTCTCACTATAGCACTTTTCACGACTACTTCAAAAGCTAGCTCAATACGTCATGGTTTGGATCGTGATTTTTAGCGAGGTAGGAAAATTTAGGTCAAAATCTTAGATAAAAATTAGTTTTTTTTTTTTTTCTATCAATTTGAAAAAAATAGTTTTTAAAAATGTATGATGTCATTTTCATAATTAACTGAAACTTTTTAAAAACACGCAGTGATATTTTTGTAAATAACTAGATTTTTTTTTAAAATCACGCGATGCGTTTTCAGAAATAATCGAAATTTATTAACATTTCTTCCACTGTTTATAGCTTGCAGTCATTCTTACACGCATCAATCTTTTCATAACATAACCCAATCTGCCCAACCAACTTCTTTGTCTCATAAAAGTTTGTAACCATCTTATTCTATTTCGGCAACATCCGATTAATTGCTTTCATGATACGATTATAAGCAGACTGGCTAATATTGCAATCAGCCTTTATGTTAAGGAGCTCAGCCACAGCCTCCAACACACTGATCTCGCAACCTGGATAGACCTTTTCTTTTGCAGAGTCCATAGCATCAATAAATGTCTTGGCTGCAGGAGTTGGTTCTTGCTGTTGGTTCTCTGACCAATCGAATTCAGGACCGGCTGCATTCCTAACCATATCTTCCATATTCAAAGGTGGTTCTTCATTGTCCTGAATAATAGGTTCGGGTTCAGGAGGTACATGAATATTCCTGGGAGGATTATTCGCAACATTTGGGCGCAATATCATTTGCTCACCATGACGAGTCCACCGTTTGTACCCAACATCAAACCCGTTACGCAAAAGATGTTTCTGAGTATCGATCACGCCTAGATACTTGGTATTACAACACTTGGCGCATGGACACCTAATCTTACCACCATTCATATGACTGGGATTTGATGTAGCAAATTCAATAAACCCCTTCAACCCTCTTATAAACTCAGGATTGATACCGTTTTGATTCGACAACTTTCGATTGTACATCCAACTACGATCATCGTTGATAGACATCACTCCTGCATTGTAATCTATATATTATACGTACACTCAATCTAATCGACGGATGAAATAAAATTGGAATGTTAATAATTATTTGATTTCATAATATATTAACAGTTTAGATGTAATTAATGTATTACCATTCCCTAAATTTGAATTACAAACTTAAAAGCAACAAGACACTTCATTTAGGTTTAGAATTTAAAGCTTCTATCTCATAGGAAACAATATATTAACAGATCTTCTTAAAATAAATTTAGAGCCCCCATAAGCTTTGGTATGAAACACATAGCCATTCACGAAATAACAGTTGTATGAATTAACGTTCAAGGCGTCTTGTGTCTTAAAAAGTATCTCAGATCTCTCATAAAGTGTCTAGGAACTCGTTCCCACTCCCGAACTCGAATCTCTACTCTTCCTCTGCCTCGATCCCCGGGAGGTCTTTGGTCTAGGTATATTAAAAAAGTCTTCATGAGCTCATCCTGGCTCAGGTATCGTGTGAGCCGGTGGATCAATCAGTCCGGTAGCTATCAGTACTGCTCTCTCCTGCCTCAAGGCCTCTTTGCGAGCTATCACTTTGGGATCATTTCTCAAAGCAGCTCTCCGAAGCTCCCGTCTCTCATAATCTGCTGCAATATCGCCAGTGATGTCATCTGGGTTGCTCTTGGCCTCTATGTCTTTGAATGTCCGGCTGGAAGAATAGTCTACCCCAAAATATTCTCGGCGTCGAGCCTCTATCATCAGCTGTACAGGACCATGTTGCTCCTCGTACCATATCAGATACTCGGTGGTCAGAAATGTGATACCTCTAGTCTTACGGAGTAGTGGTTGTATCGGAAGAAAGCCCTCTAGAAATTCTCTGCCAAAGAACTGTGTAGTTTGAGGCTCAGTCATAATCATCGGCATGGTATTAGTCGTCAACTGCTCTCTCAAAGTCCGAATGGTCTGCTGCGGGTATCCGTACTGTCTGCTCACTAGAGATGAAATGCAAAAGGATGATACATGTAGTCCCGGAAGTCAGACAATCACTGACTCGTACTGAATATCTCTCATAGTCTGCAATCCCCATGCCAGAATCCAATAGTACAGGTTTGCGGTCTCAATCGGGCCAAGGCCAACCTCCTATGCCAACTCTCAGTAGCGGCATCTCTCAATATCCTGCGTTGTCCAGTCGCCCAAGGTAATGCCGTCTGCCCCTCTGGCAGTGGCGAGATCAAGCGCAATCTCTCATACAGCCACAATGATAGTAATCTGGGGCTGCCTGCACCCATGTACTCAGATCCTCCGGCTAATCTATCAATGCCGTGGTATGTCTTTGCTAGCAACAGTGGAATTGTTGGATATGCATATTTTAACCCTCCTATTTTGTATTAGATTTGATTGATACCATAACCTCCTATTTATGTTAAGGACTTTAGGACCCTATGTAATGAAGCTTAGACTTCAATTTTTTAGCTAAGTCCATTGTATAGAATAGGTTAAATTTAGGCTTGAAGACTGGCACAAGAATCATTGGATCTTAGGATTGCAGTTTCAAGGGTTTCAGAACCGCTCTTCTAGAACCGCTTGGCAGAATCGCCTTTTTGTCTTGTGATTCCCTTCATCTGAAACCGCTTGATTACCAAAGTGCAAACCGCACTCTTGGAAATCCTTCTTCTGGTGGAACCGCTTTCATGTCAAATCGCTTGACCCCAGAACCGCCCCAATGATTGGCTTCTTGAAATGAACTCTTTTGACCGTTGGAATCCACGTCAGCAATATCAAAAGTCAACTACCATATCTTGTCACGTGACTACTTTTCAGACAAGATCTGTAAGGATCTTAAAAAGGTGACAGATGTCCTAACCACCTTGATTGCGAGGTCCGATCGCCTTTACTCGCATCAACAGTTCCAAAGAACAAAAGTGGTTGCTGTGGACCAATGTGATTGCATCAAGGACTGTCCTTACAACAGCTGTACCCAACGGCTAGTTTCTTGATGCTTGGGTATAAATACCCCTAATCTTCACCATTTGAAGATAGCTTGAATCTTGAGAAATTGCTGTGTTCATGAGAAGTTGAAGCTCTGCCCAGAAATTCTAAGTCCTTTGAATCTTCATCTTCAACCTTCAAGAAATTTTCCCCAGCCCAGAAATCAAGCCTTAACACATTCAAGAATCATTGAGCTCTACATCTCACAGATTTAAAGAGCCTTGATCTTGATCTCACACACACACCTCACTTGTTTAAACACATAGTTTATTCATTTGAGATACACTGGTTATAGTCTTAGGATTTGATCTTCATAGAATAGATTTTATATTTGAGTAACGATCTTTGTATCTTGTAATCTCTCAAACTCAATAGTAAAATCACTCTTGAAAATCCAAGACTAACCATCTTGGTAGTGGACGTAGATCGTTTATCGATTGAACCACTCCAAATCACATGTTCTTATATTTCTGCATTTATATTTCCTGTGATTACTAATTATTTATCTCTATCTTTGTTTGATCTTATTTTAGTTATCCATTATTGTGAAATAGTATTTGGAGTTAACATTGTCAAAAATACACGTGTTTGTAAAACTGCTCTTACCAAAACCGCCTCTCAAACCGCTTATACTCTATTATTCCGCTGTGCATTTTACATCATCACTTGTAGTCTATTATCAACTGCAAGAAGATTTTGTAAGCAAGAGGTTTAGTTTTCAAAAGAGGGTGAAAAATTGAAACAGCTATTCACCCCCCCCCTCTAGCTGTATTTTCACCCTTGTTGCCACCTTTGGGACCAACAGGAATGATGTCCATCGCTCCCTGTCCAGATTGAATATGCCGGATGTCAACTCCTCGATCACCTCTCGGCTGCCTGATGATCTCTAACAGCGTAGCTGGACACACTCCGATGTAGCCGCAGAAGTAGTGCGCAGACAGAATGAGAAACATGAATATATCTAAGGAAGTGAATAGATCAAAGCTTGATGCAGGGTGAGTCCGACTCAATCTCGGCTATATGAGTCAAGTCTATGAATCTATCGTCAACGACAATGTCCGATACCCGGTCCTCACGATAATCCCAAGAATTCGAGATAGTTGCTCCGTGGAATCGATCGTCCTGTCTCGCGGAAATGCCACGCCTCGACTCACCCACACCCAAGGCTCGAAAATCCTCTATCGTTGGCATCAGATCGTTGTATGATAGGGTGAACACATGTCACTCCGAATCCCAAAAGCACGAAGCAGCTCGGAGCAGATCCCAATCAATCTTCCAATCTTTTAGAGACCAGATGCATGGCATGCTATACTTCCTGTCAATAAGTTTTCGGTGTTATTTTTGGTGAAAGCGCGAGAGTTCAAGAATGTCTTGTTGAAATTGATACTCTCGGGAAACAATTTCTCCATTGTAATGCTCCATATTTCCTTAAAGTCTCAATCTTTATTGATGATGTTGCTATTCACTCAAATTGGGGCTGCTGGGATTTTTACTCTGGAAAAAGGTGGTGTCAGTCGAGAATTTGAACCTTGGTTAAATAAAGCCTGTTATTAGGCAGACTTGGTCCCGCGACATACCTATTAATATTGTGAATAATTGTAAATTGTTAATATTTAAAATTAGGTTTAGAATTGGGGTTGGCTTCATAGTATCAACAAATCTTGAGCTCTAGTTCAAACTAAACTAAAGGATAATAGTGTCCCTACCTAACCACTTACGCCCCTAGATATAACTTTATACAAATTAATTGTCATATAGATTTCAAATTTTACAATTCTTTAGGACTAGAAATTGAATCTTTTTCATTAAGCAAACAGTATATGCTTCCAACCAGCTTTAATCCAGCATGAAACCTAATTAAGCCAGAACATTTACTAATTTTTATCTCTTGTTATAGCAATATAATTATTGTGCACTTTATTAATATATGTTTCAGGTAGCTTAGTTGGTTAGGTAGTTGAAATTCAACACTTGTTGACCTGGAATCAACAAGTGACGAACTTAAATGTCAAACGTCAATTTTGAGTCGGAAATGCGCGTTTGAATGTCAAACGTCGATTTTGAGTCGTTTTGAAAATGGAGTTCGAGTGACGAACTTAAATCTTTAGTTTGAATGACAAACGTTGATTTTAATAAAAGAGAGTTTGAATGTCAAACGTCAGTTTTTGAGTCGGAAATGAGCGTTTGAATGTCAAACGTCAATTTTGAGTCGGAAATGAGCGTTTGAATGTCAAACGTCGATTTTGAGTCGTTTTGAAAGCAGAGTTCGAGTGACGAACTTAAATCTTTAGTTTGAATGACAAACGTTGATTTTGATGAAAAGAGCGTTTGAATGTCAAACGTCGGGTTTTGCGTTGTTTTGAAAAGGAGTTCGAATGACGAACTCCGGCTTTGAGCCGGGCATTACATTGTTACCAATTTTATGAAAAAAGGCAGTAAATGATATGCGATCAACGAGTCATTTTGTGACTCGAACTTTTATAAATAAATACTATCACAAGCCAAATGGCTCAGGCTTGTAAATGACAGTATTTAAAGTGCGGTATCAACGGAATCGAACGATCCGGACAGTAAAGATACGATCGACGAGCCAAACGACTCGGATTTGTAAAGTTGCGTAAATTAAATAGCGGTATCAACGGGTCAAATGATCTGGACTTTGTGAATGACGATCACGAACCAAACGGTTCGGACGGTAAAGAACGAATCAGCGGATTGAACGATCCGGACTGTAAATGACAGAAACGTAAAAACGGGACTGGAATGCCGTTTTAACCCGAAATTACTTCTCTTACGGGAGAGAAGATGATTAGGGACTAAAACGTATCGAGTCCCGTAGACAGCGTTACGTCTACATTTTGAGAGTTTCGACCGGATCGAAAATAGCGTTTGACCCGTAAATCGAGGCAAAACGGAGTTTTAGAGAGAGAGAGAGTGATACCTATGGCTAGGGATTAACTCTTTGGATTGGAAGGACGTATACGGGATACAGTTTGGTGTTTGGAAAGTGTTTCGAAGTTGTTAGGTTCGTGTTTGGTCAGAAAATGGGGTTTTCACGTAAATCGAGAGAAACGGGGCTCGAGAGGGGGGTAGAATGCCTAGAACCGTGGGGTTTTTGGAGAGGGGTAATATTTTTTCCTCTTTTTAACAAAATGGCAGCCCTTGTATTTATAGGTGTGATTTTGTAAAACAGGCCGAACGCCCTAACCTTCATTTTGGGAGGTTTTTTGGATATTTTGGAAATTGTAGGGACTTGATGAGAATTCTGGTTTTTCACGTAAAACAGGCCGGACGGCCTAACTATCATTTTCAGGGGTATTTTGGTCTTTTCACCCCTGAATTTGAATGATGGGGATGGGGGAGGCTATGCGTGCGTGCCATGTGTCCCTGTGAGTCATCGAAGCTAGGGTTTTTGTCCCATTATTCCCGATTTTGACTGGTTTCTAAATAACTGTCCGAAAAATGTTCGAAATCCCCCCGAAAAGTCCCAAAAAGTGCATTTTTTGAGGAAAGTGATACTTTTATGTGTGATAAAGTGTGTTGAGTACACTTTAGTGTCGGGATGCTCGGGGCAGTCCTGGGATGTCTCGTTGACTCGGGAATGGAGAGTTTAACAGGTTTCGGTTAACTTGAAAAGGGCCAGTTAACGGATTTCGGTTAACTTTTAACGGATTTTGATGATCCGAATTTGGGTACTTACAGTAGCCCCTCAGCGACGTCACTTTCGAAGGAAGTGGGGTCGTTAAAAAAGATAAGGATCCAAATCGGGGGATGCCTTACTTGGAGAGACCTGAGCGGCCGGATGGCTGGACCCTTAGCGAAAGGATTCCTACGTATCCCGAGCGGGAATCAAGCTGATCGTAGTTCGTAGGTCCGAGGTTTTTTCGTAGGGGCCTCGACCTCTGGGGAATGATTAGGAGTAGTTCATCCTGATTGAGACTAATTTGAAGGTGTCTAGACCTTAGTGAGACTATTAGGAGGCGTCTGAACCTAAGTGAGACTGTTTGGAGGCGTCTGAACCTACGAGAGACTGTTCGGAGGTGTCTGAACCTAAGTGAGACTGTTTAGAGGGGTCTGAACCTAAGTGAGACTGTTCGGAGGCGTCTGGACCTAAGTGAGACTGTTTGGAGGCGTCTAAACCTAAGTGAGACTGTTCGGAGGCGTCTTAACCTAAGGGAGACTGTTTGGAGGCGTCTGAATCTAAGTGAGACTGTTCGGAGGCATCTTAACCTAAGTGAGACTGTTCGGGGGCGTCTTAACCTAAGGGAGACTGTTTGGAGGCGTCTGAACCAAAGTGAGACTGTTCGGAGGCATTTGAACCAAAGTGAGACTATTCAAAGGCGTCTTGACCTAAGGGAGACTGTTTGGAGGCATCTGAACCTAAGTGAGACTGTTCGGAGGCGTCTGAACCTACGGGGGACTATTCGGAGGCATCTTAACCTAAGTGAGACTATTCGGAGGCGTCTTAACCTAAGGGAGACTGTTTGGAGGCGTCTGAACCTAAGTGAGACTGTTCGAAGGCGTCTGAACCTACGAGAGACTGTTCGAAGGCGTCTGAACCTAAGTGAGAATGTTCGGAGGCATCTTAACCTAAGTGGAAGGCATTTGTGCCTTGAGTTTGAAATTTGTAAGGCATTCGTGCCTTGAGTGCTGGACTTATGATGACAGCCAGGGTTTGCCTGCTGGGGATACGGTGGAGATGGTGGGAATGGCTGTGTTAAACTGGCGTTTTTAACAACACGGAAAGATTGACGCTCCAACAAAGGGGTTAGGAACGGAATGTGATCTCGGGTGAGAATGACACATTGCTGGGGAAAAGAGTCCAGAGTTCTAACAAAGTTAGTTTGGAACTTAAGGAGATTGATTGACGTTCCTTGAGAAGGAGTGTCTTAGGATCTTACTGGGGATAAACGTTCGGGCTTACGATGGCGGCCGAAGAGGGATTGTTGTGTGGGCTTACATTGGTTGCCGCTGAAATGAAATGATCGGGCTTACGATTGACGGCCGAGGAAGTTATTGTTCACCTGCGGGGGAAAAGGATACTCGGGCTTACTATGGCGGCCGAAGAGGGATTGTTGTGCGGGCTTACATTGATTGCCGCTGAAATGAGATGGTCAGGCTTACGATTGACGCCCTGTGAGAAGATTGTTTACCTGCGGGGGAAAATGATATTCGGGCTTACTATGGCGGCCGAAGAGGGATTGTTGTGCGGGCTTACATTGATTGCCGTTGAAATGAGATGGTCGGGCTTACGATGACTGCCGAAATTTAATCTCTGGAGAGGGACGTTAGAAATGTCTAACTGAAATTTAACCTCGGGAGAGGGGCGTTAGGAATGTCTAACTGGAGTTTAACCTCGGGAGAGGGGCATTAGAAATGTCTAACTGAGAAATTTTTTAACTTTTGAGAAAAAGTGTCAAATTCAGAAAGATAAGGGGCTGAATTGGCATTTGGGCCAAAATGGCCCATGGCGTAAAAGAGGCGGGACGGCCTATGAGTCAATTTGGCCATTTTTAAGTTAGCCGTCGGCCATTGAAGGAGAGAAAGAGAAAATTTTCATTTTTTGTCGAGAGGAAGAGAGAAAAGAGAGAAAATTTTGTCACTTTTCTTCGATCTTTGTTGAAATCTTCGAGAGATTATCGCTATGGAAGCGGGATTGGGACGAAGGGGTCGGCATAGGAGAACCGACAATGAGAGGAAGAGGCTCAAGAGGACGGTGCGAATGACCACTCTTCCCATGGATCCGACCGAGTTTTACCAAGCTCGGGATAGTCACAAATCCAAGGAGGGGATTGCGAGGAAGGTAAGCATCCTCTAGATTCCGTCAAATTTTAGAATTTGCATTCTTGAAATTTAGGAATTTTGACTTGAATTGAGTTAGGGTTCTTGGTGCCCAATTTGAGGCTTTTGACCTTGCGATGCCCTTTTGTCAAAATTGACTTTAGCTTAGTGCAATTGACGTTATGGGTAGACAACGTAAAAAGTTTGGTAGAAAAATTCCATGTCTAGGGGCATTTTCCAAAATTAAAGTGAGTTTAATTCGGGACGGAGTAAATTTTGACGTGTTTGAAAATTCCGATTTGGACGGATTTTTTGAAATGTTTTGAAAGTTCCGAGTTTGACTCAGTTTTCGAAATAACTTGAAAGTTTCGGGTTTGACGGAGTTTTCGAAGTGTTTGACGGAGTTTTCGAAATATTTTGAAAGTTTCGGGTTTGACGGAGTTTTCGAAATGTTTTGAAAGTACTAGGTTTGACGGAGTTTTCGAAATGTTTTTAAAGTTTCGGGTTTGACGGAGTTTTCGAAGTGTTTTGAAAGTTCCGGGTTTGACGGAGTTTTCGAAATGTTTTGAAATTTCCGGGTTTGACGGAGTTTTCGAAATGTTTTGAAAGTTTCGGGTTTGACGGATTTTTCGAAATGTTTTGAAGGTTTTGGGATTTTGAACCGTTAGTACTCCGACTGGGATGGAAATAGTTTTATGGAAAATGAACTCTATCTTTGTGTTGATATATTTTTGTGATTTTGATATGTGCATGTGCATTTTGTGTACTTTATCTTGTAGTAACATACTTTTTCCGTGTTTACCTGCAGGGATGAGGGCCGATTGACGTGTCCACTATAAAAAGTAGGGGAGACGTTGAGGCGATCCGTGAGCTATGGGAAATGTTCTCGGATGTGGCTCGTGACGGGGAGAGGAGTCCACGGCAGCTCGTGACAGACTCTGGCCTGGGAGGCTTTATCAGTGCGTTGGCCATGGTGGCGTCGACACAGAGGGTGAAGGTGCTCCATGTGGCCTTGAGCGAGTATTGGTGGGATACAACCCACACATTTTACTTTAGGTGGGGGAAGCAACAGTGACTCCTACGAATTTTGCTGCGATTACTGAGTTGTCGTTCTGAGGCAACCCTATTGAGTGGTTTGATGGTTTTACCACGGAGCAGCTGTCGGGACTGCTTGGTTTCGACATCACGGATGCCAGGGGCCTTGGTATTCGGTACGGGCCGATGGAGGCACACTTGAGGAGGGGGATAGAGGAGTATCTGGCTGGCTCCGAGAGGATGACAGCAGAGTGCTTGGCCAAGGTGTTTTTGTGGTTTGCTTTGTCAGCAACTCTTTTTTTCAATGCTGACACGATGTGTCAGTTTGCTTTGCTTGGCTCCCTGATTAATTTGGAAGCCATGAGGGGTTTTGCCTGGGGAGAAGCTGGCCTGGCCAAGCTTTTCTTCGCCTTGGACAGGTGTTCCCGGGGGGAGGACAACTCGTTCTGTTCCTTTCAGTTTGCGTTTGATGTGAGTTTCCTTCTTTTTCTCTTCCTTGTCTCGCTTGTACTTGTATGTATTTGCTTTGTAGCTGATATAACTTTCCTGGCATTTGACAGGTGTGGTGCTTTGAGGTGTTTCACCCACGTAGGTGGACTACCAGGGAGGCATACACTCTCTTATTTCCTACCATGCTGGCTTGGTAGAAGACGGGGAGGAAGCCGGTGAAGTCAAGGGAGAGCACCCGTGTGACTTACGAGGAGGTGTCTTTGGCTCTGGACTGAGACTTCTCTCCGAGGATCAACTTGACTTGGTGGAGTCGGTTTGATCATTTATGGTGTAGGCTGCTTGGGAGGTGACACGTCAGCGGAAGCTGCTAGTGGGGCTTCATTGTGACGTTATGTACCTGGGCGAGAGAGTGTCTTGCCAGTATGCTCCGGGATCCGGTCCCTTGGTTTCGAGGGATCCGCCTCTTCATATGCAGTGTCCCATGGCCATAGTTGGGGAGGAGTTGCAGCGGTACAGGCAGGGCGTGCCTCATGTCGAGAATATCATAGAGGATGCCGACTATGATGTCTTTCGAAGGACGAGGCTGAGGAGCCCGCAGGTGATGGACAGAGAGGGTGAGGACCCTGCGCTTCCCTGAGATTACCAGCTCCCCCGCACTCGATTGGCGTTCGAGGGCATTGGTGGTTCTCGTAGGCAGCTGATGATTCCCGTCCCGGAGCAGGCGAGGCCTCAGTACATAGTTGAACCTAGTGCTTCGGTGAGTGTTTTGTTTTGCTTTTCCGTATTTGTAGTAGCATTCTACAAATGTTGCATCTGTGCTGTATTGTCTGTCTTTTGACGGCTTTCCTGGTTCGCAGGTTTCTGGCCGTACTTACGATCAGTCCGTAAGACGTCTGGACGGGATGACCAGCAACGCTAGGAGGCTTGTATACTTCCTACGGTGCGGTTCTTGGAGGAGTGCGGCTGTTCATGAGCCGATGCCTTCCCGGCCGTCTGTTGCGAGAGACCCATCTGCTTCCACGACTGGTGGCACAGATGCAGGGCGGGGCTTTAGCCAGTTCTCTGGCGAGACTGCTGGATTTGGAGCTCGCCACTCCTCGTATTCGGGATACAAGCAGGGAGAGTCCTCGGGAGCACAGGCACGGAGCCGTCGCTTTTCGTACTCCGGTCTTGATGAGTTCGCGGATTATTTGTCTACCGCGGATCCGGCTGCTGCGGGGCAGTATTTTGAGTGCTCGGATGACGAGCAGGACTCTGAGTAGTCCCATCGATTTCTTTTTATTAGACAATTGTGTGCACTGTCTGAACATTATTTTGTACTTTAAAGGCCCTTGGGGCGAGTTTTTGTACATTTTGAGTATTTATTATGATTACTTTTACTTATCTTTGGCAAATAAGCAAGTATGTTGATCAAAAATAAATAATAACATGACATGCATTGAATAATAAAATTTGAGCTGGCAAAATTTATGACTATATGCACTGTTATTTATTAACTGCACTGTTGCACGAGGCCGGGGCGGATGTGGTGTCGACAATGAATGATTTGATCACGGGTAAATATGCTTTGGTCAAGGCTTGGATGTCGAGAGACATTGGTGCAGCTGACTGCAGAGTTGACTTGGTCAACTGGAAAAACAGGCAGGCCGCTATGTCTCCATTTCAGATTGTTTAAATTGCAGTCCATTTTCTGCAATTTGGAAATTTCACGCTTGTTTCTGAAGCTGAATTTGATTTCTCTTCTAAATTCTTTGAAGTTTCCTTTGTTTCCCATGGCCACAATTCCAAGGTTGTCGTCTCAGATGCAAGAAAGATTTTTTGGAGAGGTTCCAGGCTGCGGCAGTTCGGGCTGGAGCAGGTGTCGTTGACGGGCTTGAGTGATGCTGCTACCTTTGAGGTGGGATCGCTTCTCATGGAAGATCCTTCGACGTCATTGCTTTTCATGCGGTTGTGGCAATATGCGTTTTTTCCTGCCAGGGTTCTCTTTCATCGAAGAGGGGGCACTGTTCTGTCCACTTGGTATTTGAACTGGTATGAGGAGTGTATAGGTGTAAGTACTCCAATTTGAGTCGGTAGTTTTTTCGTTAGAAAGTTAACGAAAGTTTTAACATTTCTAACATTTCTAACAATTCCTAACATTTCTAACAAAGTGAGGGTAGATTAGGGATTGCCACTTTAAGTTAAACCAAGAAAAGAATCTCAAAAAGCAAAAGAAATTAGAAAATCCGAGATTAAGAAAGTTGAAAAACGGCTTCAGTTTGAATTTTAAAAAGATTATTCTTCCCTGTCCAAAAGCCAAACCGTAGCGTATGAACAAAGGCACGCGTCGATCCTTGTCCGCGCGGATACGTTTGATTCTCACGGTGTCCTATAAATTGAACCCTCCTCTCTCGGTTTACGAGTAAGACATTTTGATCACGGCAACGAAGTTACAGCGAAATATAGAGAGAAAACAGTGGGAATCTCTAGATTGCCACCATTTTCTCTTGAATCTTTCCCAATCCCACTCCAAACACAAATCCAAACACCAAACCTTGATACTCCTCAAGCCAAACACCAAATCTTGATACTCCTCAAGTCAAATTCCAAGCCTAGGAAGATAGGGTGTCACCATTGGTAAAGCCCTCCTTCTCAAAACCCTAAAATTCTCTTTTGATTTCTTGATCATCTTGTTCTTCTTACTTTGACTTATTTTATGTCTAGTTTAACTTGAGTTTTGACCTAAGATGGTCATCTTGAAGTTCATCTTCATGAATGACCATCTCAAGTGGTCCACATTTTAGATCTTTAGTCAATTCTTTCTCTTTGGTTTCATCTTTACAAAACCCCTTTCCCTTTGCAAAGGACATGTTTAAACCCCATAAATTCCCCAAGGATGACTTGAATATGATAACCACTTAATAAAAAGTAGTGGTATCAAGTCTAGGGATGAAAATGGGGTGAACATAGATGCAAATCCCCCAAAAATCACATTTTCCCTCAAGAACATCTTGCTGTCCAGTAGCATTGTTCTGAGACCTCAGTCCATTTTCCTATTTTTTGGACCCAGTAAAACTTGGAATTGGATGTTGACTACAAAACACTTTTTGTATCCAACATCCAGAGATTTCCAGACATAATTTTATTTTATTTTTTGAGTAAGTAAAACTCCTTTTTTCAATTTTTCTTTTAGAGGCCAGTTCATCAGCTTCTGGAAATCCAGATTTCACATCTGAGATTTCTAGAAGGTTTTGACCCCTAAAATTACTTCCAAAATGGAAAGTTCCTTTGCAGAAACCCTATTTAGGGTGTTTTAAGAAACTTTCATTCTCGGACTTTCCCCAGATTATGAGGTTTTGAAGCCTTTAAGTCCATTTCAAAGTCGAGGGTCAACTGCCTTCTTTCATTCTGGCAGAATTGCTTTTCAAATCCAAAAATCTTTTGAGTGCCAAGACTCAATCCAAAAATTCTCCAAAAAATCATGGGATCAGTTTAAAGTCTTAAAAAGAGATCCCTATTTTCACTTTTCCCAGTTTCAAATTATTTTGGTCAAAACACACACACACACACACACACACAACAAAAGGATTTCAAATGTTTGGAAGACTCGTTTTGCGAGGCGCGTCGGGTGCACACTAACGTCCTTCCCGACGCGTAACATGACCTCCGAACCTAAATCTCTGATCTCGGGCTTTTTTCAAAGTTTTGGCCCTTAAAATAAAAATGGCGTGGCGAATCCGTTTTAATGGCACATCGTTACAGTGGCGACTCCGCTGGGGATTAAGATAAGCTTTTTCTAAAAAAATGATATTTGGTATATTGGTGGAAACCATTAAACTTCCCGTTATCGCCTCCTAACACGAGTCGGGGATAAATTGTGGTCTAACAATCCCACGTACCGGTATCATTATTTTCAAAAAAAAAGAAAAGCTTTTTGAGGGTCAAGCTTCCGTCTCAACATTTGAAAATCCTTTGCTTTGTGTGTGTTGATTTTTGCACAGTTTTCGTGTTTGTTTTTGGCCGCCTCGGAAAAGTCAAAATTTTGACTGTCGGAATAATGTCCCTAACTGTCGGAATTTTTGTGCTTATGTGCTTATGTGTTCATAAAATTTTCAAAAAAAAAAAAAAAAAAAAAAATCATGCATCATGCCTTTTTAAGACACATAAAAATTTCTATTTTTCTCGAAAAGAAGATAGATCACTTGCACACTACGCGCACGTGACCTTACACCGCACACTACGTCCCTAACCCGGGAAATCCTTGTCGCGGTCCGTTTGGTCTTATTACGCCTCTCGGATGAGCACGGGACTACCTAAACATCCCATGGAGCCTCGTGTCGACCATGCACTTGTCCGTGACACACTTTGTCCGAGACCCGGTTGGTTTTTAGTCCGGTCCGTGTCATGCCCCGTCCGTGTATAGACCTTTCCTTTCAAGCCTTTGTCGGCATACCGACTCAATATCTTTCGGGTCCCTAATCGCCGAAGTTACGCCGGTTTTCCGCCGCACTTTGACCAAGATATTGACCGGCGCCTTGACTTCGGCTCGATCGGCACAAATTATACACCGACTCCCAAAGATGACACCGAGTCATCAAGGATTAACGGTTATTCCATGCCTAATTACGGCTTAACCGACGACAAGTCAAGATCAATAGCGGACATTTATCGTCCAAATCATGCCGACTTTTCGTCGAGCCCCTGGACACGATCTTGACTTTAACGTCGCCTTGTCCGTAATTTACATCGAATGCTCGTTAAGACTCGATTACCCGCCGACTTCTAGGATCGTTTTCTTTCTGGTCGGTGGGACCCGCTTGCCCTATAGGACCCTCGCCCGGCCGTCCACCCCGGGAGGTCGAAATACAGTGGAATACGAGGGGCTTATAGACGTAGTGACGGGGCCCACTGATCCAGGAATCAGAGTAGTTCGAAAAAAAAAAGAAGAAGAGCAATCTTTTCCAACCGATTAGGTTAATAAAACGTGTTTTAAGTAAACATGAACAAATAACTGCATGTTGCATGAGCCTAAGAGCCCAAACACCTACCCTCCTTCAATTCCCGCCATCTGAACCCTCGTGTCTTTCCCCCGCAGCCTCCGCGTAAAGCTTGGTTTCGGGCACCGGGTCACCGTTTAATCGGCTTGGGAAGAGTCAAGTGCCTCATCGCCCTTCGCCGTTTGTTTCAACTCCGGGTTTCGTAATGTCCGCATCACCGGTAACGAGGGGACAACGTCACTCCGCCTCCCGGACTCCTCGCATGAGAAAGAATGGAATCGCTAGCCAGAAACGTATGAGAATGCGACGAAGCACACTGAATAGCCTTATCGAGGCTATTAAGAGCCATGGTTTGGCCGCCCACTCAATCCCGATGGCACCTTCATCATGGAAGAAGAGGATGACCCCAATCCCAATCTTGGTCGCCCGATTACTCCAGGATGCCACCACCAACCTCCTTCGGTGCTACTGCAACACATGTTCCTCGATCTCTCGGGTCGACCACCGGATCCATGCACTCGATGGGACGAATCGGCTCACGGCTCCTCGGTGGGGCAAAGTCAGCACGGAATATCTTCTCATGCTTGGGCTACCCCGAATGCCACAGAAATGGGGATCCCGCCTCGCCGGGGACCAATCAATCCGGACCTTCACAGAATGTTTGGGATACCACCCCGGTTTGGTTCGGGGCAACAATCGGGAGTCCCACCTCGGAATGGTACTAGCTCGCCCGCTCCTCACACAAAGCTCTCACAAATCCATTTCTCACTCGTACTTCTATGGGTTATCAAGCCTCCATCCCGTGTCATCCGAATCACCAGACCGCAAGATCCCCCCTGGTTACACACCTTCGCCACAAGCACCCATGCAATTCAACAATCCAGACAGCAGCCCACACTCAAGCCTACTTACGGGCCTCACTCCGAAATCCGAGCTATCCGCTACCTCAGTCCGCATCCGCCTTCCCTACCAATGGAAAGCCAACAAAGAAGTCGCCGGGTTTTATCCTTTTGCCCAAGCTCCTACCTACACTCCCTGTGGTAATTTGGGCCAAGGACAAAGTTTTCACCTATGCCCCGAATATGGTATCCCTTCCACCGAGTGTGCCGCCGGTGGTAACTCCTCTCTTCGGCTCGATCATTTGGTTTGAACGCTATGGCTCCACCTTTGGATCC
The DNA here is from genome assembly GCA_022495995.1 of Adenophora triphylla var. japonica. Classification (NCBI taxonomy): domain Eukaryota; kingdom Viridiplantae; phylum Streptophyta; class Magnoliopsida; order Asterales; family Campanulaceae; genus Adenophora; species Adenophora triphylla. The sequence continues at coordinate 799,023 of JAFEMH010000332.1, forward strand.
CCAATTGGCTTGGTTTATGGAGCAACACAAGGAAATGAAAGCACAGATTGCAGAATTGACCGCCAAAAAGAACACGCTCTTCGGCCTACGTATCCCGACTCGATTGTCCCCCGCCTCACAAGTTTGTGATGCCCACTGGAATTGTTTGACGGGAGTGCATGCCCTAAAACTCACTTGGACACCTATACTTTGGCAATGAAGGCTAAGGGATGCACAAACCAGCTTGGTGATTACTTTAGTCTCTCTTTGAAGTCGTGGGCTTTGAAATGGTTTTTCCGATTGCACTGAAGCTAGGGCTACTTGGGAACAGATTACCAAGCATTTCACGTATAAGTACAAAGCCAACTTGGAATGGGAGACAAACAGAGTTGACCTGCAAACAACGATGCAGCGCCCTAATGAGAATATTGGGGATTTCTATAAGAGGTGGAACTTGAAGCTCAGTGAAATGGCCATTCCTCCTCCTCGACGAGGAGCGCTTAGACATCTTTCGCTCATGCTTGAAGTCGCATTTGAGAGCTTCCTCGGCCACTTCCCCTACGCCGACTTGCGTGCAATGGTTAATTCCGGCTAAGTTTGAAAAGGCTTACAATCGCCAGCTCGATCGCTGCACCTCGCCACGGATATCGGGCTCCTCCCTCCAACACTACTCTCGCTTTCGCTAAAGGCAAAGAGGCGATCGGCTACGCGGGACAGGACTATAACAATGCCACTTCCTTTGTTCCCAAGAAGCCCGATGCATCCAGATCCCGGCTCCAAGACTTGAGAAACCTTGGAATGCCTTTAAGCGATATCTTCAGAGGATTGGTAAAAGAAGATTTGCTCCGGCCTTTGGATAATTATCAGCCAAGAAACCCCAACGCTTCTTTGGATACCTCCAAGCATTGTGCCTTTCATCAGTACCATGGGCACCTGACAGATGATTGCGTCCCCGAAGAAGGCAATCCAAAATTTGATTGAGCAAGGGAGGTTAGAGATGCCTGAAGGGCCTAATACCATCAATAACCCGCTCCCTAACAACATGAGTGTCAACATGGTCGAGTTTGGTGATCCAAGACTTGTGGGCATAATGGAATTTGACTCGCCCCTTTGTGAGGTCGGTGAATCAGCCATCGCAGGCGATGAAAGTGGTTGGATTAAGAAAGAGATTGCCAAGGAAATCCTGATGGAAAGGTCTCGCAATAGCTCCGTCTCCGGCGTCGAAGAATAGATGCATGGTTCAACAAAGAAAGAGCGGCTAGATTGGGGGCTACCTATCTTTAAAATAGTCTTTTGAGTCAACCTTCGTAGGTTCTAGTACTTTTCTTTCGCCTAAGTCCTTCCTGGACATTTGTCGTTGTAGTCCATTTTGGACATAGTGGTTAAATGCCTAACTTTTAATATAAGTCTTTTTTCTTTTCTTGCTAGACTCGAGACATCACTTGCGCACCCACGTTACACTTAATTGAAATGGTTTTATCCAAAATGATCACTTGTGCTGCTCAACCACTAATTCTTCGAAAATGATTAATATTTAAACTAATCGGAGTGAGAAAATCAATTGATATCCTTCCCAAATTGGGGCTTACCAACTCCCCATCTTGCATCTCATATGCTCACATCCCTTTCATCATCATCATCTCGTTGCTCGATGAATTTGCATGGATCTTTTCTCATATAAAGCTTAAGCAAGCAATGAAGACTTAATCTCGTTTAGGTCATCCAAGAGGGATTGCGGTTGAAACCTTTCACCCATAGGAAAGCCATTACCTCATCCTTACTAAACACTACCCTCTCATTTCAAGATCGGCGTGTTTTGAAACCCGGTTTAGCCATCATTTTTGATCCATACTGAGAGAAAGTCCAAGCGAGCCCGAGAAGTTAGCTTCGAGAATCGGCGATGCGCAAATTATCTCAAGCCATGAAGGAAGGACAAAGATAATCCTCAACTCCTCAGAAGCTTTTCAAGTCAAAAAAAAAAAAAAAAAAAAACAAAAAAAAAACAAAAAAAAAACAAAAAAAAAAAAAAAAAAAACAAAAAAAAAACAAAAAAAGAAACAAAAAAAAAGGATTTTAAAATCCTCACAATCTCGGATATAATTCCAAGCTCCTCAGAAGCCTTCCAAAAAAAAAGAAGAAGAACTCAAAAGTCCCCGACATCTCAAGAAGCTCTCCAATGATCAAAAAGGAGCCCGAATTCTCGCAAGATCGCAAAAAGTTGTCGTAGCTCGGACTTCCTCTTATCATTACCTTAAACCAATCCCAAGCCATCCTCTCAATTTTAGAGGATACTCCCATCACCATTACCCTTGCCCTTGGCCAAGTCAAAATCGACCTCTCATTCTTGGAGGCAATCAATCTTCCTCGCCATAGATTTCCCAAACACATCCTCGCGAGCCAACCTCTCATCTTTAGAGGTTCGGTCCAATAAAGGCCTAGCCGACCTCTCATCTCAAGAGGTCATAATCTCCCAAATCACCCGATAGCCGATCGAAGCCCTAAACCCGACTACAGCCCCTACGGATAGCGCTTTCATTCTAATATCCTCGATGTCGGATCAAATTAATGCTTCATTGCTTGCTTAAATTGGAATCTAATCCATTTTGGTTCAAAATTACCAATCAAAGATTGTGCAAATTCAACCCTTCCCTTCATGTGAGCATATTTCATTTCTCCTCACAAACACTTGCCGTGGATGTCCCACCGGGGCTTCGCATCCGTGTCTTTCATGGACACTCTAAGGGGATATGTTATTCAATCCTCCAAATCCTCAAAATCCCCAAAGGTCCTCGGCACCCTCGAATTTCAACATTCATTCTCTTTTCATTCGGGATAGGCCCGAACTACGGCGACCTGAGCTCTTCATAATGGAGGGAACGTAGGCAACCAGAAATGGTCCGGTCGAAATCACAAACAAATCTCAAAAAAAAAAAAAAATCCGGTCTCATCAAGGATCGTCCCTATACACTTTCCGCCCTTCCAAGCTTGATTTTCGATATCAGTTGGTTTTCTCCTTGTGATTAATCAAAATATTTGTTCATATCAGATTTAGGGATTGAATAACCCGAACATTAACAAAGGGTTTTAAGCAGCTTTGTGATCATCATGAATAAGACAAGTTTTCAAGTGTCTCGACAAGTCTTCTCTCTCTCCATCATAGGGAAATAGAGCCAAACACTGTCTTTCTGTCTGCAGGGGCTTCCATACACTTTTCCACACCTTGTGATGCTTATACTCTCTCAAAAGAGTCAAACCAAAAGCGAGAGTGTCATACACAAATTCGGGAGACATTCCCATCTTTCAAAAGATATGCCCCGGCACGTAAACATTTCTGAGTCTTGTCCAAGAATCGGTTGACTAAGGTCCGAAAAGATGGGTTCCCCTCCGTAAGACTACTCGAATTTCTTCATGTCAGGGCTTGCTAAGCGGTTCTCCTGTGTTCTCCTGTAGCAGCCTCTTCAAGCCGGGGCTTATATAGTCATCTTTGGGTCCACGTTGGGTTCTTCACCACGAGATAGACTCGCCAAATCGCTTCTCCAAAATCTGGACTTTGCCTACTCGGGATCCGGGGCTTGGTCAAGATGGTCTTTTGGACCCGAATTTTATCAAGTCGCAAGAAAGAATTTCACTTCGTAACTTGGTACATGGCAGCCTTCCCGTAGCATCGGAATTCAAGATCGGGGTTTCTCTCGGCATTAGCAATTCCATCAAATCATCCTCCTGACAAGGTTTCGGCCAAGGTCACACTCATCCAAATGAAAGAAGCTTCACTCGTATCAACGTTGGCCCTAAAGTCCGTCAAGATCGCCTTCAAATGACCAAGAATGAGAGGGAAAGTTTCAATCAAGACCCGGATCCGAATCCAATCTCATCAAGATTGAGGTCCATGTGATATTGCGACAAAACCTCACCAACAACCGTTTAAATCGCGATCAAGGGTTCTCATCCCCCACTTGATCAAAATCTGCTCCAAGCAGGTCCCATACCCACGCATCCCCACTAAAAATCTCCCAAGGGCTAATGTAGCATGCACAAAACTTGAGTCAATAGGAATAATCCTAAATCATCGAAGATCATAAATCATAATTTTCCCGCGTAAGCTTAGGCTAAGTGCATCTTCGAAAGCAAGTAAATGCATCATCCCATAATCATTTTTGGTTCCATGCACGCATCTGTCATCATGAATGCCATATATGCATCTTCCTCTTCACTAACAAATGCAGGAATTCAAACGTAATCCCCCTTTTCGGCAAGGATGATCTTCACCAAAGACGACCTCAAATGGATGAAAACAGTCCCCAACATCCACAAACATATGTAGACCGCCTCCAGTGTCTACAAATCGGTCAGGGACGCCAAGATCTCCAATACAATTCGGTCAGGGACGCCAAGTTCTCCAATACAATCCGGTCAGAGACGCCAAGTTCTCCAATACAATCCGGTCAGAGACGCCAAGCTCTCCAATACAATTCGGTCAGGGACGCCAAGTTCTCCAATACAATCCGGTCAGAGACGCCAAGCTCTCCAATACAAATCAGGTCAGGGACGCCAAGCTCTCCAATACAGTACGGTCGGAGACGCCAAGTTCTCAAAATGCAAATCGGTCAAAGATACCAAGGTCTCAAATACAAATTGGTCGAGACGCCAAGTTCTCCAATACAAATCGGTCGGGGACGCCAAGTTCTCAAATACAAATCGGCCGTGACGCCAAGTTCTCAAATACAATGCGATTAGAGACACCAAGTTCTCAAAAGCAAGAAGTCCCAATGTGAAGACAAGCTCAAAAACCTCTACAAGTTTGACGATCACCAAAGAAGACGGACTCAACCAAACTCCTCCTTCAGGTCAAAATGCCTCCAAAGACAGCAAATCGTCAGCAGAAACCGTCCCACGAACGGCAACCTAACAACTCTTCATCAACATCAGCCGTAGCCTCAGCTACAGGTAAGCACAGCACAGGTATGAAAGCATATCTTAATCAACCACTTTTCTAAAAGAATATTATCATCAGATCATAGGGCGACTTCCCCAAAACAGTCAAAACCTTAGGGTGACTTCCCCAAAACAGTCAAACCATAGGGCGACTTCCCAAAAATAGTCAGATCATAGGGTGACTTCCCAAAAATAGTCAAACCACAGGGCGACTTCCCAAAAATAGTCAAACCATAGGGCGACTTCCCCAAAAATAGTCAAACCACAGGGCGACTTCCCCAAAACAGTCAAACCATAGGGCGACTTCCCAAAAATAGTCAGATCATAGGGCGACTTCCCCAAAACAGTCAAACCATAGGGCGACTTCCCAAAAATAGTCAAACCACAGGGCGACTTCCCAAAAATAGTCAGATCATAGGGTGACTTCCCCAAAAATAGTCAGATCATAGGGTGACTTCCCAAAAATAGTCAAACCATAGGGCGACATCCCAAAAATAGTCAAACCACAGGGCGACTTCCCAAAAATAGTCAAACCATAGGGCGACTTCCCCAAAACAGTCAAACCATAGGGCGACTTCCCCAAAACAGTCAGATCATAGGGCGACTTCCCCAAAACAGTCAAACCATAGGGCGACTTCCCAAAAATAGTCAGATCATAGGGCGACTTCCCCAAAACAGTCAAACCATAGGGCGACTTCCCAAAAATAGTCAAACCACAGGGCGACTTCCCAAAAATAGTCAGATCATAGGGCGACTTCCCCAAAAACAGTCAAACCATAGGGCGACTTCCCAAAAATAGTCAAACCATAGGGTGACTTCCCAAAAATAGTCAAACCACGGGGCGACTTCCCAAAAATAGTCAATCTCTAGGACGACTTCCCTAAAATAGTCAATCCTCGGGTGACCCCCAGATACAGTCAATCCTTGGTCCATCCACTTGACCGACATTGATCACCTTTCTTCCCGATGGTTCTCGTAAGCCCGAGTCTTCCCTCAAAGAAGAACACCTTCAAATAGCCTCCATCGGGTACCGAACCTCAACTTAGGTTCATACTCCTGAACTAAGTTCCCATTTAGGTTCATACTCCTGAACCAAATCTCAACTTAGGTTCATACTCCTGAACTAAGTCTCCATTAGGTTCATACTCCTGAACCGAACCTCAACTTAGGTTCATACTCCTGAACTAAGTCTCCATTAGGTTCATGCTCCTGAACCGAACCTCAACTTAGGTTCATACTCCTGAACTAAGTTCCCATTTAGGTTCATACCCTCTCAAAAGAAATTCCCGGCAGTTAAACGTAAGACCGAGTGCCCCGAGAAAGATAACAGAATCCCGTTTCTTTCATCAAAATCGTCCCCGGCAGTAAAACGTAAGACCGAGTGCCCCGAGAAAGATAACAGAATCCCGTTTCTTTCATCAAAATCGTCCCCGGCAGTAAAACGTAAGACCGATCTCCCCGAGAAAGATAACGGAATCCCGTATCTTTCATCAAAATCATCCCCGGCAGTAAAACGTAAGACCGATTTCCCCGACGAATACGTCTGCTTTTCCCCAGCAAGGCTAACGAAATCCCCAGCAAAGTTAACGGAATCCCAAAAGCCAACGAAATTTCGAGTACATCTCGAACTACGAAAGGGCTTGATTCCCACTAGGGATATGTAGGTAGCCTATCATTAGGTCCAGCCCCTCGACCAAAACGGTCACCCTCTCCTTCGGCAGCAGACGAAGTCCACCGAAAGGCCATTTCAAATTAAGGTCCGAGGCGCCTAAAAAGCCATCATCATCAAGGTCCGAGGCGCCTAAAAAGCCATCATCATCAAGGTTCGAGGCGCCTAAAAAGCCATCATCATCAAGGTTCGAGGCACCTAAAACGCCATCCCCAAGGACCGAGGCACCTAAAAAGCCATCATCACCCAGGGTTCGAGGCACCTAAAACGCCATCTCCAAGGTTCGAGGCACCTAAAATGCCATCTCTAAGGTTTGAGGCACCTAAGACGCTATCACTAGGAAAGCGATAAATCGCAATCATCCCCAGCAGAGACCGAAAATGGTCATTCCTATCCCCAGCAGAGAGGATAGCCATCAGACCGAAAATGGTCATCTCTTATCCCCAGCAGAGTTTCTTTCCAGCAGCCGACTGCAGAACTCGCTCATCAGGATCGAGGCACCTAAAACGCCATCATCTCCAGGGTCAAAGACCCGAACTACGACCGGCTTGATTCCCATTCGGGATACGTAGGTAGCCTATTGATTAGGTTCAGCCACTCGATCACTTGATCGTCCTGTCAAATATGGAGCCTTACTCTTATCGACGACCCCGCTTCCTTCGAAAGCACCGTCGCCGAGGGGCTACTGTAAGTACTCCAATTTGAGTCGGTAGTTTTTTCGTTAGAAAGTTAACGAAAGTTTTAACATTTCTAACATTTCTAACAATTCCTAACATTTCTAACAAAGTGAGGGTAGATTAGGGATTGCCACTTTAAGTTAAACCAAGAAAAGAATCTCAAAAAGCAAAAGAAATTAGAAAAATCCGAATTAAGAAAGTTGAAAACAAATTTTTCCGCTTTGAATTTTAAAAAGATTATTCTTCCTGCCCAAAAGCCAAGATCAGAAAGTGCATGAACAAGGCACGCGTCGATCCTTGTCCGCGCGGATACGTTTGATTCTCACGGTGTCCTATAAATTGAACCCTCCTCTCTCAGTTTACGAAGACATTTTGATCACAAAGAAGTTACGGCGAAATATAGAGAGAAAACAGTGGGAATCTCTAGATTGCCACCATTTTCTCTTGAATCTTTCCCAATCCCACTCCAAACACAAATCCAAACACCAAACCTTGATACTCCTCAAGCCAAACACCAAATCTTGATACTCCTCAAGTCAAATTCCAAGCCTAGGAAGATAGGGTGTCACCATTGGTAAAGCCCTCCTTCTCAAAACCCTAAAATTCTCTTTTGATTTCTTGATCATCTTGTTCTTCTTACTTTGACTTATTTTATGTCTAGTTTAACTTGAGTTTTGACCTAAGATGGTCATCTTGAAGTTCATCTTCATGAATGACCATCTCAAGTGGTCCACATTTTAGATCTTTAGTCAATTCTTTCTCTTTGGTTTCATCTTTACAAAACCCCCTTTCCCTTTGCAAAGGACATGTTTAAACCCCATAAATTCCCCAAGGATGACTTGAATATGATAACCACTTAATAAAAAGTAGTGGTATCAAGTATAGGGATGAAAATGGGGTGAACATAGATGCAAATCCCCCAAAAATCACATTTTCCCTCAAGAACATCTTGCTGTCCAGTAGCATTGTTCTGAGACCTCAGTCCATTTTCCTATTTTTTGGACCCAGTAAAACTTGGAATTGGATGTTGACTACAAAACACTTTTTGTAGCCAACATCCAGAGCTTTCCAGACATAATTTTATTTTATTTTTTGAGTAAGTAAAACTCCTTTTTTCAATTTTTCTTTTAGAGGCCAGTTCATCAGCTTCTGGAAATCCAGATTTCACATCTGAGATTTCTAGAAGGTTTTGACCCCTAAAATTACTTCCAAAATGGAAAGTTCCTTTGCAGAAACCCTATTTAGGGTGTTTTAAGAAACTTTCATTCTCGGACTTTCCCCAGATTATGAGGTTTTGAAGCCTTTAAGTCCATTTCAAAGTCGAGGGTCAACTGCCTTCTTTCATTCTGGCAGAATTGCTTTTCAAATCCAAAAATCTTTTGAGTGCCAAGACTCAATCCAAAAATTCTCCAAAAAATCATGGGATCAGTTTAAAGTCTTAAAAAGAGATCCCTATTTTCACTTTTCCCAGTTTCAAATTATTTTGGTCAAAACACACACACACACACACACACAACAAAAGGATTTCAAATGTTTGGAAGACTCGTTTTGCGAGGCGCGTCGGGTGCACACTAACGTCCTTCCCGACGCGTAACTTGACCTCCGAACCTAAATCTCTGATCTCGGGCTTTTTTCAAAGTTTTGGCCCTTAAAATAAAAATGGCGTGGCGACTCCGTTTTAATGGCACATCGTTACAATAGGGGAGACACAAATGGCTCTTCTGTGGAGGCAAAGTGAGCTATTGGGCCTTAACTGCCTTGACATCTCGACTTTGAGGAGGGTCGAGCGCGATGGCTAACCCTAAGGATTGTACCGGGGATGATATGGCTGACTATGAGGCCAATGCTAGTCGGATGGCCGATCAGAGCACGAATATGACGACTCGAAGAGAGGCAGCTCATGATAGAGCTAGGGAAAGGGCTGCGTTGGCGGCCACAGGCTTGACAGAGGCGTCGGGAAGGGTCCCAGAGCCAGGTAGAAGGACTACGGGGATATTCCCTGTGAAGGCAAAGAATTCTCGCCGTGGAAAAGGGAAGGGGAAGAAAGACGAAGGACCGAGTACGAGCGACTAGGTTGACCTTGCTGTTCGGAATATCCACTCACTGTCATTGCAGACATATTAAATTGATTAATGTTTTATTGTTGTTTTGCTAGCGTGTAGCGAGTCAAGAGTAGACCGTGCTTGAACTCATCAAAGATTTTTTTAACCGTAATGAATCTGTAGGTTAAATTTAAGAGTTTTTCGAAACACAAGCGATTGGTGTTGTATTTGAAATTTTATTTGTTTTTGAGACCGAACCAATGATGGCTGCCTACGTTCCCCTTTTACAATTGGACTAAGGGGCTCAGGTCACCGTAGTTAGACACTTTTAGGTAAAATTTGAGAAAAAGACAAAAGAAGTGTGACCTTGTTTTTTACCTAGATCATTTTTGGGAATGTATCTAGTTGGGTATTACTCTTTTAGCACTTTGATTTTACTGAGGGGTGGTGTATGGGGAAGGAGAGTTGACTTGTGTTCTTCCTCAAACGAAGTATCTACGGAGCTTGCTTCCGTTTACGGGGTTAACGAAAGGGTTTCCGTCCAAATCTGCTAACTTCATGGCTCCTCCAGAGAAGATTCTTTGTACCACGAACGGGCCTATCCAGGTAGGTTCCCAATTTTCGAGGGGATTGGTCTGTGTAGGAGGCTTTTCCTTAAGCACCAAGTCCCCTTCTCTAATGTCTCGAATCTTGACTTTCTTATCAAATGCTCGGGCCATTCTGTTTTGGTAGGCACGGGTATGTTCCATGGCTTTCAATCTGCGTTCGTCGAGTAGAGCTAGTTCGTCGTGACGGCTTTGGAGCCATTCGACTTCATTGATTCCGTTTTCCAAGAGGACTCGGAGGGAAGGAATTTCCAATTCAATTGGTAACATTGCTTCCATTCCGTATGCGAGTGTGAAAGGAGTCTCCCCTGTAGCGGTTCTGACTGATGTTCTGTATCCCTAAAGGGCTAGATGTAGCTTTTCAGGCCAATCCCAACCTCTGACGACCATTTTTCTGATTATTCTTGCAAGAGTCTTGTTTGCTGCCTCTACTGCACCATTAGTCTGTGGTCTGTAGGGAGAAGACTTGTGGCGTGTAACTCTGAACTCGGTCAACAGTTGGTCACAATCTCCTTCAAAGTGAGTCCCATTTTCGGATATGATCTCGTTGGGCACCCCGTATCTGCACATGATGTTCTCTTTAATGAACTCGGCCACCTTCTTAGAATTCAATACTTTGTATGATCTGGCTTCTACCCATTTGGTGAAGTAGTTGACTGTGACTAATATGAACTCGTGACCATTGCTCCCTGGCGGAGTAATTTTGCCGATGACATCGATTTCCCATGTGGCAAAAGGCCATGGTGTAGTCATGCAGTAGAGCTCGTGAGGAGGAATGTGATTGAGGTTGGAGAACCGTTGACATTTGTCGCAGCTTCTGACGAACTTGATGTAGTCTGTTTCCATTGATACCCAATAGTAACCCATACGGAGGATAATCTGTGTCAATGCTCTGGCGTTCATGTGCGAACCGCAAGTTCCGTTGTGAACTTCGGTCATCAGCTTGCTGGCTTTTTCTTTATTTACACACCGGAGGAGTGGTCCTTGGTGGCACTTCTTGTATAACATACCCCCCAAGAATGACGAAATGAGATGTCAGGCGTTTTAGGGCCATCCTGTTTTTGGATTTGATCCCTTCTTTGTATTTTCCATCTTCATTTGTGAAGGAAGCTTCTCAATTTTGGAGGTACTGGTAGATTTGATTGTACCAGGGTTCGTCGATCGGTTCATGTTCAACTTCGATCTCACAGCAATAAGCGGGGGTTTTCCGTCTGCCTATTCTGAGGGGTTTTACAGATTTCCCTTCGGGAATTTTGACAAGAGATGCTAGGGTGGCCAGGGTATCTGCGAAGCGGTTCCTGTCTTTTGTCAAGTAGTGGAAAGAGATGTCCTTGAACTAAGCAATGAGGTCCTCCATGTACGTGTGGTACTTCTGGAGGCCAGAATCTATTGTCTTCCATTTGTTGGATACTTGATTAATGATCAATGCCGAGTCTCCGTATACTTCCAGTTCGGTGATGTTGCGTTTAAGAGCGTCTTCTAGGCCGACTACGCAAGCTTCATATTCTACTGCATTGTTGGTTGCTTCAAAATTTAGTTTGATGGCTATGGGAGTGTGCTCGTCTTTAGGATCAACCAGGAGAATTCCAATACCATTTCCCTTCTTGTTGGCTGCCCCATCGAAGAAGAGTTGCCAGCGGTTTGCACTGTTGAGCGAGAAGATCCCGTCATCTGGAAACTGCGGATCAGGACCCTTGAGTTCACTGTTAGGGCTTCTTTTTCTGCACCGGTGAAGAAACTGCCTACTTGTGTCTCTTTAGGCTCTTGCACTGACCCCAGGTTCACTTTAGTCATAACCTCTTCGACAGCTTAGGCCCGATTGTCCTCTTGATCTACTACACGCTTGAGAACTTTTTTAATGTATTGTTCATTTAGTGTGCCTGCTTCTTTATCAAGTGAGTCATTATTAACTTCTTTTAAGTTGTTCGTTAACTTATCAGTTGTTAAAGTGGCAATGAGGGGATAATCCGAAATGTCAAACTTTTCATTTAAGACGAACGGGAATACATTGTTGGGTACATTATCATAGTCTTTCGGCGTGAGGCCGTCGGACGACTCAGAGGACTGGACTTTGACAATGACAGACTCAGAGGGTTTGAGACTAGGTTTAGGGAGATATGGGTGCAGGCCCAGTTTGTCTTCCATTTCTGTCTGGCTTGCCCTTGGTCCGATGAAAGTCACCCAGTTTTTCAGTTTCATTACTGGATGCTTAGTGAGGGTTTGGGGGTCGAGAGGCTTAACTTCTGCTGTCCCGATCATGCTGTTCTCAGAGCCCAGGTCAATCAGGTTTGGCACCTCCATGACTTCTTCGAAAAGATTCTGTAAAGCGGGTCCACTGAGAGCATCTTCCACGAATTCTGGTTCCTTCAGCTTTGGAGTTATTGTTTCGAATGTGGCCCTGGCGACTGACCCGAACAGTCTGTTTCCCATGAAGAGTGTCTCGAGCTGCTCTTCTATGTTTGGGATTCCTTTGAATGAGTACTCATGCTGAACTGTGGTGGCAATTGGTCCAGGTAGAGTAGTGATGTCGAGGAATGGCGAATTAGCTTTGAGTCCTCTGAAACGCTTGAGGTCCTGTGCTAGCTTTCCCATCCATTCTGTAGTCTCTGTACTGACTTTTCTGGCTTCTTTCTCATCTTCATCAGTTCCGCTGTCGGTCCCCTCAATTTTGCTGTCGGTTTCGCTGTCGGTTCTCCCAGTTCTGCTGTCGGTTCCCCCAGTTTTGCTGTCGGTTTCCCCAGTTCTGTTGTCGGTTCCCTCGGTTCTGCTGTCGGTTCCCCCAGTTCTGCTGTCGGTTCCCTCAATTCTGCTGTCGGTTCCTTTGATGAAGTAGTGGGTGAGGTTGAAACTGTAAGGTCGGAGATTGGGTGTGCCTCTATAGGTTCCCATTTTGCGGGCTGCTGCCTTGGTGCTGGCGAGCCTTTTGTTTTCCCTGATATCAGCTGATGTTGGCACATAACCGAGCCCCTGAACTGTAGTGTGGTCCTTGACTTCGATGACTTCGCGTTGGCCTTGTAACCTTTTGCCGAGCCCCAGTCCCGGGATGAATGTCATGACCCTAATCCTAGGCACTATTTTAGCACATGTTGAGCACGTTGGGTTGGAGTTGTAGCTTATCCTTTTTGCATTCTATGATATTTGTTAAGTTTATGTATTCATTTTATATTTTGACAACTTATGTGAATTTTAGGTTGCTAATAAATAAATTTTAATTAATTATTGTCTAAATAAAATAAATATGAAATGTTGTGGTGAAATTATAATATTGAAATATTAAAGAAAAAAGTGTTGAGGTGCTTTAGTGTAATAGTGGAATTCTAAGGTGTTAGTTGTGTTAGTAGCTAGAACCTTGAGGAGCTAAAAGGAAAACTTGATTAATGTTTATCCTTCAATTTCCATGGAAGCCTCATTTTAATCTTATCAGCTCTTTCTCTTCTTCAAATTTCCATGGAACCTAAACCTTAACCTTCCCTTCCAAAATTCCTAGCAAATTCAATTCCTTTCCGTTTTTCGATTCGTCTTCATATTATTGTTCGTGAAGCCGAGGGGAGCGCATCTAGCCGGAAAAAGAATTACTTATTTTCGCATTATTTCTATAAGTTATTATGATTTTCCTTCGATAATTGTTCATTTAATGTGCAAGATTGAGATTGTTGTCGTATAAATGTTGGTTGTTATTTAGGGAGCAATTTTACTTGAGTTGGAAAGCTAGTGAAATGATTTGGGCTGAAGTTGGTTAGGATGTTGTTATTAAGTTGAAAGGATAGTAGTATAATTGAAGTTTAATTGTTAATGGTTTGAATGGAAGGTTGCATGTGATTCTTGTTCATCTTACTGGGGTGGAAATGATTTATGGAGGAGTATATGGTGCTATTAGCTTAGTGTTAAAGGTTTGAGGGTATAAAATTTCTACATGTTAGTTTGGACCATTTTATTTGGGTTTAGAATGGATTGGAATATGTTTTGAATGAGTGTAATGAAGTGATGATATATTGGTTTGGTTGAGGTGGAAAGAGTTGAATTATAAGTGTTGTAAGTTATTATGACTTCTTTCATTTTCTTGATCATTCAAGGTTGAAATGTGATATTGATGTTGTATAAATTGTTTTGGAATTTTTGGGTATATGTTTCTTTGAGTTAGAATGAAAATGGAATAATTTGAAATTTACTTGGTGATGGTATTGTGGTATAAGTGTAAAGGATAGTATTAATTGGAACTAAATGTTGAAGAAATTGGTATAAGTATGTGCATGGTAGTTTAGCCATGTTTCTTGAGTCAAAATAGTTGGGAAATGATCTTGGTACATTATACTTGGGTTGAATTGAGTATGGAATGGTTTGGTCTGAGTTTTGGTAATGTTTAGTACCTGTTTTGGTATTTTAAAAACAGAGGAAAAGAGTAGACAACATTTGATTTTGGCCTTTGCTGAAGTTCAGCTTCTGATGCTGATTTTTGCCTTTGGCACGAGTCGTGCCCCATGGCACGAGTCGTGCCCTTTGGCCATTCGTGATAATGACTCGTGCATTTGGTGTCACCCGTGCTGGATTAATTGGGGATTCAATGGCACGAGTCGTGCCCTCCCCTGTCACCTCTGAATCATTTTCCAAGCCTTAGAAACCTAATCTACCTAGGATATAATGGAACCCTCTTTAACTATAATTAAAGTACAACACTTTAGCTATACAATGGTATCTTACTTGGTCAAAATGGATTTGTGGAAGGGGTTTAGATATTGTTCGGAAAATGGTTGGTAGGCTTGATTTGCAACTTTACCAAAGTAATTCAAACTTGGTAATTTGATCTTGAACCTTTATAGAGGTTGCTTGTTGTTGTATCTTGAACATGTAGGGCTGGTTTGTGATACATGGTGCCTAACTTGGTTATCTCTTTATGGTTTGGTTATTTAATAGTGTTGGAAATGCAAGTTACACTATTGTGATGATTTTAACATGAGTACAAATACCATGTTGCTGAATTGATATTATTCAAATGGTGTATGAAATATATGTTGCACTATTATATTGGTTTAAACATGAGTATGATTACCATGTTGTTATTTTGTTATCCCTTTGGTGGATTTCTTTTCAAGTAACTATTATGTGCTTGAATGTGTTTCAATCAGTTGATGTTTAGGGGTATAGTAGAATACGATCAATTATGAAAATTGTTCTATAATGTGATCAGATTACATTATACCTGTGACTGTCCCCTGCTGTGGCCACAGATTGGGGTTAATGCTTCTGTATTGAGCCAAAAGCCTTACAGATAGATGCGATCTTATATTGGTTCCCTGAAAAATGGGTCTTATAAGATGTGAATATGCCTAAGCAGTTCACAAATTAGTGGAGTTTTATTCCCAATGTTGTACGACTTATTGTTTAGATGGGAAAGTAAACCAAGGTAACGTAAGGTGTTTACCGTTTTACCAATATATTATATGCACCTTGTTATGTGTTGCATTTTACTTGGCATATTGTTGCATTTATAATAGCTTATTGAGATTTATTCTCACCCCTTCTCCCTTTACTGTTTTAGATCGTACTGAGACAGGTGGACCAGGCCAGTAAGGACGGAAAGGAGTTTGTACTTGGTTCTTTTGGGATTGTCTGGGTATGTGTATGTTAGAGTGGGTTGTTGGGAGTTGTTGTGAGCATTTCTCTTTTGGGAAAACCACTTGTATATTAAACTTCTTTTGGTAAAACTTTATATTCGTGGTTGTTTTGTAATTAAACAGGTTGCCGCGTTCTTTCAAAGTTAGTTTATATCTTTCCTCCAAGTGGAGATGAATTGCGTTAGTTTTATAATTGAAATGTTAAAGTTGAGTTTCTTTTCAAGTTAAGTGAAAGTTTTAAAATTCAGGTGGGTTTTGGTTAGTTAGGGGACTCTCCCGCTCGGGGCACGAGCTAGGTTCCGGGTCGGGGTGCCCACAATGAAGTTCATGAGTTTCATCATCTTCATGGCTGGAGGGATTTTGTCCCAGAAGAGTGGGTTGATGGGAGTTATTGTGAGCATTTCTCTTTTTCATTTGGTAAAACTTTATATTCGTGGTTGTTTTGTAATTAAACAGGTTGTCGCATTCTTTCAAAGTTAGTTTATATCTTTCCTCCAAGTGGAGATGAATTGCGCTAGTTTTATAATTGAAATGTTAAAGTTGAGTTTCTTTTCAAGTTAAGTGAAAGTTTTAAAATTCAGGTGGGTTTTGGATAGGGGACTCTCCCACTCGGGGGATGAGCTAGGTTCCGGGTCGGGGTGGCCACAGTTGGTATCAAAGCTCAGTTTAGAAGTCAAGGGTAGATGTCTAGTTTAAGGGGGAGTGTGTGATAACTGACGACGAGTGTTTGATGCAGGAGTTTGTTCAATGGCAGTAAATGAAGATGGTCAGCATAGAGCACCGGAGAATGAGGGTAATGCTGGGGGAGGTGGAAATCCAAATGCGAAGATGATGAACATGTTCCGAGTCTTTCTGTAAAGTATGGCAGCTCAAGGTCAAGCACAACAACATCAGGAGGGTTGACACGGGCATGGATTGGAGAAGTTTGTTAAGATGGCTCCACAGAGTTATAATGGGGATCCAGATCCGTTGAAGGCTGAAAGGTGGCTTGAAGCTATGAACAAGATATTTGCAGCGATGGAGAGTCCGGACGAAGAAAAAGTGAGGTGTGCTGTCTTCAAATTGGAAGGACCCGCCGAGCATTGGTGGCATATTGTGAAGGATAGTTGGGACCGTGACCACACACCGCAGACATGGGAGAACTTTACTTGCAAGTTCAGATATCATTTCATTCCGATGTTTACACGGGACAGAAAGGAGGTGGAATTCTTGAGATTGGAGCAAGGGACGATGACAGTGGCCCAGTATTCTGCGAAGTTTACAGAGTTGGCGATATATTGTCCTCATTTGGTACCAGAAGAAGAGAGAAGAGTCTACTGGTTCGTAAAAGGGTTGAGATTGGAGTTCAGGAAGCAGCTTTTGACGCACGACTTCACCGACTTCCAGGCATCCGTAACTGTGTTACCTGTTCTTATCGAGAAGCAATTGTTTGTGAAGCTTAGCAAGTATGAGTTTGACTCGAGAAGATTTCATTTTGGGAAATAGTGGATCGATTAACAAAGTCAGCTCACTTTGTAACTGTGTCTATGTTGAGGAAATATCTCTATGACCCTTAGTATGTATTGAGTTCTCCTTCCGAGGATATTCAGGCTGATATGATTTATGTGGAGGAGTCGTTGAGGATATTAGAATCACAAGTCTGGGAACTTAGAACCAAGAGTATTTTAGTTGTTAAAATCTTATGGAAGAATCATCCCATTGATAAAGCCACTGGGAGTTGGAGTCGGAAATGAGTGAGAGGTATCTATTGTTGTTCGAGCATTCAAGTAAGTCAATCAAAAATTCGGGAAGAATTTTCTTTAAGGGGGAGTGAGTGTCACGACCCTAATCCTAGGCACTATTTTAGCACATGTTGAGCATGTGGGGTTGGAGTTGTAGCATATCCTTTATGCATTCTATGCTATTTGTTAAATTTATGTATTCATTTTATACTTTGACAACTTATGTGAATTTTAGGTTGCTAATAAATAAATTTTAATTAATTATTGTCTAAATAAAATAAATATGAAATGTTGTGGTGAAATTATAATATTGAAATATTAAAGAAAAAGTTTATAAGTGTTGAGGTGCTTTAGTGTAATAGTGGAATTCTAAGGTGTTAGTTGTGTTAGTAGCTAGAACCTTGAGGAGCTAAAAGGAAAACTTGATTAATGTTTATCCTTCAATTTCCATGGAAGCTTCATTTTAATCTTATCAGCTCTTTCTCTTCTTCAAATTTCCATGGAACCTAAACCTTAACCTTCCCTTCCAAAATTCCTAGCAAATTCAATTCCTTTCCGTTTTTCGATCCGTCTTCATATTATTGTTCATGAAGCCGAGGGGAGCGCATCTAGCCGGAAAAAGAATTACTTATTTTCGCATTATTTTGGTAAGTTATTATGATTTTTCCTTCGATAATTGTTTATTTAATTTGCAAGATTGAGATTGTTGTCGTATAAATGTTGGTTGTTATTGAAATTACCCGGATCGCGCGTGGGGGAAAAGCGCGGCGAGCGGTTGTCTTTCGCGGAGTTTGGGACTTCGCTCTCGGGAAGGAGAGGAGTCGCCACGCGGTTTTGTATTTTGAGCCCAAATGTTGAAAATGGCTTTGAAAACGTGTTGTTTTGTATTTTGAGCCCAAACTTTGGAAATGGCTTTGAAAACGTGTCGTTTTGTATTTTGAGCCCAAACTTTTGGAAATGGCTTTGAAAACGTGTCGTTTTGTATTTTGAGCCCAAACTTTTGGAAATGGATTTGAAAACGTGTCGTTTTGTATTTTGAGCCCAAACTTTGGAAATGGCTTTTAGGACCATAGATTGTTAGGTTCGGAGGTCACGTTAAGTTTCGGGAAGAGTATGTTGAGATCACCCGAAATGCCTCGTATGACGAGTCTTTCTACCTTTCTCGAAATTGTGTGCTTGTGTGTGTGTGTTGCATTTTTTGAAAAGGGGGCTTGAATGACAAGCTTAATCTTGGTTTGAATGTCAAACGTTGATTTTATGATTTCTGGAAAAAGCGAGCGCTTGAATGACAAACGTCGGTTTTGGGGTTTTTTAGGGAAAAGGTGCGAGTGACGAATTTGAATCATTAGCTTGGGTGTCAAACGTTGAATTTCAAGAAAAGAGCGTTTGAATGTCAAACGTCGGGTTTTGAGTATAAAAATGATTGTTTGGATGCCAAACGTCACTTTTGCGCGTTTTGAAAGGGAGCTCGAATGACGAACTCCAGTTTTGAATCGGGCATTACATTGTTAGCGATTTTATAAAAAAAGGCATTAAATGAGATGCGATCAACGAATCGTTTTGCGACTCGGACTTTGATAAATAAATACTATCACTAGCCAAATGGCTCGTACTTGTAAATGATAGTATTTAAAATGCGGTATCGACGGAATCAAACGATCCGGACATTAAAGATGCGATCAACGACCCAAACGGCTCGGACTTGTAAAGTTTCATAATTTAAATGACAATATTGACGGATCAAACGATCCGGATTTTGTAAATGACTATCACGAACCAAACGGTTCGGACTGTAAAGTTGCGAATCAACGGATCAAACGATCCAGACTGTAAATGACATAAACATAAAGAACGGGGCCGAAACGTCGTTTTAACCCGAGATTACTTCTCTTACGGGAGAGAAGATGATCTTGGGGTAAAACGTATCGAACCCCGTAGACGGCGTTACGTCTGCATTTAAATGATTTTGACCGAAGCAATTATAGTGTTTGACGCGTAAATCGAGGCAAAACGAGTGTTTAGAGAGAGAGAGAGTGTGTGTTACCTATGGCTAGGGGTTGACTCTTTGGCTCGGTTGACGTATACGGGATACGGTTTGGTGTTTGAAAGGGTGTTTTGAGTTTTTTTGGTTCGTGTTTGGTTGAAAAACGAGGTTTTCACGCAAATCGAGACAAATCGGGGTTCGAGAGGGGTTGGAACTGGTTTGGGCCGTGGGGTTTTGTGAAAGTGATTATATTTTTTCCTTTTTTTTTGAAATGTTTGACAACCCTTGTACTTATAGGGTGAATTTGCAAAACAGTCCGGACGGACTCTTTTGGGGAGGTTTTTTGATATTTTGGAAAATTGGGGGACTTGTTGGCAATTCTGATTCTTCATGTAAAACAGTCCGGTCGGACAGTCATTCAATCTCAGGGGTATTTTGGTCTTTTCACCTTGGAATTTGATTGATGTTAATTGGAGGGCATTGGCATGCGTGCCACGTGCCCATGTGACTCACTTAGGCTAGGGTTTTCGTCCCGTTATTCCCGATTTTGTCCCTTTTTTAAATAACTGTCCGAAAAATGTCCAAAACGACCTCGAAAAGTCCTAGAAAGTCCGTTTTTCGGGAAAAGCTATACTTTTACGTGCGATAACATGTGTTGAGTACGCTTTGACATTGGAATACACGGGGCAGTCCCGAGACATCTCGTAGGCTTGAGAACGGGGAGTTTAACGGGTTCCGGTTAACCTGGAAAGGGCCAGTTAATGGATTTCGGTTAACTTCTAACGGATTTTGACGATCTAGATTTGGGTACTTACAGTAGCCCCTCGGTGATGTTACTTTTGAAGGAAGTGGGGTCGTCGAAAAAGATAAGTATCCAAATCGGGGGATGCCTTACTTGAAGAGACCTGAGAGGTCAGCTGGCTGGACCCTTAGCGAAAGGATTCCTACGTATCCCGAGCGGGAATCAAGCCGATCGTAGTTCGTAGGTGCAAGGGCTGCTCGTGGGGGCCTTGACCTAAGCGAGACTGTTGTGAGGCGTCTGAACCTAAGTGAGACTGTTGTGAGGCGTCTGAACCTAAGTGAGACTGTTGTGAGGCATATGAACCTGAGCGAGACTATTGTGAGGCGTCTGAACCTAAGTGAGACTGTTGTGAGGCGTCTGAACCTGAGCGAGACTATTGTGAGGCGTCTGAACCTAAGTGAGACTGTTGTGAGGCGTCTGAACCTGAGCGAGACTATTGTGAGGCGTCTGAACCTAAGCGAGACTATTGTGAGGCGTCTGAACCTAAGTGAGACTATTTCGGGTTTTACGGAAAGGCTTTCTTGAAAGGTCGTTGTGCGGGCTTACGTTAATTGGCCGCTCGCGTCTTGTCTACTGGGGATATGGTGTTCGGGCTTACGATGATGACCAAAGAGGGATTGTTGTGTGGGCTTACCTTGATGGCCTCTGAAATAGGATGGTCGGGCTTACGATTGACGGCCGGAGAGGTGAGCATTCACTTGGTGGAGTGAAAAGATATTCGGGCTTACTAGGGTGGCCGAAGAGGGATTCCTATGCGGGCTTACCTTGATGGCCGCTGAAATGGGATGGTCGGGCTTACGATTGACGGCCGGAGAGGTGAGCATTCACTTACTGGAGTGAAAAGGTATTCGGGTTTACTAGGGCGGCCGAAGAGGGATTTAACGTCCGAAGACAGAATGTTAGTGAGGACTAACGGGAAATTTAACGTCTGGAGACGGAATTGTGATTTAACGTCCGAAGATGGCTTGAGATTTAACGTCTGGAGACGGGATTGTGATTTAACGTCCGAAGACAGGACGTTAGTGAGGACTATCGGGAAATTTAACGTCTGGAGATGGAAATGTGATTTAACGCCCGAAGACGGTTTGAGATTTAACTTCTGGAGACAGAACATTAGTGAGGACTAACGGGAAATTTAACCTCAGGGGAGGGGGTGTTAGAAAGGTTTAACTAGGGAAATTTTACACTTTTGAGGGTCAAAAGGGGTAAATTCGAATTTACGGGAAGCTGAGGGACCAAAGTGGCAAAGAAAACTTTATGGTGTAAAAGAGTCTGGCCAGACCCTTCTTCAAATTGGACAGATTTAAAGCAGCGTCGTGGCTGACGCTGAAATGGCATGAAAAAACCATTTCCAGCGAGAGAGAAGAGAGAAAAGAGAGAAAAATCTCCCCCCTTTTCCGAGTTTTGTTCGAATCTTCGCGGGATAATCATTATGAAAGCCGGATTAGGGCCACGGGCTCGACACAGGAGGACCGACAATGAGAGGGCGAGGTTGAGGAGGACGGTGCGGACCACCGCTCTTCCCATGGATCCAATCGAGTTTTATACGGCTCGGGACACTCATAAATCCAAGGAAGGGATCGCGAGGCAGGTAAGCATCCTCTAAATTCCGTCAATTTTCAGAATGTGCATTCTTGAATTTTAGGAATTTGATTAGAATTGAGTTAGGGCTCTTGGTACCCGAATTGGGGCTTTTGACTTTGCGATGTGCCTTTGTCGAAATTGACTAGAGCTTAGTTCAATTGACATTACGGATAGACAGCATAAAAATTTTGGTGACAAAATTCCATGTCTAGGGGTGTTTTCCGAAATTAAAATAAGTTTAATTTGGGACGGAGTAATTCTTTGAAATGTTTTAAATGTTTGAAAGTTCTGACTTCGACGGATTTTTCGAGATGTTTTGAAAGTTCCAATTTCGACGGAGTTTTCGGAATGTTTGGAAAGTTCTGAGTTCGACGGAGTTTTCGAAATGTTTTGAAAGTTCCGAGTTCGACGGAGTTTTCGAAATGTTTTGAAAGTTCCGAGTTCGACGGAGTTTTTGAAATGTTTTGAAAGTTCCGAGTTCGACGGAGTTTTCGAAATGTTTTGAAAGTTCCGAGTTCGATGGAGTTTTCGAAATGTTTTGAAAGTTCCGAATTCGACTGAGTTTTCGAAATCTTTTGAAAGTTTCGAGTTCGACGGAATTTTCGGAATGTTTTGAAAGTTCCGAGTTCGACGGAGTTTTCGAAATGTTTTGAAAGTTTCGAGTTTGACGGAGTTTTCGGAATGTTTTGAAAGTTCCGAATTCGACGGAGTTTTCGAAATGTTTTGAAAGTTCCGATTTCGACGAAGTTTTCGAAAGGTTTTGAAAGTTTGAACCGTGAATATTCTGACTGGGACAGGAATATTTCTAGGAGAAAATAGCTATATCTGTGTTTCATCATCTTGATATGTGCCTGTGCATTTTGTGGATGTTATCTCTGTAGTAACATACTTTCGCCGTGTTCACCTGCAGGGGCGAGGGCCGATTGATGTACATAACTTGAAGAGCAGGGGAGC
This sequence comes from Adenophora triphylla var. japonica, assembly GCA_022495995.1. NCBI lineage: Eukaryota > Viridiplantae > Streptophyta > Magnoliopsida > Asterales > Campanulaceae > Adenophora > Adenophora triphylla. The sequence goes on from JAFEMH010000332.1 coordinate 821,584, forward strand.
CTCTGAGGCGGTCCGTGAGCTGTGGGAGATACTCCCAGACGAGGCTCGGGATGGAGAGAGGAGTCCACGGCAGTTCGTGGTTGACTCCAGTCTGGCAGGATTCATTAGCGTGGTAGCCGTGGTGGCTTCAACGCAGAGGGCGAGGGTTCTGCATGTCGCCCACAGATTTTGCAGCGATGACTGGGTTGCCATTCTGGGGCAATACTGTTGAGTAGGTGGATGGCTACACCCAGGAGCAGTTTTCGGAGCTGTTTGGTTTTGACATTATCGATGCCAGAGGCTTGGGTATTCGGTACGGGCTGATGGAGGCTCATCTGAGGCAGGGCATTGAGGCGTATTTGGCGGGGTCCCTGAGGATGACAGCAGAGCGCCTGGCTTGAGGGTTTTTATGGTTCGCTTTGTCATCTACCCTATTTCCCACTGCTGACACATCATGCCATTTTCCTCTGCTCGGCTCACTGACCAACCTGGAGGCCATGAGAGGGTTTGCTTGGGGAGAGGTCGGTCTGGCCGAGCTCTATCATGCTTTGGATAGGTTCTCTCGGGGAGAGGAGAACACTTTAGGCTTTTTTCAGTTTGCCTTGGATGTGAGTTCCTTTCTTTTTCTCTTCCTTGTCTCGTTTGTACTCGTATGTATCTGCTTTGTAGCTGATATAACTTTCCATGCATTTGAAAGGTGTGGTTCTTGGAGGTGTTCCACCCGCAGCGGTGGGAGACCAGGGAGGAGTATACCCTCTTGTTCCCTGCCATGTTGATTTGGCAGAAAGCGGCGAGGAAATCGGCAAAGTCGAGGGAGAGCACTCGACTATCTTATGAGGAGGTGTCTTTGGCCATGGACCGAGACTTTTCTCCGTGGATCCAGCTGACTTGGTGGAGTCGAATTGATGCTTTTGTGGTGCATGCCGCTAGGGATGTTACACGTCGGCAGAAGCTGCTGGTGGGGCTTCATTGCGACGCGATGTACTTGGGAGAGAGGGTGACTTATCAGCATGGTCCGGGGTCCCTTCCTTTTGTTCCGATGGACCTGCCTCCTCACATGCGAGATTATATGTCCGATAATATGGAGGAGTTGCACGGGTACAGTGTGGTCCTGCATCTATGTCGAATTTATCATAGAGGATGCCCATTATGATGTCTTCCGGAAGGACGAGGGTGAGAGCCCGCAGGTGTTACACGAGAGGGCGAGGGCCCCACATATCCCTCGGACTACCCGCTCCCTCGCACTCTATCAATGGCGTATGAGGGTGTCGATGGTTCCCACAGCGGCCGAGACGGTCCCATTCCTGGAGGAGACGAGGCCTCGATACAGAGTGGATCCCGATGCTTCAGTGATTACTTTGTTTCGCTTTTCTGTACTTGATAGTAGCATTCTGCAAATGTTGCATTTGTGCTGTCTGTTTGCCTTTTGTGACTAGGGATGACGAAAACCTTAAGGGATGGCAAAACATTTTAGGCAGGAACACAGAAAAGACCCAGGCCCGAACCCGAAAAGACCCGACTAATAAGTAGGGTTTGGGATTGGAGTGAAAACCAAATTGAAAACATAGGGTTTTATAGAGTTCGGGTTACCCATCATAGAACCCGATTAGATTAGATGAGAGTACCACTGTTATTACTAAGGTGGCCAGCAAGGTTAGAGTTCCTCCCCCGTTCCTTCATTTTATTTCCCACGCTCCAGGTTCTCCTCCCTTCCAGGTTCCCCGCTTCCCGCGTGCCGCGCCCCCCACCGTGATCACTTTTTTGCCCAGAAGCCCACGAGTTCGCCTTCTCCATGCCGTATTCGCCTGCTCCAATCGTCATGTCGTCACGAACGAGTGTGTTTACGTTCTGTGTGTGTGTTTTGAGTTCTTCTTGATTCATTTTTGATTTTATGATGCGCTTGATTACGTACGTACGTAGTGTGTTTGGTTTATTATGCTACATGGAGCAATTGTTTATGAAGTTAGAAGTAAAAGATTTGAATTATATGAGTATTTATTTTCAATTATTGTGTCCAGTTTTGATGTTGATTGGTCGCTAAATGGAAGAACTTGCTTACCTTGCACTATCTTCTTATTATGTAGCCGTTAATTAGTGCATTTCTTTGGGACTTAGTATTCTTGCTTTGTTATTGAGTATGTATGCTTTGTTTGGCGCATGTATGCTTTGTTTGATGCAGCCCAGCTTTCGGGGCGGGCTCGGGCTAGGTAGCATGAAGTAGCAGGCGGGGCGGGTTCGGGAAAGGGGTAGATGAGACAATATATGGCGGGTTTAGGAAACTAAAACACATCCACAGAACTAGCCACATTGCCCGTCCACATTGACAGCTTTACGTTTGCGGGTGTTCGCGTCTTCTGACAGTAGTAAAGGGCCCGTCTGAGGTTGGGATAACTAACCCGAGTAGCCCATGCAAAGAGAGCGTCTCGTGGAGATTGGGATGGCAACTGCCTTGTAGGCTCATTTGGGAGGGCGTGGGGCTGTGCGTGGCCGTCGTCATGGCCCGTCTTCCGGAGAGACTCGTGCGCCTCGTTGGTGGGCGAGATTTTATGCGAGGAGTTTAGTCGGTTCTCCGGTGAGGCTAACGGGGGTTCGGGCTAAGTCAACTCTTGGGCGTGAACACGGCGAGGAGAGTCCTCGGGGCGCGGGCGCGAGAGTCGGCACTCGTATTCTTTGCCTTGAGGAATTTGGGGATTACATCCTCTGTGGCGTGGATCATGGTAGCCTGCGGCGGGCGGTATTTCACCGAGGGCTCGGATGACGAGCGGGACTACGAGTAGTCCTCTTTTTTATTTTTAGACAAATTCGTGTGTGTATTGCCCACGAGCAATTTGATTTGTATTTGAAAGGGCCTTTGAGGCGAACGCATATCTTGTATCTTGAATATTTATTTAGTGATTACCTTCCTTTATTTTGTGAAATAAGCGAGTAGGTTGATCGAAAATAAATAATAATGGAGATTTCTACGCATAAAATTCAAGCGAATTAAAATTCCAAAGGGTATATCTATATGTAACATTGTTTAATTAATTATGTCTTGTTTACTTTTTGAGCCGAGGGCGGAAGTGGTGTCGGCGGTGGATGATTAGAATCATACGAATGCATGTAATTTAGACGAGGCTTGAACGGAATTTGTTTGGAAATGTTCTACGAAGATTTTGAGGCGGTATGACCTGCTGAGTTGACTCAAGTCGGCAAGCTTCAATCCAGCCGGGGCTGAGTTGATTCCGGTTAGATTTGTTTTAAATTGCAGGTCCAATTTCTACTAATTTTTGAAAACACTACGCTTGCTTACGATCGAGGCGATTTCTTCTTCGAATTTTGGAGTTTCCTTTTGTTGATTCACGTGATTCATTTCCTAGGTTATCGTCTCGAGATCACGAGAGGCGATATTTGGATAGTTTCCTGGTTGTGTGGTACGGCACCATGTACGAGGAAGCGGAACGAGGATTTTGTAATTTTTGAAACATGCATAGAATGAAATGGCGGTTTGGGCTTTGAAGGGAGCTCGCATGCCGGATTAGGATCTCTTAGGGAGGCCATGCGGCTCGCCAGGGCGTAGAGGCACGTGTACGTGACTTTTTCGTATAACGAGATTATGCCCGCACTTAAGATTTTCCAGGGCCATACTTGGAGGACTTAGACGGACAGCGAAAGTTCTTCCTTTAGCAGGCGGCGACCACCATTGAAGAAGTTAGTGTCCTTGCTTGGCGTCTCAGTAGAAGCATGCGGGATGATATCTGGCGAAGCACAGTTACGTTGACATTTGTTGCGATAAATTGCCGTGTTGAGGAGACGTTTCGTGTGTAGGACTCTTTTTCTTTCAATGCTTATGTCCTTGCCGCTTTGTTCACGTTAACGCATCCACGGGTGTGTGCCGTATCGCGGTGTCTTGGACTGGTGAGAAGCGACGTGCGGAGACCGGAGGAGATATCGTGCCTTTGATTTTGGGCGAGACGTTCCTTGGCGCCGTCCGAATGGCGGCCGTGCTGGTAGTCGACCACATGTGGGGAGGGAGTCCCCACGGTATGCTTACTACGTGGTTGAGGAAGCGATTACAGGAAATGGTACTTGCTAAGTGCCGAGTGTCACGTGATCCCATTTAGTCCTTTTCTCAACGTCCTTTTGTGATAGGGGCGATCGAGGTTGGCGGAGCTTTGGATGGCGAACTCCCATGCGCGCATCATTGCGATGGTGGGTTCTCGTTGGAAGTTACAAACTTGGAATTTGTTCGGGAGGAGGTCTTCATATTGTCGAGTCCGTCAAGGGTGTCCCGAGGACTTCTTTCTATATTCCATCATTCGGCTGGTGTTGCGACGGTTCCCGAGTTTGGAGCGGAGTGCCGGGTGACGGGTTTGGGTAATGCTGCTTTACCTTCGAGGTGGGATCTCTTTTGATGGAAAGATCCTTCGACGCCATTGCTTCTCGCGCAGGTTGTGGCCAATACTCACGTCCTTTCTGCGGGGGTTCTCTTTCACTCCTGGGAGAGGGAGCCTTTGTGCCGCCTCGATTACGCCGCTCAGTGTTTAATTTGAGTATGAGGAGTGTATGGGGAGACACGAGATGGCTATTTTGTGGAGACGGAGAAGAGGGGCGAGGCTGTTGGGCCTTGATTACCACTGACGGCTCAACTTTGAGGGAGGCGAGAGCGGCGGCTAACCCTCGAGTTGTGCCCAGGATGATATGGGCGATTATGAGGCCGATGCTGGTTGGGCGGCGAATCAGAGCATGGATATGATTACTGGAGAGAGGCGGCTCATGACCTAGAGCTAGAAGGAAAGGGGCTGCGTTAGCGTAGGTTTGTTAGTTAAATGGGAAGCCAGGTCCCCGAGCCCGAGGTAGAGAAGGGCCACAGGGGATATTCCATTTGTGAAGGCGAAGAATACCAGGTCATGGAAAAAGGAAGGGGGAAGGGAAAAGAGCAGAAGGGCAAATCTGGGGCTAGGTTGACACTTCTTTATCGTAGGAACATTCTTATTTGTCATTGCAGAGCCATGTTAATTGATTAATGTTTATTATAGTTTTGCCTAGCGAGTAGCGCGTCCCAGATTGTAGGCCAGGTGCTTGAACTCATCGAATATTGTTTTAGCGAGTCATTGGCAATACTGTATGTTAATTTAAAGAGTTTTCGAAACACAAGCGGTGGTGCTTATTTGTTTTTGAGGCCAAGACAATGATGGTACTCACGTTTCCCCTTTTACTGATTGGACTAAGGGGCTCGGGTCACACATAGTTCGAAACTTTAGGTGAAATTTGAGAAAAGAAAAAGACAAAAGAGTACGATCTTGTTTTTACTGGATCATTACTGTGGGAATGTATCCATTTAGGTATTACCTCTTTTAGCAACTAATTAATTTTTGCGGGGTGGTGTATGGGGAAGGAGAGAGTTGACTCGTGTTGGCTTCCTCAAAAGCGAGAAGTATACTGCGGAGCTTGCTTCCCATTCGGGGTTAACGCGAAAGGGTTCAGTCCAATCTACGCTAACTTCGTGGCTCCTCTGACGAAGAGATTCTTTGTACCACGGAAAGCCCCGGGCCTATCCAGGTAGGCTCCCACATTCAGAGGGGATTAGTGCAACGTAGGGAGGTTTTCCTTAAGTACCAAGTCGCCTTCTACGATGTTTCGGATCTTGTTTCTGCTTTATCAAATTCTCGGGCCATTACTGCTTTGGTAGGCACGAGTATGCTCCATGGCTTTCAATCTGCGCTCGTCGAGTAGAGCTAGTTCGTCGTGACGGCTCTGAAGCCATTCGACTTCATTGATTAGTTTTCCGAGAGGACTCGGAGGGATGGAATTTCCCGACTTCAGTGAGTAACAGTGCTTCCATTAAAACATGTAAGTGCGAAAGGAGTCTCCCACGTGGCGATTCGGGCGATGTGCAGTATCCCGGAGCGCTAGAAGTAGCCACCGGGCCCAATCCCAGACCTCGACGTATTTTACGATTATCATTGCGAGAGTCTTGTTTTCTTTGCCTCTGCCCCGCACCGTTGGTACGTAGTTAGCGTAGGGAGAAGACTTGTGGCGTGTAATTCTGAACTCGAGTGCGGCAGGTTGGTCACAATCTCTACACTTCAGAAGTGGGTCCCACGTTGTCGGATATGATCCTGGAGCAGGCACCCTATGCTGCACACTTGTGATGTTACTGCTTTGATAGACACTCGAGGCCACTTCTTAGAATTCGGTACTTTTCTTGTGATGCGCAGCTTCTACACCCGTTTGGTGAAAGTAGTCATTTGCGACTAATATGAACTCGTGACCATTGCTCCACTTTGGCGGAGTGATTTTGTCGATGACGTCGATTCCCCATGTGGCAAAAGGCCGTGGCGTTGTCATGTCGTACGTGGGAGCTCGTAAGGAGGGATGTGATTGAGGTTAGCGAAACCGGAACCGTTGACATTTGTCGCAACCTTCGACAAGCTGGATGTAGTCACATTTCCATTGATACCCGTTAGTAACCCATACGGAGGATGATACGTGTCAATGCTGCTGTAGCGTTAGTATGCGGACCGCGATTCAGATTTGTGAACTTCGTTCGTGACTCGAAACATTTGTTTCTTTATTTACACAACTGTTGGAGGAGTAGTCCTGGTAGTGGCGCTTCTTGGCACAGCAGCCACGGCAATACCTGCAGAGGACAAAATGGGATGTCGGGCGTTTAGTGCCATCATGTTTTGGCTTTGATCCTTCTTTGTATTTTCCATCTTCATTTGTGTAGGAAGCTTCTAGTTTTGGAAGTCTTGGTAGATTTGATTGTACCCAGGGGTTCGTCGATCGGTTCATGTTGGCACTTCGATCTAGCGGCCCGATAAGTGGGGTTTCTAAGTCGTGCCCTATTACGAGGGTTTGCGTTTCCCTTCAGGGAATTTCAGACAGAGATGCTAAGTGTGAGGGCATGTGCGTACAGCCGGGCCCCCGTGCGGTGGCAAATAATGGAAAGAGATGTCCTTGAAGCTGAGCTTGACCCAGGCTCCTCCCGTATGCGTGTGGTACTTGAAGGCGAGAATCTATGTCTTCCATTTATTTGGACACCTTGATTGATGATCAATCTGAGTTAGTCATAGTATACTTCGATTACGAGATGTTGCGCTCAAGAAGCGTTTAGCTAGGCGAGGCTCTTGTAGCTACTCAAATATTCTACTCTCTTTGCATTGTTAGTTTGCTTCAGAACTCGAGTTTTGAGTGTACATGGGTGTGCTCGTCTTTAGGATCGACGAAACATTTAGCCAATGCCATTTCCGCTTCTTGTTGGATGCCCCATCGAAGAAGAGTTGCAGTTTCTTGTTGTTAAGGTGAGAAAGATCCGCGTCATGCAGGTGTTGGAAATTGTGGTCCAGGACCCTTGAGTTCAGCTGCTTGGAAAGTGCGCCGGCGTCTGCGCATTGCACTCTGCCACTTTGTTGATTTTCGACCATGTGACTCCCAATGCTCGAGATTCGGCCGGGAAGAATGACCGCTTGGCTAGTCTCATTGATAGAGATGGCTTGTCGAAAAAAAATTTACGACGGGGTCCATCTTGGAGAGGAGCAACGAATGTGGCTTTGCGTAGTGTTTCGAGTTTCCGACTACCCATTACAGGCGGTACAAGTTTTCTCTGTCTTTGAGTAGTGAGTTAGAAAACTTCCACTGAGAAGCTTTAGACTTATGAAGTAGATTGCATGCTCTGACTATGGAATCTTTATTTGTTCTTGTGCACGGCATGGCCCCGATTGGACGTGTGCATCGGCTGTCGGAGTACGAGAGGGTGGCTTATCTTCGTGTGTAGCGAGGCACGGGATTGGGATTCGCCCACCCAGTATGCCTTCGCAGTTTTCTCGGGAAATGCATCCGGCACTTTCGGAGTCCCCATTTGATGTCGGCATTCTTCTTCATTAGTTTGAACATTGGCTCGCGAGAGAGATGTCGGCTAGTTGATGAAGTGGGCGATGATATCTTGAGCAGTCTTCCCATAAAACCTTTTAACCTGTCTTTGTGTAACGGCGGCTTACATGTCGATGATGGCACCTTGATTTTCTTGGGATCGGCCGATACACCTCTTTGCTGTAACCATGTACCCCATTTACTTTGCCTCGCTTGTATGAAGGTGCACTTTGCGAGGTTCAATCTCATGGAGGTGCTTTTCGAGTTACGGTGAGAGAACTTTCTTAAATCTATCATGTCTGCTGCGTAATGGGCGATCCTGCAGGTGGATGATCATGTCGTGCGGCATATACTTCGATTTCCTTATGAATCATGTGCATGGAAGAGAGTACATTGCAAGCCCGATGATAAAAAGTAGCCCGACGTTCTTGAGCCAGCCGCGTGGCCAGGTGGTAACAATATGTCCCCCATGGAGTGGTGACTGATCTTGGCTTGATCTTCTTCGGACTTGATCTGATTGAGATCTCGGGAAATCCACGCTGGCATACGACCTTTCTATTGGCCTTGGTGACCGAGTCACAATGTTGGAGAGCCGGGTCGGGTACTCCAAATTGCTACGATGAAGCCGACGGAGCATCTTCTCAATTTCTTCTTTCACTTGCAAGGACCACTTTGGCTTGATCTTGCGCAATTTGCACTTGATAGACTTGGATTACGGATCCGGGGGAATTACGTGCTCCACGATTGAGGATCGAGTCTGGCATGTCTGATATGAGCGGGCGAACACGTCAACATATTCTTTGTGGAGATTTATCGGGGTTTGTTTTTACGCACGGCGAAAGCGCCCTTGTGTCTCTTTAGGCTCTTGTGAGGCCCAGGTTCACTTTAGTCATAACCTCTTCGGCAGCTTAGGCCTGATTGTCCTCTCGGTCTACTACACGCTTTCTTTAATGTATTGTTCATTTAGTGTGTCTGCTTCTTTATCAAGTGAGTCATTATTAACCTTTTTTAAGTTGTTTGTTAACTTATCAGTTGTTAAAGTGGCAATGAGGGGATAATACGATAGGTTATACTTTTCATTAAACGCGAACGGAAATACATTGTTGGCTATATTATCATAGTCTTCCGGCGTGAGGCCGTCGAACGACTCAGAGGACTGGACTTTGACAATGACTGACTCAGAGGGTTTGAGACCGGGTTTAGGGAGATGTGGGTACAGGCCCAGCTTGTCTTCCATTTCTTTCTGACTTGCCCTTAGTCCGGTGAAAGTGACCCAGTTTTTCAGTGGCATTGCTGGATGCTTGGTGAGGGTTCGAGCGTCGAGAGGCTTGGCTTCTGCTGTCCCGATCATGGCGATCATGCTTTCCTCGGAGCCCGGGTCAATCAGGTTTTGCACATCCACGACTTCTTCAAAAAGACTCTGTAGAGCGGGTCCACTAAGCGCGTCTTCTATGAATTCTGGTTCCTTCTACTTTGGAGTTACTGTCTCGAATGTGGCCCCGGAGGCTAACCCGAACAGTCTGTTTCCCATGAAGAGTGTCTCGAGCTGCTCTTCTATGTCTGGGATTCCTTTGAATGTGTACTCATGCTGAACTATGGTGGCAATTGGTCAGGTAGAGAGTTTGTGATGTCGAACGCTCCCGCTTATCGGATTAGCCTTGAGTCCTGCGAAACGCTTGAGGTCTCGTGCTAGCTTTCCGTCATCCTTTACGTAGTCTTTGTGCTGACTTTCCCTGCTTCTTTCTCATCTTCATCGGTTTCACTTTTGGTCCCCTCGGTTACTCCCGGTTCCGCAGTCGGTTCCCTCAGTTCTGCTGTCGGTTTCCTCAGTTCTGCTGTCGGTTCCCTTGTCGGTTCCCTCAGTTCTGCTGTCGGTTCCCTTATCGGTTCTCTCAGTTCCACTTTCGGTTCCCTTGATGAAGTAATGAGCGAGGTCGAAACTGTAAGGTCGGAGGTTGGGTATGCCGTTGGAGGTTCCCCTTTTGCGGGCTGCTGCCTTGGTCCTGGCGAGCCTTTTGTTTTCATTGATATCGGCTGGTGTTGGCACATAACCGAGCCCACGGGTGTAGTGTGGTCCTTGACTTCGATGACTTGGTGTTGGCCTTGTAACCTTTTGCGAGCCCGATCTGGGATGAAGTTCATGAGTTTCATCATCTTCATGGCGGGAGGATTTTGTCCCGAAAGCAGTGGAAAGGTCCATTTGCATATTTGGATCTTGGAGGTCTCCAAGGTGAATCCGGTTAATGCCATATCATCATCATGCTTGATCTCCTAACAACTTTGGAATGCCGTTGGTGTTGGTCCCCTCGGTGGTGGCATTGTCGCCATGTAGGCATTGTTAGCTCGTTGCCTTGCATGAACTGGATACATGGACGAAGGGTGGATGCCACGCCATTCATTTGATGCAGCCGGGGTCGCCCGGGATGGGCTGTGAAAGTGATAGGAATGTCCAACACTTGGAATTCGGTGGGGATCATCCGCTTGCCGAACCAAATATTTAGAGTAGCAACCCAGAAGCTGTGCGGGAAGTAGAGTCATAGGCCTTGACGGTGTGGGTGAAGGCTTGAATACGTGGGCTTGATGTCGAAGTAGGTCCATCATCTTGGCGGGCAAGACATTCATTCGGAACCTCCGTCTACCCGGCACACGGGGAAGGCGACTGCTCGTCAGTGAGCTGTGATGTAGAGCGGCTCATTGTGATCGGCCCAAATTTTGGCGGGTCCAAATGCGTGAAGGTGATGATGTTGCCGTAGTGGATGTTGCCGATCATCGGAATTACTTCATGCAGGTTGCGTCCATGGGGACCGTAGTGCGGGCCAAACTTTCCTCTAGCTTGAGCTTGTGAGGGTATGAAGATGTGGCTTGGGGACGAAGGGAAATGTTCGCACTTTGGAGTGCGCTTGAGCGTGAGTGAGGATCGGGTCCTCCTTCACGGAACTTGTGTCTTCGGGCGAGGCCGGGTTGCGGTTCTTGCTCAGTTGGCTTTTTGGTGGCCTTGGGTGGTAATACATGGATTTGACTCGATCGGGTCGGGACGGCGACATCGGGCTTGGTCCCTTACAACATGTCGCTACGAGATGAGCCATAGTCGAGAGGAGGATTTCTCGAAGCATAGGGCCATATGTCCTCTCTCAATTCGTTATTGGTAGACGCATTCCGGGGGCTTCGGCGGCTTTTCGGATTGTCCCGGGATGCTTTGGTTTTAGTGCCTCCGCGGGAGGGAGTCTATGGTTTGCCTTGCATTTGTTCGAACGTCGGTGCGCGGCGGTGGTTGCCCAGTGAATTGTGCATTGTGACCCTCCGGGGAGGTTAGAGTTCTTGGTTCAAGCGAACGGTCTCTTTGATCTCTTCACGGTATACCGCACTTCTTTCCTTTTTCTTGAGCATGCTCGGGGCATTACAGGTTGGGTTAGGCGATAGTCATGGTTTGCTAATTTTCCTCCACTTTTAGCCCGGATCGGCTCTCTTGCAGTAGAGCCTACGTCGAGAGTTAGCGCTGCGTTTCTTCCCACGTGAGAATAGCCGGTGCTTCCTTGAGCTGTATGCGGCGGTCTAGATAAACTTCCATCGGGAGAGCTTTCTCTTACCTTTAAGCGAGTGGCGGGTATGTCGGAAGGTGAGTACACGGCTTCCCGAACGTGCTGCCCATGTAACTGTTCTTTGTCCCGGTTGATCGTTTACGTAAAGCGAATGTCGTAGTACGTGGAATCTCCCTGAGTAGTTCTTTGGAGATGTATTTCCATCTTTCTTTTCTTTTTGAATAGACCTTCCTCCTTCAGTTGGCCTTTTAGCTTGAGAGCGGAAATGATTCGCTCCCGTCACTCCCGAGGACCACTTGGGATTCCGGTTTTGTTGACTTCACGATCGGCTTGGAAGAGAATGGTTTCATCGTCTTCGTCGTCGCTTTCACGAGAGGACTTGCTTTTCTCGGGGAGATAAGCGCTTGTATTCTTCATCTTTGTTTGGCTAGGTATTCCTTGTCTTTGTGCCATTCCATCTCCTAGGTCGTCGGGACCGTTGACCGCCCTCCCTTGCCAGAGGGGGTTTGATGAGAAGGGATGGTAGTCCAGGAAGTCATCATGGGCAAAACCTTTCAGGTCGAACTGGTCTAGAGTAGCCTCTAGCTTTCTGTCTGAAGCTGCTTGTGACGCTTTAAGGGCTTGGTCCCTGTGAGTCTCCTGAGCTTGGTTCTCGTCCCAGAGGCGGTTATCTTGAGCGACTAGTTCCAGGAGGGTTTTCCTTGCGAGAGCTAAACAGTCTCCGTAGGTGCGCGTCGTCTGACTGGTGTCTAGAACTATAATCACATCCAAATCCCCGAATGGCGGGAGCACTTGGATTATATTGACGAAGGAAGTCGTGCTGTGACATTCCATGCGGCCTTCCTTGATCTCAGTTACCAAAAAGTTTGCCCATATTTGTTTGATTAAACCCACGGGGGTATTGAATTCTGCGATGTTGATGGTCTCGTGATCTCGCTGGATAGCCAAGTCTATCGAGCTAGCGGTTCTTTGGCGGGATGCACAGAATCCGTGGCCGTGATGGTGGGAGCGGGTCGAACTTGAGGCATGTTGATCTTTGAGGTGATCATTCCTTTCTTCGAAAGCTTGATCTGTCTTGCGCGGAAGACTCTTACAGATGTTTTCAGGGTGGCTGCTGGAAGCGTTCCCGAGGTTGATCTGATTTGTAGCAGGGTGAGGAGCTTTGTCTCCCTCGCTGAAGCCCTTGGCCTCGGCGGCGCTCTTGGCTGTAAGCTTGAATGACGGCACGGGCCGGTTGCCACTGGGGCTGGTAATTGGAAGTGATGATGAGCTTTGAGCTCGCTTGGCCAGGGCTTTGTTTACCATGAGCAGGCAATCGTCGAGGGTAACTTTGGCATTCCCGAATCTGATAATAAGGACCGGATCCTTGGTATCATCGGGATATCTGGAAAAGATAATGTTGACGAAGTTGTCGTCAGTTACATGGTCAGAGGGGTTCTTTGTCGTGTCAACCAGTTGTTTCCACTCGCCGGATAACTGCATGTACTGGACTTTGAGCTTGACAATTTCCATGGTATTGGAGCCCTCGTCGTAGGTAACCTCATCGGAACTGGTGCCGTCCTCGAAACTGAGCATATATATGTAAGGATCTTCCTGCGGATCCGCCGCGTCTTCAACTCCGGAGAGTCCTGATTCGTTGTCGTCTGACGGCTCAACCCAGACATAAGGACGTCTCGCGTCCTGCTGTGAAGCTGGAGCTGCTAGAAAAACATCATGCCCTTCACTTGAGAAGAGGGTTTCGGCGGGCAATTCCTCGTGTAGGACATCCCAGATGACTGCCATACATTCATCGCGAGTGTGACGATGCTTGTTTACCTTTATCACGAAGATTTCTTCGCCTGGCGGGGCCAGAGAGTTGGCTTGGAGGATGCTGACAAATCTTCGACCGAAGACAGGGGGTTTGTGTGCCCATATCATCGCGATGCTCAGGGTTTCTTTCCAGTCTACTTTAGGACCTGCCTCTTTGAGGACGTTGACATAGTTAGCGCCTCCGGACTCTGAGGGATTCTGATGAGATTTGCCTCGATATTCCCTTGGTCGGCTTGCAGGAGGTAGCCCCGGTGCCTGGCTGCGGGCACGCTTGATCGGCATTTCGGCTTCATTCCCTATGAGGAAACTGTCCCCTTTGATGACTTTGAGATCTCCTTGCCAGTTAATGAACTTGACGCACTGATGGAGAGTGGAGGCTATGGATTTCATGTGGTAGCCATGGGCGTCCCAACAGAGCTGTAAATTCGGACGGGATGTCCATCACGTGGAATTATGCTGGCACCATTTGGGTTTCGAACCAGAGCTCCAGAGTCACCGTTCCCAGGATGGGACGAGACATGCTTTCGTAGGCTTTGATAGTTCGGGCAGATGTGATCATGTGGCCTTCGTCGATGCATAGGGCTCGCATCATGCTGAGAGGGAGGACGTTGACTGCTGATCCATTGTCTACCAATACCCCGGGGAGAGAGATGGTGTTGAGCAGGAGAGTGATGTACAAAGCTTCGTTGTGCCCCGAGGCCCCTTTCGGTAGGTCTTCATCACAGAAGGTGAGCATAATGCCATACAGTCGGGAATCGTAGATCTGATCTCTTTTCGGAGAGGGAGAGTCATCGAGCCATCCGTTTCCTGTCTTCCTCTTGAGAGGCAAAGCTTTTGGTGGTGCCTCGGGATTGTGTCGAGGTAGCTTGTGGCGGTGGCCGCCCTTGGTCAGCACGTTGATTGAGTGCGAGTGCCAAGTTGACTTTGACTTTCCTTTGCCGTCCTGCACTCTGAAGTTGGGCAAATTGAACCTTGGCTGATCCCGCGGGGGATTAGGCTTCTGGCTAGCGGTAAGGTTGCTAAGAATTGAGGTATTCCGGTGTCCTGAGGCCTGAACTTTGGCGTCAGCAGGATTTTTCGACTTTCCTACCCCTGTCTACTCTAAAGCTGCGTGGCTTGAAGGAAGGGAGGACTTGCTGGAGTAGAGTACATAGTAATCGAACTTCCTGGATGGCTCTCCGAGTGTACCCACGCTGGTGTCTCCAGCTTCATATCTTTCTTTCAGTTTCTGCTGAGAAGACTTTTTCTTCTGCTTTCTAGGAGAATCACCCCTGATCATGTCTTGGAACTCGTACTCAAGGCATTCGGAGCAGTCACATACATCGTAACTGATATGGACGTTTGATGAGGACCTGGCTGGAAGAGGCGGAGGAACTAGCTCTGCGGCAATCTTCTTTGGCACCCACTCGATGGAGTTCACACTGTTGTTGTTCGGAAAAGGGTTTTTTACTGTATTAGGTCCACGGGGACGCTCCAATTTTCCTTCCTCTATCAAATTCTGGATTTCGTGTCGTAACCCCACGCAGTTTTCAGTTGTGTGCCCATGATACTGGTGGAAGGCGCAGTATTTGCTTTTATCAGCGTTGACTACGGGATTCCTGGGTTTGTAGTTTTCAACAGGCTTGAGGAGGCCTTCCTTGATTAGTCCTTTCAGCATCTTACTCAGAGGCATATCCAACTTGTCGAAGTGCACGGAAGGCTGCTTCGTGGTGGAGTTGTTGCTTTGCGGGACTGGGTTTCTGTTGCCCGACTGCTGTCCCTGATGGATGTGGTTGACGGACGTATCTTTCCCTTTGCCGGAGGCCGGTGCAGGATTGAATGTAGCTTCGCCGTATGTATTCGTATGGCCGCACCGTGCGCTTTTTTCCTTGAGATCCTTTTTCGAACCGGTGAGCCGCGCATTGGCCATGGCTCGCAGAGATCGGGAAGAAGTGACGGCCGATAGAGCGTTCTCACGGACGCCTCTGCAGACTTGAAAATCCGCATTTGTTCATCTTTGGAGAGTGGCTCCATAATCTCTGAGAGTTTCCAACTCCACCTCTCAGAGAATTCTCCGACGCTTTCATCCGTTTTTTTTCTCGGTGGTGATTAAGTCCTCACGACTTGTTTCCCACTCTAGGTTGGATCTCGTACCGCCTAGGAAGATATTGCCGATCTCGATCCTGTACGGCGATCTCGTGCTTGACCCTTAGGAACCATCGTAACGCTGAACTCTTGAGCGTATGCCGGAAGTGATCGGCCATTTGTCAAGGGTTGCTCCTTTCGCTCTCATGCCAAGAACGTAGGTGTCAACATGCGTCGCGATGGACATTCTGGCCCGTCGAATCGGTCCATTTCGGCATTCTCGAACTTGGCAGGGAGAGGCGTGACCATTCCCGGATCCGCGGATCTCGAGCGTTTCTTGCTTGAAGCCGCTTATGACTGCCTTCAGTGTCTTTCATCCGCTCGACCATCCGGCTAGGGTCGGGTCCACAAGTGGTAGACTTTGAGGCTCTGTCTGAGTGCCGCCATACGAGCGCAGAATTGGAGGCGGGAGGCTTGATATATGTGGATATATGGGGTCTTTTCTGGACTCCGATCAGACGGGGTTTATCCCCGGTATTTTCGAGGTTCGTGTATAGGCAATGGGTTGAACCCGTGGAGGGTATTGGAGGATGTTGACATCTGCTTGAGATGGTCCAGCGCGCCGGTCAGACCGAGCGACGGGAGTAGTACCGGCTTGGCCGTATATGACAGGGGTGCCTCGAGAGGTGGCAACATGAAGCCTAGGTCTGGCCGTTTCCTCGGTTCGAAGGCATCCCGTAAGTTGGCGGGGGAGGAACCCGGTTGAAGGTTTGAGGAGTTGATCGGGGAGGCTCGTCGTCCTCGATCGTAACGAAAGTACCGTGTGGTCGGGGATAGCCGCTATACCTCGCTCATTCGTAAGCCGTACTACGAAATTCTCGCCGATCTTCTTCTCGCCTTTTGTGAACCTCACAGCCCTGATGGCTTCTTCCAATGTCATATTTGTTACCGATGGCGGGGTTCCGTTCCCGTCCCGATTTCTCGGTGAGCTTGACATGCCTGGAGAGTCTCGTCAAGGAACCGAGGGAACCGAAGAACCGCTCTCGACGCCGCCGTAACCGTGACTCGGGCGAGGCGCCGACCCGAATTCAACCACTTTCTCGCTCACCGCAGGGAACGAAAGGCAGGTGGCTTTAGGCTTCAAAAGGGTATTTGGCCTGTGGTTTCGGGCTAGTGCAATGTGCAGTTACCGATTAATGTTTACTTAAAGCATATTTTCTCATAGTCCTAATCTTTTGGAAAAGATCGTGTCTTCTTTTTCGCAACTAACCTAAGGCTCTAATCAGTGGATCTCGTCGCTACGTTTATAAGCCCCTCGTTTTTCACCTGTAAATCGTCTTCCCGGGATGGACAATCCCGAGCGAGGGTCCTATAAGGCAAGCGAGTTCCACCGACAAAGGAAAAAAGTGAACTTAAGGCTAGCTGGTCACGCAAACTTCCAACGTATGTGACACGCGGCCACTGGCCGAAGTCAACGTCCTTAAGTTAAGGCAGAAATCGTGCCGAAATTTCGGCATGACCTCTCCTGACTCGCTTGCGCGAGGGGCCTTAGCTTTTGGCGTTGGCCAAGTTGTGGCTGGTACGGTGCATACGTTGAGGGTTTGGTGAAACGGTGTCACATTAAACCTTCGGGTATGTTTTTCGGCATGGCTCCGCGCCAAAGTCAAGGCTGAAAAGCTTAAGACTTCGGGTCGAGAACGACCTTCGGTCTCAACTTTTAAGTTTGACTTATGAGGGAAACCGGCGTAAAAAACATACACTGGGGCTTTATGACACGTACTAAGCCAAAAACCAACCGGGGTCTTGGATGAAGTGTGACACAAAGAGTGCATGACTTACACGGGCTAGGATGGGCTGTTTGAGATGACCCCGTGCGCGCTCGAAAGGTGTCCGCACCAACCGAGCCGCAACCGAACGGTCATCCCGGTTACGGGTCGTAGTGTGCGCGGTCACTAAATTCTTTTTCGAGTAAAACAGAGATTTTCAAGATGTGTTTTAAAGAATTTATGCGCATTTCAAAATATGGCATGAAAATCAAGTATGAACGAGAATGCACGAACATGTTATGATTTTGGATGAAAATGCAACACATTTTTTTACTTTTTGAAAACGACGGCGGTTTTGAAAAAGTATCCTTGTCCCCAGAGAGTCGCCAACTGAAATTAACTGGATCGCGCGCGGGGGAAAAGTGCGGCGAGCGGTTGTCTTTCGCGGAGTTTGGGACCTCGCTTTCGGAAAGGAGAGGAGTCGCCACGCGGTTTTGTATTTGGAGCCCAAACGTTGAAAATGGCTTTGAAAACGTGTCGTTTTGTATTTTGAGTCCAAACTTTGGAAATGGCTTTGAAAACGTGTCGTTTTGTATTTTGAGCCCAAACTTTGGAAATGGCTTTGAAAACGTGTCATTTTGTATCTTGAGCCAAAACTTTGGAAATGGCTTTTAGTACCAGAGATTGTTAGGTTCAGAGGCACGTTACGTTTCAGGAAGAGTATGTTGAGATCACCCGAAATGCCTCGTATGACGAGTCTTTCTCCCTTTCTCGAAATTGTGTGCGTGTGTGTGTGTTGTATTTTTTGAAAAGGGGGCTTGAATGACAAGCTTAATCTTGGTTTTAATGTCAAATGTTGATTTTATGATTTCTGGAAAAAGCGAGCGTTTGAATGACAAACGTCGGTTTTGGGGTTTTTTAGGGAAAAGGTGCGAGTGACGAATTTGAATCTTTAGCTTGGGTGTCAAACGTTGACTTTTAAGAAAAGAGCGTTTGAATGTCAAACGTCGGGTTTTGAGTTTAAAAATGATCGTTTGGATGCCAAACGTCACTTTTGCGTGTTTTAAAAGGGAGCTCGAATGACGAACTCCGGTTTTGAACCAGGCATTACATTGTTAGCGACTCAGACTTTGATAAATAAATACTATCATGAGCCAAACGGCTCTGACTTGTAAATGACAGTATTTAAAATGCGGTATCGACGGAATCAAACGATCCAGACATTAAAGATGCGATAAACGAGCCAAATGGCTCGGACTTGTAAAGTTGCATAATTTAAATGACAATATCGACGAATCAAACGATTCGGATTTTGTAAACGACTATCACGAACAAAACGGTTCGGACTGTAAAGTTGCGAATCAACGGATCAAACGATCCGGACTTTAAATGACATAAACGTAAAGAACGGGGCCGGAATGCCGTTTTAACCCGAGATTACTTCTCTTACGGGTGAGAAGATGATCTTGGGGTAAAACGTATCGGACCCCATAGATGGCGTTACGTCTACATTTAAATGATTTTGACCGAAGCGATTATAGCGTTTGACGCGTAAATTGAGGCAAAACGAGTGTTTAGAGAGAGAGTGTTACCTATGGCTAGGGGTTGACTCTTTGTCCCGGTAGACGTATATGGGATACGGTTTGGTGTTTGAAAGGGTTTTTTGAGTTTGTTTGGTTCGTGTTTGGTCAAAAAATGAGGTTTTCATGCAAATCGAGACAAAACGGGGCTCGGGAGGGGTTGGAACTGGTTTGGGCCGTGGGGTTTTGTGAAAAAGATTATATTTTTTCCTTTTTTTTGAAATGTTTGACAGCCCTTGTATTTATAGGGTGAATTTGCAAAACAGTCCGGACGGACTCTTCTTCAATTTAGGGAGGTTTTTTGATATTTTGGAAAATTGGGGGACTTGTTGGCAATTCTGATTCTTCACGTAAAATAGTCCGGTCGGACACTCATTCAATCTCGTGGGTATTTTGGTCTTTTTCACCTTGGAATTTGATCGATGTTG